>CM029275.1:17234861-17572046 GCA_016920895.1 Vaccinium myrtillus | reverse complement strand
ATTTGAAGAATATCTCATGTACAGTGATCAGCACATGTAATAAGGAAACAAGAAGCAAAGTACTAAACTCTCCTGAAATGTAGACAATTACTAGCATATCTATTTATATTACAACGGAGAGCGGCTTTTGTCTGAGTCATATTTTTTGTCTCAGTCATCTATATAACAAATTAGAGTGGTTTTCCAAAAAACACATTACATAAGTCCCATCCATCTCTCGCGATGGCAATTCCGTAAATACATGGCACTTTCAAGGGCTTAGCTCTAGGGATGATGGCATTGTCCAGGAAAAAGTTTAGTACTTTTTCTCCCAAAAAGTACAATAATGTTATGCTCACATAACTCGGTTGGCCCTGCCCACTTATCTCTAAAAAAAAATAAAAAAAAACTAAACTCTGTCACTCTCTCCACCCCCAAACCCAACCCCTTCCCTCCGCCTCTTCCGACCACCCACCACCACAACCACCACACGTATGCCTCTCCGAACCAGAAAAGCCCATACCTCTTCGCCGGCAAAAAATCAAACGACATCATTCTCTGCATCGACGATAATCAGACGGTTCACGATGAGTTTCTCAGTGCATGGGTAATGGGTATCATGGACCAACGCTGTTGGCAAAGCCAACAATGGAAAAGTTTCATCGGGAATTTTACTCTGAGGGTGAAAAAGGACAAACGTTGGATTCTGAAACCTTATCTCCAACACAACCACTGTTTTCCTATGAGACCGAACAGAAGCCCAAAGAGACATGAAGCTGTACATGAACACAGAAATCTCCAACGGACTCGACTCTCCAAACGATCGCCATAGATTCGGATCTGAAGAACCTGGTCAAGTCCAATCTCGAGTCGTTTCTCTGATCCAAATAGTACTACCACCGCTTAGGTCGCGTTTGGAAGCGAAGCTATTTACTTTACGTCCCCTCTAGCACTGGAAAATCCAGCTTCGGCGCCGCCATGGCCAAATTCCTCTCGCATGATGTTTATGATGTCGATCTCTTAAGAGTCTCCGATGATACCGATCTGAAGATGCTTTGGTTGCCAACACGCCGTCAAGCCATGGTCACCGGATGCCCAGTAGTTCTGTCGGCGGAGGTGGGGACGCAGTGGAAGTGGTGGTGGGTGGTTTTGGGTTTTGGGGAGGAGACGTGATAGAGTTTTTTTTTTTTTTTTTTCCCTAAATAAGTGGGCGAGGCCCAAGGGGCCACGTGGCAGCGCCACCTAGGCGTATGTGAGTTATGTGTGTCGGAGTATGTGAGCACAACATTATTGCAAAAAGTAAGCATACCTGCCACACAGCTGTCTTTGACAACCCAAATGCCTTGCGGATGGCACTGAAAGCCGTATTAAATATATAATTCTTCGAGCCGTGCATTTAATCACGGGCATGCACTGGCGTGAGTAATATAGGTTGAATAGGGAAAGTATGTTGTGTCAATGCTTGGATGATTTTACTGATGCTTGGAATTAATGCTTGGGATATTTATATGGACCTGGTTTTTAGAATTCTGAGGAAATTCCCTGATGCATTGTTTCAAATTTTTACATAGACTTAGTCCCAATTTTGGTTAGCCTATTGTAGGGCTGTTTTCTCCTTTCTCTTTTTCCTTTTCTCCTTCCACACTTCGCTGGAATTTTTGTTTGTCTTTACTTGACACGTGTTTGGTTGTTTGCTTTCTATTACCCTTGATATACCTTTTGTTGAATTTTAATAAAATTTTATTGCCAATAAAAAAAAGTTGCAAATCACGTCGACGCACTGTGCCTTTAGGCACGGGCATTCCCTAGTCATATTACATTTTATCCCTCTCTCTGCCAACTCCCTCTCTCTCTCTACCATTTTCCTCCACCGGCCCACCACACCCAAATTTCAAACCACATTCTCTCTCACCTTTTTGAATTTCAAACCACATTCTCCCTCATTACCTCCTCTCCTTCACCCTCTCTAAATTTCAAGGACCATAAAGAATGTGCACGGGCACAAACACGGTACGCGCACGTGCGTTAATTACTTAAGCCGTACCTTTAGGTACGGGCACGACATGCACTAGTATTTGTACATTAGAAGTCAAAACATGAAAACAACACTAAGGATAATAACAATGCCAAAAATTTTACTCCGTATTGTTAATGCCAAAATTTTAGTGCATCAAAGCCTTGTTGTACTCTACTAACAGAACAAATCTTTTATGCACTAAAATTTTAGCATAAACACAACAATTTTGGAATCACAACTGCCACGAATTTTTGTGACAAGTACAATGAATACAACAATACTGAAGATATCTTTTGAAAACAACCTGTATTAGCTACCTCTTCTTCTCATTCTTCGTTGGCCTATTCTTCTTCTTCTTCTTCCTTTTATCTTCCAGATTCTTCACATAAGTTTCCCCTTCTCCATTGAGTGTAACAAGGCTTTCCACATGGACAAATGGTTTAAACTTCACTGGCATACCACGAGGAGTCTTGATCTTCTCAATTGCTTTATTTTCGAGATCATACCAATCAAGCTCTGTGTCATCTTCAACCAATAGGACTTCATAACCACTCTTTGAATAACCTAAAGGAATCATAGGCTTAAATGACCGAATCGCTTGCGGTGGTGCTATAGAAAACAGTTTGCTCCACGATTCCTTCTTTCCATAATCTTTCATCACCCACACATCGTTTCGGACCGGGTTATAGCAACAAATTATGCATAGACACCCTCCCAACTCCACTAAATGCATAAAAAAATTCTTCTCAGGAAATTCAGGTAGCGGCATTAATTGATAGTCCTCATTTGTAAGATCAAACGAGGTAACAAATCTAGGGGTATGTGAATGACTGTATCTAGTACTGGGATTTTGACACACAAACCAATGTAGAGCACTACTGATAAGAACACCAGGACATTCATAATCACAAAAATAATAAGGGAAATCTTGAATCCTTCGCCATGAATTAGACTTCATAGTGAAGACCAAAACTTCTGAGTGCCTAACATGTCCATAGTAAGAATGAACAAACTTCACTACCTTATAATCATCAGAAACCGAATCATACCCAAAACCGTAACGGATATCCGTGTGACCCCAAAAGCCATTGAAATCAATCTTTATACCTGGAAACCTTTCAGACTTTCGAGTCGAAGGGTTCCAAATGGCAAGAACATCTTCTTTAATATTACGCAAACAAACCAAACCATTACAAGAACCCCAAACCTGTATATCAAAATCCCTATATGATTTAAAAGGGTGATGATCAAGTTCAACACAACTATCCAGTGAATCAAAGTCTACAGAACATGGGATTTTATTCGGGAGTATGAGGCTCCGATGGTTTTTGGTTTCGATCGATTTCTTCAGATGCGATCTGATGAACTCGGGACTGTCTATAAGAGTACAAAACTGTATAGATACGCACCTGAAACGCAAGAGTGAAATCACGGGAAGCCGCAACAGAATGTCAACGATCACGTCCATCGGAGAACTCGTCATCTCTCACTCTGTGTGTGTGTGATCTGATAGGGTCTTGGTGATTTCAGGTTCAGGTGACCAAATTGGGGGACATTTTATTGTAGATTTCGGCTTGCTCTGCACGGATCGCGTTTCTCGTTTGACTGTAGACTGAGTTTTGAATAAATTTTCCCACAATGACTTATTTTGGCTTGCTCCACACTCCACTAATTCGTGCTATGCACGGGACCTAGACAAATATAAAACAAATGAATAAGTAAAGTCAACCATTAATTTTAGTTTTGAAATAATCTTTAATTAGTAACACGACCCGTGCTGCGCATGACAACTGAAAGAAAGAAATATATAATAAAAATGTATTTTCTTACCACAATATATGTTAACCGTGATAGATAGGTAAACATAATTGATTGATCCCCAAGTAATGGGATTTCAAAAAATTCTAAGTTTTCTTATTAGTTGGATTAATTGTATTTAAAAATTGAACGCCGCTATGGGTATGGACAAGACGCGTACACCAAATGTACGCAACCCATCTCAACCGTCGTGCATGAAATCAATGGTCTGAATTTTAAATAAACTATTTGCGCGGCGTTCAGTTTTTAAATACAAATAATCCAACTAATAAGAATACTATTCGCGCAAATAGTTTATTTAAAATCCGGACCATTGATTTCACGCACGGACGGTTAAGATGAACTGTTCGTGCATATTGCGTACGCACGCCTACGTACGCGAAGTAATTTTGTTAAAAATTATTCAAAAAATTTCTGTTATGCAATACTCCCTCCGTCCCTTTTTAAATGTGTTACTTCGTAAATCCAACTTATTAAATAAATATCATCATTACACCTTTCACATCAACTTTTTCCTCCACTTTACATTTTTCACATCAACTTTTACCCCTACTTTCCAAAATTATCCTCCACTTCTACCTATTAACTCTTTACCCACTAACTTTTCAAAGGGCAAAATGATAATTGTACAAACTTTTACCCATTAACTTTTCAAACCACACACTTATTTAGGGACAACCCAAAATAGAAATGTCTACATTTAAAAAGGGACGGAGGGAGTACTATATAGTACAAGGATGACCAAACACCCCCTAAAGTTTGTTTGAGATATGGCTTGCATCATGGCAAAAAATAAGCTTGCACTACAACAAATATTGCTTTTTATAGCATTATTTGATAGCATACATTTAGGATTGCTATAGTAGAGGATCAATTATAGCATTCTATGGGAAAAACAGGATGAAATACTCTGGTGTTAAATTTTATAGCATTCCATTACCCACAACAATAGCATTTTTCATTTTTACCCACAACAATAGCATTCCCAATTTTAGGCGCCTACCCCAATTTTTAGGCGCCAAACTTGGCGCCCCCAAAAAAGACGCCAAAATCGAAAACCCCTCCAGCAGAAAACCATTCTCGAATTGGTATATTCTCTTTCACAGAACCCATTCTCTTTTCCTCTCACAAACAGAACCCTCTCTCTCTCTCTCTCTCTCTCTCTCTCTCTCACACACACACACACAATCGATCGACCCGTGTTGCGCATGAGTCATGACAACTGAAAGAAAGAAATATATAATAAAAATGTATCTTCTTACCACAATATATGTTAACCGAGATAGATAGGTAAACATATTTGATTGATCCCCAAGTAATGGGATTCCAGCTGTGCACTCCGGTGGTGCTGTGGTGACGGCCTGTCCTCCCGGATAGTAGCTATGGCTTGAACCGGACATTCCACAGCGGGTCGGGAGCCCCTATGGTCACGCCCAAGGGGGGTTGCTACGCTGGTCGCCCCCTCCCACCCTTTGGAGTTCAAAAAAAAAAAGTAATGGGATTTCAGAAAATTCTAAGTTTTCTTATTAATTGGATTAATTGTATTTAAAAATTGAACGCCGCTATGGGTACGGACAAGACGCGTACACCAAATGTACGCAACCCATCTCAACCGTCATGCATGAAATCAATGGTCTGAATTTTAAATAAACTATTTGCGCGGCGTTCAGTTTTTAAATACAATTAATCCAACTAATAAGAATACTATTCGCGCAAATAGTTTATTTAAAATCCGGACCATTGATTTCACGCACGGATGGCTAAGATGAACCGTCCGTGCATATTGCGTACGCATGCCTACGTACGCGAAGTAATTTTGTTAAAAATTATTCAAAAAATTTCTGTTATGCAATACTATATAGTACAAGGATGACCAAACACCCCCTAAAGTTTGTTTGAGATATGGCTTGCATCATGGCAAAAAATTAGCTTGAAAACCTCAATAATTTTCAAACCAAATTTGAACAATCAACTACTTACCTTAAAACATAGGCCCTTCGCCCTCAATATCAAAATGTAAGACGAGCCTTTCTCTCTCTAGAACATGCCATCTGATATCTCACAACCCGATCTGAAAACTTCCGAAGAGAAAGACCATCTTGAAGGGAGCACCAAGAAAATAAAAAGTACTAACGTTGATCAGATCCCATTGGAGGAACTTAGTCCTATGGAAGCTGAACAAATCTCAATTTCCCAGCAAAATACTCCGGATGTTCAAATGGATTCAACCCATATGGAAGAACCCACGATGGAGGAGACCAAAAAATACAACATCCAGGGAAAATCCCCGGAAAAAACCAGATCCTTCAAAGCGGCTCTACTTAACGCTCATGCCGTCACTATGGAGTGTGAGAAACAGAGGGAATCAGAATTTGGGGAGGACAGCAATGAGGAAGACTATGATTCAGAAACTCACAAAATTGTGTCCAAAATCAAAGTCGATTTCACTAAAGAGCATCTGAAAAGGATTCGACAGAACCACAAAGGATGTCTCATCATCAAATTATTGGGACGTAACATGGGTTTCAAACCTTTGATGGATAGAATCTCAAACCTTTGGGATCTTGAAGGGCTATTCACCCGGTAGATTTGGGTTTGAGTTTCTATCTCATACGGTTTGAATCAAAGGCAGATTACTACAAAGTCTACACGAGTGGTCCATGGATCATTCAGGACCACTATTTGACGGTCCGAAAATGGCACCCCAATTCAAGGCAGACATGGCTCCGGCGATTAAAACTGTAGTTTGGATGAGGTTCAAATACCTCCCATTTGAATTCTATGATGAGGAGAGTCTTCTAATCATAGCGGCCAAACTGGGAAAGCCCCTCAAGGTGGACATAAACACCATAGATGGAATTCGTGGCAGCTATGCTAGAGTGTGTGTTGAGCTCGATTTAAGTCAGCCTCCGGAGATTTCCGTAGCAGTTGGTAAGTACGATTACCTTATTGAATATGAACTGCGTTCTCTGGGATCCCACGAGAGTCGTTGTTTTTACTATCTCTGTTACCAGACAAGTAATACATGTCAAGATTAGGAAAAACGGTTACGAGGAGTGGATTTTATCTGCACTGTACGCTAGTCCTAACCCGAGACTCAGAGATATTTTGTGGGATGGGCTAAAGGATTTTGTCAACTCTAATAGCCTTGCCTGGGGAATTGTGGGTGATTTCAACGATACTTCCAGGATTGAAGAAACCAGAAGCTCTGCCCTTGATACTGGCCATATGCAGAGGAGGGAATTTGCAGACATAAATGCTTGCAACTTGGTGGATATAGGGTCCTCTGGCCCTAGATACACTTGGTCTAATGGTAGACAAGGAACATCCAATGTTCAAAAACGTCTGGACAGGGGCCTATGCAATGAGGAGGGACGGTCTTTGTTCCTTGAAGGTATGATTCAAATTCTTCCTCGTACCTATTCGGATCATGCCCCTCTGCTTATTCATATGCATGGATTATCTGTTAATTCTCCCATAACTAGACCCTTTAGATTTGACGCAGCCTGGATTTTGGACCCTACCTTTGAGAACATTGTTACTAATCACTGGATAGGGGGAGAATTTCGGAATAAAATTGCTAATTTTTCTCAAGCTGCCCAACACTGGAACAAAAATGATTTTGGCAATATTTTTAGGAAAAAACGTTGGATCCTTGCGAGAATCAATGGAGTCCAGAAATCCCAAAGTTCCAATTTTTCCCATAATTTACTTACTCTGGAAAAAGAACTCATTTCTGACTACAATAATGTTCTTGCCCAAGAGGAAATTCTTTGGTACAAAAGTCTAGATCTAAGTGGATAGTTATGGGAGAACGTAACACTCGATATTTTCATCTTTCCACTATTATCAAAAGACGTAAAGCCAAAATTACCTTGCTTAAGGACAACAACAATACTTGGATTGATAACCCTGATCTCATCAAGGATATGGTTCAAACCTATTTTAAAGATCTTTTTAAAAACCAAGAGAACACCCCGGGTACTTATCTTGTGGTTAATCCTCGTAACACTCTTTCTCTGGAAGATAACAACTAACTTTGTCTCCCCATTTCTAATGTTGAGATATGGAACATGGTTAAAGGTATCTCGGCTTATAAAACCCCATGGCCTGATGGCCTTCAAGCTGTGGTTTATCACAAATTCTGGCATATAATAGGAGAGGATATCTGCCACTTAGTTAAAAATTGTTTTACTAATAGCAATATTCCCCCTGACATTAATAAAACACTCATAGCCCATTAGCCCTCATTCCTAAGTTTGATAATCCTGAAACTATCAAGATGTTCAGACCCATAAGTTTATGTAATGTGTCCTACAAGATTATTACTAAAATCTTTGTTGCTAGGATTCGGCCTCTGCTGGAAAAAATTGTCAGTCCTTTTCAAAGTAGCTTTATACCTGGGAGATCCACGAAACACAACATAATCATTACCCAAGAGATCCTTCATACCCTTAGGTCTAAGAAAGGAAAAAAGGGAGGACTCCTCCTTAAAATTGATTTGGAGAAGGCGTATGATAAAATCTCATGGAAATTCCTTTTGGATACTCTTATATTCTTTAATTTTAATCCTTCTTGGACAGCTCTCATTATGAGTTGTGTTACCTCTGTTACTTCTTCTATTTTATGGAATGGCGAGATTCTTGAGGAATTTTCTCCGGGAAGGGGATTGAGACAAGGAGATCCACTCTCCCCTTATTTATTTGTCCTTTGCATGGAAAGACTTTCTCTTCTCATAAACAACAAATGCATGACAGGAAACTGGAAAGGTCTCAAAGTTTCCAAGGACTCTGATGCCCTTACCCATCTTTTCTTTGCGGATGACCTCATCCTCTTTGGACAAGCTAACATATTGAATTGCAGAGACATCATGGAGGTCCTAAATGAATTTTGGGCTTTATCTGGACAAATTGTTAACTTGTCCAAATCTAAGCTCTATGTGTCCCCTAATGTCCCTAGAAACAAAGCTCCTAGGTTGAGTAACTCCTGTGGTATACCTATCACCAATGATCTTGGAAAATACTTAGGAGTTCCCCTTTTGCATAAACGAGTAAATAGGGATCATTTTCAGCACATAATTGAAAAAGTGCAAAGTAGACTAGCGGGATGGAAGTCAAATACTCTTGCGCTTTCCGGAAGAGCTATGCTTGTACAAGCTTCCTCGTCTACCACCCCTAGTTATACTATGCAAACCATGCATCTCCCTACCAATGTGTGTGATAGTATTGATCTGCTTAATCGTAATTTCCTTTGGGGAGATACGCCGGATAAGAAAGAGATTCTCCTTGTTAAGTGGCACACAGTTTGTATAAGTAAGGATAATGGTGGCTTGGGACTTAGAAAAGCTAAAACCCAAAACATTGCTCTCCTTACTAAATTTGGATGGTCTTTAGCTAGTAACAATAATAGCCTTTGGTCCAAGATTCTCCGTGACAAGTACTTAAAGAACCACACTTTACACTCTTGGCCACGTAACAGAAATGCTTCACACACTTGGAAGAGTATAATGCACATTAGAGATATTCTGGAAAAAGGTACCAAATGGGTCATTGGAGATGGGAAAAGTGTGGATTTGTGGAATGACTGGTGGTGTGGTAATGACCCTTTGGCTGTCAAACATCCCGGTGAGCATACTCATAACAATACCAAAGTGGAGGAGATCATTGAAAATGGACACTGGAATTTGGTCTCTATAGATCATATAGTGGATAATGCCACTAGAAATGATATTTTGTGTACTGTTCTCCCTGTGTTTACGAGCAATGCTGATCAACCCACTTGGGTGAAATCAGCTAATGGAAAATGCTCCGTGGCTGCTGTTTATAATTATCTCAATAAGGAAACAAATGATGTGACGGGTTGGAAGTGGTTTTGGAAGATGAAATTGCCTCAAAAACTTAAAACTTTTATTTGGTTAATCTTCCAAAACAAGCTTCCTACCAACATTCTCAGAAATAGGAGAAATATTATTCCTACGGATTCCTATCCGAGGTGTAATAATTCCCAGAAAACTCTTGACCATTTGTTCAAGTCTTGTCCTAAAGCCTCTGCTCTATGGAACAAGATACCTTCGGGCCGGCAAAGTAGAGACATATTGACTTCTTCCTTTTCGGACTGGATCACATTCAATTTGAAAAAACAAAAGTTTTTATACTTGGAAATTGAAATACCTTGGAATATTATCTTCTGCACTACACTTTGGCAAATTTGGAAAGATCGCAATAGAATGAGTTTTGACAATGTGGATGTAGTGCCAGAAGTTAGTTTCAAAGTATTGAGATCCTATGCAACTGAAATTGTTGAAGCTTTCAAATCTCCTCTCATTACCGACCCATCCAAAAATAGACCAAATTGAATACGGATGGCTGTTGGTACGATAACAACCGAAAAGCTGGATTTGGAGGAATATTTCGTAATGAGCATGGAGCTTGGGAGATGGGATACTTTGGATGTATGAGAGCTACATCCAGTTTGGAAGCTGAAGTCTGGAGCATTTATAGAGGCCTTACAATTATCCTGGAGAAAGGCTGGATGAATATGCACATTGAGTCAGATTCTCAAACTGCCGTCATCCTTTTTAATGAAGGCGCAAGCACGAACCACCCTCAAAGTAACATCATCAACGATGGCAAGTATCTCCTCAATCGCACTAGAAGCGCGAATGAATGTGCAGATTGTCTTGCTAGAATTGGAGCAGAGCAGGAGGAAGAACTTGTGGTGACTGCTACCTCTCCTCCGGCCTTAAGGGAATTCCTGATAAGAGAGGATCAATAGATTTTAGACTGAGTAACTTTAGTTTTCTGTTTGAAGTTGTTATTGTCTCCCGCACTCCTGATGTGGACTAATCTTCCTTAACGTTTATTGAATTTCCGAAGTACCAAAAAAAAGAAAACTACTTACCTTGTTTATCAGTTTAAAAGTAACCACAAGAAAACCTTTTCGCCGTGAAACTTTATAAGTATAATATATATACTGAAGTTCACGAATCTTTTTTTTTTTTGATCAATGAAGTTCACGAATCTATTGAGTAATTTATTGAGTAGGTGATCATTCCAATAGGACCCAGTTATGAACTGATAAGTAGTGATTAATTGATTGAGTAGGTGATCATTCCAATAGACTTAGCAAAAGTTTCCGGGGATCCTGTAGTGCGGCACATGAGTCGTTGATCTCGGCAATGAACGGCTCGGATTTCATCCTGGCAATGAACCGCTTGGATCATGCAAGTGCCAAGACGAAATCTGAGCCGTTGATTGTGTAATCAACGGCTCGGATGTCGCACTACAACCCTATAGTGCGACACCGCACTATAGGATGCCCTCTCCCGAAATAATTAATCTAGAAAACAAAAGCATAGCATCATCAAAAGGAAATGGTAAACCTATTCTATCTGCTCAAGCTCCAATTGTTGCAACAAGATACTAAGTTTTGTTGCTAATGCTGCTACATTTCAGCCCAAGAAAATTTCTTTGTTGGTACTCCACAACAAAAATTTATAAAGAAAGGAAAGGAAAATTACTCTTCCATTCTTTGATTTGAAAAAAAAGAGAGATAATCCTGAGACAATAGCAAAACGACTTTAGTGCGCAAGTGAAATTTTCCTTCCTTTATTCTTTCATTTTCCTGCAATTTTCTTTTCCTTTCTTTTTCTCTCATTTTCCTAAGTTCCAAACACAGCATAACATTTTCTTTTTACCCAGTCACTCCATAGTGATCATTCCCAATCGGTATAAGAAACTTACCGAGCAAAATGAGACAACAGTCGGTTCAGTTGACATCGCATTTTCAGTCATTGTCAACCTCTCAAAGGAGGCAGTAACTTAAGAGGGATTCGTACGAAAGTAGATGCATTTGCCGTGACGACAATTTATGGTGTCGCCAGGTGAAACGAACAAAGACTATCCATTTGATTTGAAATCTTTGTATTTCCTTGTCAGATTCGTTCCAAAACCACGAACTATGGAGCTATAATTTTCTATAAACCATGCGTTGGTTCCACCAAGTACATTGCAGTCATACATGGCTGAAATACTTTAAGCCAATATCGACAAGACCAAAATGGCTGCATCCGTAAAACAAGCCAGTAAATGAGATTTCATCAGGTTGAACCCCGGCTCGAATCATATTCTCAAAACTTGATACAGCTTCCATTCCATAGCCATGAGCAACCAAACCCCTCGTGTTTGGATGTATACTCTCAAATAGGAATTGGGCATCAGAGAGGCTCCCACATTTACCATACATTGCAGCTAGTGATGCTTTCACAGAAGGATTTGAATCGAAACCAACACCACTAGCAAACTTGTGAACTTGTAAATTCGTTTTCATCAAGTAGCTAAGCGAAATATTCATATAAGGCCTACTTGAACCAAAAAGGGATGCGTCAACTGAAGAAGTTTCTTACTGTATTTTCTTCACACATACACAGAACACACAGTTCTAACATACGAGTTCACTGGGCTCACCATCATGGCCCTAAACGTCGGGGATATCTCATGATTCAAGTGACGAATCACAAACTCTCTCGACTATATGAACAGAGTGAGATTTTGTTCACTCTCATATTAATAAAGAACTCGATAACAAACTAACAAAGAGTCTGTTTCACAAAACTCGCTTCTTAAAATTGTCTTTTTATTCTCTTAAGACATGTCATTCGCTCATAATACATCAATACAATTTTACTTACACTAACTTATTGCCAATAAGTATGTGGAACACCGTTCTTTCTGGAGGGTTTCGGCCACCCATCGTGGGCCACACCATACGTACATTTTGGTACTCTGAATCGTTGAATCTTTATTTTATAGGGCTCACAAAGTAATATATCCATGCTAAAATTAGCATGACCGGACAACAAAAATTGAATTTTGATTTATAAACAGTCGTGGATAGTTTAACTTACAAACTATAGACTGGATCAGGCCTTCCGTTTTACAAATTACAATTTAATTTTCGATATAGGCATCGATGTGCAGTCAAGTTGATTTTTCGCAGGAATATATTACTATACAAGCCCTACAAAATGAATAATTCAAATTATGGTAATAAACGACGGTAGGGCTCACAATTGGCGGTAGCGGAAACCTCATCCGGACAGAAGTAGGATACCAAATGCCAAAATGGAAAAAGCTCCTGGGAACTTGCCCGGCCTTGCCGATCGAAAAAAATTACTTGCCCAAAACCCTCCTGCCAATCTTCAATCTTCACGTTGTCGTCCAACTGTCCAAGCATTGCGTGGAAGGTGGAACTGTGGTCCTATGGAAGAACCAAAGAACTAGTTTGGCCTGGGTTTTTCAAGAAGCATAGTCTTTTGCCTCTGGCCTCTGGGTTTTTCGAGTTCTAAGTTCTAACTTCTAACCCATGCCCACTAACCCACCGACAAGATTCAAGAACAAATAAATTAATAGTGGAGCTGTGGTCCTGTGGAGGTTGTATCGGAAAGTCATATTGAGAGTGTTAGGGCAATTGATGTAGCATTGCACTAAACTAGAGAGTTTCTTGGAATACAAACATTGTGATATTCATGGGGAGGAGTTATTCCAAGAACTTAGACATTTGAAAACAATATTGCCGAGAGAAGTAACAAAATCGATCAACATCCTTGATTTTATAAGGTCTTATTGGAAAGATGGGGGTTTTCAAATGGTTTGGGTTGCTTATCGAATTTTATTGACTATTCCGGTCACAGTTGCTTCTGCGGAGAGGAGCTTTTCGAAGTTGAAATTGATAAAAACTTACCTTCGGACTACCATGTCACAAGAGAGGTTAAATGGATTGACTATGATTTCAATTGAAAATGAGTATTTGGATAAGTTAAACTACGATGGTTTAATTGAAGATTTTGCTTCAAAAAATGCAAGAAGAAGTTGTTTTCTTTGAATTGGATCGTGCTAATCATGAAACACTATTACCGAGGTTACATTTTGATTTTGAATTTTGGTGTAATTCAAGCTAAAAGCATAATGTAACCTTGTTTTTGTTCTTGTTTTGTTGTTTCATTATGTCTTTTAATTTTTTATAATTTAATACTAAGTGGGCAACCAAGCTAAGGTCGGGCTTGGGCAACCCAAATGTCGGGGCCGGCACGCATGTTATAAACTTATAATATTGGCTGGTACAATAATACCACAAGCTGACATCTTCTATAAGATTGTGATCAATTTGCAATTATACAATCTCAACTATTTAAACAAACTGACATCTTCTTTTCTCCAGTGTTTTTTTTTTTTCTTCTTTCAACTGTCTTTTTGACTTACAATTGTAAGAGGGGAATAAAAGAGAGGGAAGTATCAGCTTGTAGTGGTAAGACTCAAATGCCGGCTTAAGGGATGGACTTGTTATTGCAGAAAATCTAGATTTTTTTTTTTAAATAGTTACTAGATAGCTTAGGAGGAAAAGAGAGACATCAATGTAAGCCAAAAAAAAAAAAAAAAAAGCTTTTGCGTTTTGTTTTGTTTTGTTCCATGAAAAAGGAGAGAAAAGAAGACTTTAAGGAGATTATTTTTTACTCCTATTATTATTATTATTTTAAGGAGAATAACGTATCAGTGAGAAAAGAAGACTTTCTTTCCTCTGAATCTCTAATTCTCAGTACTCATCAGGCTTCTCGTGACACACCGAACTTATCTAGTCGAACAATCACGCAACTCCACTGGTCAACCAAAAAACCTGATACGGAGAAGATGATTGATGGTTACCGTATAAGACAGTGAGTTGCAAGTGAACAAAGTTAAGGGCATCAATTTTGGTCCAGCAAGCCATCTTCAAAGCAAATAACTCAACTAGTCTCTATTTGTAAGGGTACAACTAGAAACACAGACAGCAATGGCAAGCGAATCCTTAAGCCGGAGTTCGAATCTTACCACTATAAGTTGCAACTTCCTGCTCTCCTATTCCCCTGTCAACAATTGGAAACCAAAAGCACTAAAAAAAATCTAAGAAGCATAGACACAGACGAAGATACAGATATGGGATATGGACAAGACATGACAGAGACATGCGGGCACATATTTCTTCGAAAATTGGGACACGGACACATTGGGGCCATGTCAAATCTAAAATGTTTTTGTACTGTATTACACAGGTATGGTATGAAAATTGGGACACGGTAGTCGTGTTCGTGCTTCTTAGAAAAAAATTATATGGGATAAAGATGGTTATGCCAAACATAGAGAAGATGACTAGAATAAATGGTAATAATAGGCTACAATCTACGTCAAGAATAAGGACAATCAACAGAATTAATGTACGTAACACACTAATTGCTCCACTTCCAGTTAACTTAACTTGCTTAAAGATCCACTGTGTAAACGATCAACAAGAAACCAGCTCTAACAGGAACAAAGGAAATTCAAGGAAAAACGTCTTAAGAAAGAGGTAAGTAATGACAGGGAGAGAGTGCAAGCCATAACAAAGCCAAATACTTCAGTTCCATAATCCTCATAAAATAGAAGAATTAAAACTCCATGCCATGCAGACGGGCACACAAAGAAGCGCGTGCACAGGCTTACTGATACGACAAAATCTGAGATTTAGAATGACTGTTGTTAGATGCTCGAATTCCTAAAGTTTTTCTTTTTACCTATTTTAGATGGAATAATAATCATAAGGCAAATCACATGTAAAGAGGAAATGAACAAGGGTAGGATTTGGTATAAACTAGCATATCGCCTGCAACCCACGCAACTTAAGTGCTTTTCTTAATTAGAATCGTAAATGTATTTATTGATCAATACTTGAATAACAATAGTCTCCAAACAGAGATTTCCAAATTTCTCACTCCAAGAACTAATTCTCCTGAAACATGGATAACAGATTAGCCCATATACGCATTAGAAATATGATAGACTAAAACCAAACAGAGATTTTCAAATTTCAACTACAACAATTTTCAATTTCATGGCCGATAAAAGAAATTCGATTTCACGATTGCCCTCAATAAAACCACATTAAGGATATATTTAGAACACAAATTGACCTGTGCTACTTACCTGTTTTTAAGAATCTTATTTGGTGTATTCTTCTCCTTCCTTTTATTGTCCTGAAACTATCGCATAAGTTTCACCTTGTTCATCAAGTGAAGCACTCCCTCCATCAAGAGGAATAAGGCTTTCCACAAAGAGAAATGACTCAAAATCATCTGGTATACCACGAGTCTCGATCTTCTTAATGTTTTCCTGTTCAAGATCATACCAACCGAGCTGTTGATTGTCTTGAACGAATAGGACTTCAGAACCACTCTTTGAATAAGCTAAAGGAATCACAAATTGATTAAATGACTGAATCACTTCTGGTTGAGCTACAGAAAACAATTTGCTCCACGATTCCTTCACTCCATAATCTTTCATCACCCACACATCAACTCGGACTTGCTTATAATTGCAAAGTAAACATAGACACCCTCCCAACTCCGCTATATTCATGTCAAAAGTATTATCAGAAAATTCAGGTTGCGGCACTAACCGATAGTCCTCAGCTGCAAGATCAATGGCGGTGATAAACTTATCCCTATGTGAGAGATCTCGAAGCACAACCCAATGTAAAGCACTACCGACAAGCATCCCACAAGATCGCGCAGGAAGAATAAAATGAGGGTAATCTGGAATCATTTTCCATGAATTGGACTTCATACTGTAGACCTTAACTAAGTAGCCAAAAGAGAATTTCCTATCATCTTGAGGGGACGCCTGAATAAACCTCACACTCTTCACTACTTTATAATCATCATTAACTGAATCATACCCAAACCCGTACATTTCAAGCAGCCCATCAGCATGGCAGTGTATTTTGCATATGGCAACTTTTTGCACCTTCAGGTCGATGGGTTCCTGTTGTGCCCAAACGCGCACCTCTCGCACAGAAACAGTAAAATCAAGAGAAACACAACACACAAATATACGTGGTTCGGCCAAATCGGACCTACATCCACGGGGAGGGGGGTTTCACTATAATCCGGAGGAAATCCGTGATCTTGTGTTACACACTCACACTCTCATCTCACAATAATGAAACCTCACCAGTCTCTCGTGTATCTCTCTCTCTCCGGGGAGCCACAATCGGCCCCCTTCTCACACTCTCTGCCTCTCTCTCTACATTGTGCTACCACACACATAACCCTAGGCATCATAGAGTATTTATAGAGATAACATAAAAACCCTAAAACCTCCCATCTGGGCCTAAGCCCATCGGCCCACATGGGTTGGACTCTCAACAATCACCCCCTCCAACCCGAGTGGGCAATGTCATCCGCAGCACCCCCATGTTGCCATCTCCAATCAGCTGTCTCTAGCAAGCGCCTGTGTCACTAACCTATCGAACATCCATGCACCCCCAATCCAGAGTACAATAGCCCAAACGAGTGTATCCTTGCAAAACTAGACTCTCCAGCCAATCAGAAAATCCGGAAAAACCGAGCACCGCACCCCCTCAACTGGAATGCCTCCGTCCGTCCGAGTACTGCACCCCCTAAACTAGGATGCCTCCACTCGCACACCTCAAACCCGAGATACATGCGCTCACCAACAGAAGCGCCCGCAGCTTCATCACCGCGCTCCGCCACTCTAGCATCGTCCTATCAAGAGAATGCAAAGCAACCCTCTCCGCCCATAGAGCAGGCTCACTCCTCCAAATGATCTCACACACCATCTGCGATGAGGTGACTCCTTCTCGACACTTTGCATCCCCACCGAGTACCTCCGCACCCCAAAACCGGGATACTCCTCTCGTGAATCCGGGATGTGAACAAATTTCGCTAGAAAGTGGCTCAAATGATCACCGCTCGGGGAAGCGCGCGTGTCATTCCCAAACAAGCATATCCGCACCCCAACCGGGCACACTACTCGAATGAATGTATCCCCGCAAGCCAGATCTTCGCGGTTGATCATAATCCTGCACCCCCTAACCGGAGTGCCCGCATCCGGGCATCTAAAACCCACATGCTCATGCCCAATCACAGGACATAATCTGTGACTCCATCTCTCCACACCAACATGAGCTCATAACTGGAAAGATAATCCGCCACACAAAACACAGAAGAAAGAGAATACCAGTATGCATCATCTGATCTCCATCTCAATCCCTCTGTCCAGAGCTCCCGTGAACATATCCTGAACGACCTATCACATCATCGTTGCTGGCCAGCATCCTGCACACTCCTGATTCGACTCCCAGCGCATCTAGTACCATCCCGGTCGCGACACCTCGATACAATCTCGCGCTTATCCTGTGTGCATCCGCAATAGTCGTCATCCCTGCTCACGTCACAACACCCATACTGCCTGACCATGCCTGACATCAGCTCCAACTATCACTGCACTCCCACAAGCCTGTATGGTGGCCCATCATCCAATCCAATGCAGCTCGAATCACAACTGCAAATCCTGATAATAGGTCTTCAAATCCGATTGAACCAGACTACCTCCGATCACTGTTGACCAACTCCGACCTGTCACTCTAGTAAGCGCCTATGCCATTTAACCAATCAAGTGTATCCGCACCCACCAAACAGAGATGCAACACTCGAAAGAATGTATCCTTGCTCACTAGCTTCTCCGATCGATCACCACGGCTCAACGCGCGAATCCATAATCACTGATTGCTCGGCCAACCTCCGATCTCTCGCAAAGTCGTCCAATACTCTGGTGTGTAGCTATCCAACTCCGCTCGCCTCTTTAGTCACCTATCTCGCCCTCCGCCACTATCCCTGGTCTCTCGCCACTCTCCGTCAGCTCTCCGGGTCTCATCCTGCCTCCCAGTTCATCCATGTTCCATTCCCAGCTTTCCCAGAACCCCCTGGACTCCCATCGGATCTCCCATGGTTTGCCTCCGACTCAACAACATCCCATCTCGATTGATCGACGCGCCGGATCCTTCTCAATCTCTCCGGATGTGTCTAGGACCGCAAAATCGACTCGAATCACTCAAATCCAAGCCCACCAATGAATCCGAACCGTCCAATTAGCTAAGAACAAGACCTCCTCACAACCCAAAACGCCTCCGAACGTCTAAATCGCTCAATCCAGCAATAACACTGCCCGAGCCTCTTCATGAAAAAAGAGCGTGTGGTTGGATCCGGAACGAAAAATCGAGTCGGGAACCGATCAACGGCCATGAACCGGTCAAAAATTTGAACGGGCCAAATCAACACAATCTGGTCTAACTCGGACCGTTATCCGGTCCGCCGAACCGGTCTGCCTTTCCTATGAACCGCCGGTCTAACCGGTTTGACCCAACCCTTTGACACGACCTCCGATCTCTTTGACCCCTTTGACTGGACCTTGACCTCTTTGACCCTGAATCCTGAACCTTCTGACCCTTTTTGCTGACGTGGCGCCACGCCAGCGTTGACCGGCTGACGTGGCGTGGACCAATCCGACGTGGCCTCCGCGTGGCAGCTAACTGTGCGCCACGTGGTCATCCCTGACCTTTGACTGGCGCGTGCACATCACACCGCGAGTAGATCTCACTCGCGTGGCACGCGCCACCTTTCTCCGGCGCGTGCGGCCATCTCCGGCGGTTTCCGGCGACGATCTTTACATCCCCGTGATCGTCTCTTCAAGCCGAACATAACCCCATGCTTAAAATCTCCGTCCAATCACTTTTTGAAAAACTCGTTCTCATTCCCGATGCCGCCTCCGCCCGCCCCTGTTCAAATCGACCGTGGGACTCATTCCGGTGACTAAAACTGACTCCAAGCACTCCGTTGGACTCGTCTCTGAGAGTTGCACCTATCCCTCTGATCAAAAACAAGTTTCGTCACCTGTTTTGTCCGACCAAAGCTTCAAATAGTGCTCCAATGGCCTCCGAGTGATTTTCCGACTGCTCTGCACTCTCCGGTGCTTCAACCAAAGCTCTGATACCAGTTTGTTGTGCCCAAACGCGCACCTCTCGCACAGAAACAGTAAAATCAAGAGAAACACAACACACAAATATACGTGGTTCGGCCAAATCGGACCTACATCCACGGGGAGGGGGGTTTCACTATAATCCGGAGGAAATCCGTGATCTTGTGTTACACACTCACACTCTCATCTCACAATAATGAAACCTCACCAGTCTCTCGTGTATCTCTCTCTCTCCGGGGAGCCACAATCAGCCCCCTTCTCACACTCTCTGCCTCTCTCTCTACATTGTGCTACCACACACATAACCCTAGGCATCATAGAGTATTTATAGAGATAACATAAAAACCCTAAAACCTCCCATCTGGGCCTAAGCCCATCGGCCCACATGGGTTGGACTCTCAACAGTTCCAAATAGCAAGATCACGACCATTGCACAAACCAACCAAACCATGACAAGAACCAAAAATCTCAGTGCTCCAAAGACCAGTAGGCTTCAAAGGGTAGTCAAGTTCTACGGCAGTATCCAGCGAATCAAAGTTTAAATAACAAAACGGATTTTGCCTTTTGGTTTCGAGTACGAGGCTGCGATGGTTTTGGGTTTCGATCGATCGCTTGAGATGCGATCCGATGAAATCGTGACTGTCTATTAGAGCACAAAACAGTTTAGAAACGCACCTGAAACGCAAAAGTGAAATCACAGGAAGCCGCAACAGTATGTCGACGACCACATCTATCGGAAAATCCGGCATCTCTCTCTCTCTCTCTCTCCCCCTCTCTCTGTGTGTGTCTGTTTTCGGGGTTTCGAGATTTCAGGTTTGGATGAACAGATTGGTCGAAGTATAACGTCTGGCCTTGAGCTTTTATCCGTCCTTAATTGGTTCTCTCTCTATTTAATTTAATTTAATTCTAAATTTTGAGAAAAAAAGGAAAAAAATTTTTTTTTTTTTGAACTGAAAAAAATTTGTTCACCCTCACCAAAAGTGAGTGAACAAAACTCTCACCTTGATTGGTTGAAATGATATAGGGCCCACAAAATTGTGTGGATCCCACTACAAAATAATGTTATGTTTACCAAAAAGTGTATTAATTCCATGGATCCACACCATTTCAACCAATCAGGATGAGGGTTTTGTTCACCCTTTCTTTAGTGAGGGTGAACAAATTTTTTCTCAAAAAAAAACCTAAAACACATTACAAATCTACTTAAATGAAGAGACTCAAAATTTTATTCACATTTTACAAGCTTATTTTTTCCATATCAAATTTATAATCAAGTTATTAATGAAGATTTTACTAAAATTCGTTCTTGAATTTGGTTTAACAATTAGGGGCGCTTCATATTAAATAAAGCTTTTAAAAAAGTTAAACGACTCTCATTAGGTCTCACAAAAGGTGATCCTAGACCTCTACGAGCTCGTGTGGGGCGATCACACCCCGACGGATCACGGTTGAAAGTGTGATTGATGATAGTAATCGGTAAAAGATCACGGATAAAATCTCCTTTGCATTTCTGTAGACTCGATTTCATGTTTTTTCAGAAAAACCGCAACTTTGAAAATTAACGTAGGAGTTGATGATGGGAAAGATTTTTGACAAAAAATTTACATAAAAGAGCCCTAGTACAATACATGAAAAAAAAACATGAAAATGATTAAGGCATCCAATAAATGAAATCCGCCCGGTACACTATTCAAATAGTGTACCAGACGGATCTCATCCGTTGAATGCCTTTTCATGTTCATTTTCATGTTCTATGCACTTTCTCTACATAAAAAGCTGATATAAACAGTCTTTTTTTTTTTTTTTTTTTTAACGGCTGCTGATATAAACTAGTTGGGAACGAACATTCTTGCAACTCAAGGTGATCCTAGACCTCTACGAGCTCATGTGGGGTGATCACACCCCGACGGATCACGGTTGAAAGTGTGATTGATGATAGTAATCGGTAAAAGATCACGGATAAAATCTCCTTTGCATTTCTGTAGACTCGATTTCATGTTTTTTCAGAAAAACCGCAACTTTGAAAATTAACGTAGGAGTTGATGGGAAAGATTTTTGACAAAAAATTTACATAAAAGAGCCCTAGTACAATACATGAAAAGAAAACATGAAAATGATTAAGGCATCCAATAAATGAAATCCGCCCGGTACACTATTCAAATAGTGTACCAAACGGATCTCATCCGTTGGATGCCTTTTCATGTTCATTTTCATGTTCCATGCATTTTCTCTACATAAAAAGCTGATATAAACAGTTATTTTTTTTTTTTTAACGGCTACTGATATAATCAGTTGGGAACGAACATTCTTGCAACTCAAGTACACTTGATATTGTAGACAAGATAGTGATATAATGGCGTTGTTCGTTTCCCTTTTTAGTTTTAGTTTTAGTTTTGATGACATCATAATTTCTCTCTATCTCTCTTCACTCATTACACCTGCTGACATCATCAAAATTAAATTAAACTATCTAACCAAACACAGCCATTGAATCCTCCAATGCCACATTTGAATAGATTCCCCCAACTCAAACTTGCATTGCATCACTATGCCGATCATTAAAAAAACCAGCGCATCGCCAAATTTACAAACAATCATGCATAATGCATAGACACAGCTGGTTAACTCGGAACCCGATCTTCTGTGCCAAAAAATTCATGTGTCTCTGTGCCAAATGATTTTCCGGCCGTTAGATCACCAAAAAATATTAAAACATAAAAAAGAAAAATGCAATCCGGCAGTCCAAAAAAAATGCAGGAAGAAAACATGTTACCGCATTCAAAACAATGAAGTAACAGATTAGTTATTTTAGCTAATGTTGTCGTAAAGGAATAATTGAATTGAGTCTATGGATTTACCTAGGAGCTCGTTTACCCACTGCAAGTTTAATCGACTAAAACAAAACAAATTACCGAATGTCAAACTAAACTATTTTTGAAAGAGATTAAGTTATTTCCACTGCCGGTGGAAACAAAAGTTTCCTCTAAATTGATTGCATTACGTCACCAAAGAGTAGAACATGGACATGTGACGCAATGCAATCGATTTGGAAGGAACTTTTGTTTCCACCGGCGGTGAAAATAATTACGTACTCTTTTTGAAAACGACGACGACATGTGTTGCTTTCCTATTGTTCCCATTCTTATTTGGCGTATTTTTCTCCTTCCTTCCAGATTCTTCCCATGAGTTACGTTTCACCTCCTCCACTGAGTGGTACAAGGCTTTCCACACAGACAACTGATCCAACATTGGCACAAGTCTTGGTCGTCTTGATTCTTTTACGTTTGATATCATACCAAAAAAGCTTTGTACCACCTTGAATCAACAGGACTTCAAAACCACTCTTTGAATAAGCTAAAGGAACGAGAAATTTAAATGGCAATGGCGCTTGCGGTGGTGGCGCTACAGAAAACAATTTGCTCCACGATTCATTCACTCCGTAATCTTTCATCACCCATATATCGTTTGGGGACCCCTTACAAGTGCAAATTGTGCACAGACACCCTCCCAACTCAACTAAATGGATATCAGAATATTCGCCAAAAAACTCAGGTAGCGGCAGTAATTGGTAGTCCTCAGCTGCAAGATCAAATGCAGCAACAAATTTAGCGATATCAGACAGGGGCTTTCTACTCACAACCCAATGTAAAGCACTACCAATAAGCACACCACGACTTTGATAATCACGAAACCAATAAGGGAAATCTTGAATACTTCGCCATGAATTAGATTTCATATTGTAGACCTTAACTTCTGAGGCAAAAGCATCCGTAATAGGTTGACTGTAAAGCTGAACGAACCTCACTACCTTATAATCATCCGAAACCGAATCGTATCCGAACCCGTAACTGATGTTCTTGACAAGGAATAATGAGTCCGGGAAGTCAATCTTTATAGATGGTAACTCCTGGGACTTTCGAGTCGATGGGTTCCAAACAGCAAGATCTCCTTTACTATTACCCAAACAAACCAAACCATGACAATAACCCCAAACCTTAGTAATAGAAGAAGAATGCTTAGACTTAAAAGGGTGATTAAGTTCTACCGGTCTATCCAGTGAATCCAAGTCGAGGAAACGTAGAGTAATTTTTATTTTTGATAAGTCTACGGAACATAGAATATTATTCGGTACTATGAGGCTGAGATGGTTTTTGGTTTCCATTGATTGCTTCAGATGCAATCTGATGAAAGCGCGACTGTCTATAAGGGCGCGAAACTGTTTAGAAACGCACCTGAAACGCAAAAGTGGTTTCACGGGAATTCGCGACAGTATTTCAACCACCACGTCCATCGGAAAATCCGTCATGTTTCTCTCTCGTTCTCTGCCTCACACCCTGTTTTCTTTGGGATTTCAGGGTTTGAACAGGTTGGGGAGGAAGTTCTCGAAAAAACGCAAAGGCAAAAGACAAAAAAAAAAAAAAAAAAGAAGGGGAAAAAACGAAGTATTGATGTGGTGGGAGAATTCATACATATATAATGCGAATGTGTTCTACTTCCGTCCGGATGAGGTATCCTACTTCTGTCAGGATGAGGTATCGTTTATTTCCATAATTTGAATCACTCATTTTGTATTTTCTAAAATCACTTTCTTTTTGGCGAACTCCAAAATTATTATGTTATTTAAAAAAAAAAACAAACCTTGTGACAGGGTTGATTAAATGAAACTCGACCAAAATAAAAAAATAAAAAACCAAGCTTAAGCTACGCAATAAACCGCTCTATTAAAGTATTCCAACGGTTTTGAGTTTTAATCACTCATTTTTCTAGGTTATAGCCCAAGCTTAATACGATATGCCATGTACAAGATTCTATATTGCCATGTGCGAAAGGTGGATTATTGCCTCTCTCTCGTCTGCGTTAAAATTTGATGCTCTGCTCGTTTGGTAACCCTTTTTGAGAAAAACACACTTTTTACTTTTTTTTGAGGGACCCAAAAAAAAACCCCACTAGTTAATTACACATTGAAGGCTTCAAATGGAAAAGTCGAAAGAATAATCCATTCATCTCAAGATTTTGAAAAACGCCATGTATTATTGGGACAACAGAACCCCGGAACACTGTCAGATAAAAGGGACAACATTTTCTATTCGCGAGTTACTCCATTTGAGCATTCCCAATCAGCTCAAGAAACTCTTTTTTCATCGGTGAAAGAAAGGACTACTGTCTACTATAGTTGATTATTGTAGTCAGTTCAGAAAACTTACTTACCAAAAAATGAAGAAGAATCCAACATTTACAGTCTGCAATCTGCATGCAGAGCATTAAGCAGTAGCTTAACAAACTTCCATTAAACAAGAAGGATCCATTACATGCAAAAGATGGCTACTGTTTGTTCTTGCAAAAAGCAAATTAAGAGAAGCATCCATGGCCCATAATTATCATTACACAAAAAAGGGACTCGTTAAACGTTAAATCCTAAAGCTCCCAGCACTGTATTTCTTCACAAACAAACAGTAAAAAACCTGATACGTAGAGCCATCACGTCACTGCTGATCAAACAAAAAACCTGATATGGAGAAGATTATTGATGGTTATGTGAGTTAAGTGAATTTACAGTGAAAAAATAAACGGTAGTATTAAGAAAGAGAAAACAATTCAATATGCATCAATTAGTCTCCATTCGTATAGCTAGGGCTGTTAAACGAACCAAGCTACTCGACTCAAGCTTGTGTTTGTAAAAAGCTTGTTCAAGATCGGTTTGGTACATAAACAAACCAAGCTTGAACATTTTTCTAAAGCCCGTTAAGGTTTCAAACAAAGGTTTGAACAAGCTACTACTCAGCTCGTTTGGAGTATGATGTAAAAAAAATTCAAGTTACTCGAGATTGGCTAGTGTCAGCTTGATTAAAGCTCATTTGAGATCAGCTAGTCTCATAAACAAGCTAAGCTCGAAATTGGTTTTGAAGCTCAACATATTTTCAAACCAAGCTTGATCAACCAAGTGCTTGGCTCGTTTGGCTTGTTTATTACCCCCTAACGAGAAAAACAGACTGCGATAGCAAGTTACTCAGAATTTTAAGCCGGAGCTCAAGTCTTACCACTACAAGTTGCAACTTCCTGCTCTCGTATTCCCCTGTAACCAATTGGAAACCAAATGAATAAATGCTATAACATGCTTCATTATGGATAAGGACAATCAATCAACAGAATAACTGTCGTACCACACTAGTTGATCCACATCCAGTTAAGCATGTGGGAGCATGACCGTGTCGTATCGAGTCAAAAATAAATACTTAATAATTAGGAATTAACTTTTATTCCGGAGAATAGCGGTTAAGTCCGAGTGTCGATCCACGGAGACAAACTGGCTGAGTTGCGTTATTTCCAATTAACTTCTAATTTAATTCAGTAAAAAGATGTTTGATTGGTTGTGAAATTGTTGAACGGAAGAGCGCAATAATTAAAAGTGATTTAAATTGATGGAGAGGGGATCTAGGGTTTAGAATCCACTCCACCCTCGTAACCACAACTTTCGCATAGATTAGGTTGATAATCGAATCACAAAGGATTATCGCTAGGGCTTGCAATCCCCATCGATAATCGTCAAGAAAATATGTGCTTGTTAAAAGGCATAGATTATCCCATAGCACGGACCGTCTCACAGTGCGACACGATCCGTCTTACGAGCATAATCTATCTCAGAACTCCAAACACAACGTTGAAAACAGTTATATGAACTGGTATTTGAAAGCCAGCATACAAATACGCAATAGATTTGAACGAATAAAAATACGATTCCATTGATCCATGAAACCAAATTCTGAACATATAACTCGATTCGATCAAAACCCTAACCTACGCAAAATAGAATGGTTACTTGGTGTAGAGTTTCATCCTCCCCCTAGATAGGGGGTTTAGCCGGCCATGGAGAGAGTTGAAACGCTTGAAATCGAAGAACTCGCGAAGAACATGAAGAACAATGAGTTTTTCTCTCTAAAGCTGTCTCTCAAAATAGTTCAGAACCCTAGCATTATGTTCTGATGTTCTATTTATACTAGGAAACCTAAGAGTTACATAAAACGCGTCCAAAAAGCTGATTTCCGTGTTCGTTTGACCGGACCAAGACATGGGGGTCCGGACCAGAGAAGCTGGGAGCTGTACGAACCCGCCAGTATGCTTCGTCCGGACCAAGAATTTTCCTCGTCCGGACGAAGGGTGCTGCAAGGTAGGTTTTGCCGTGTTAAGTGCTAGTCCGGTCCAGGAAAGTGTTGGTCCGGTCCAGAGATGCTGCAACTTGAGTTTCCTCTCCTTTTTATGCACATCTTCCCATCCTCGGCGCTTTTAAATCACTCCAAAACACGTTTTCCAAGTTCTCGAGCTTCTAAGGCCTGAAACACCACACACCAACTAACGTTAATCAGTTAACTATATAACCTAACTAACAAAGCATAAATTGGAAGTATTAATGGGTGCTTTTCAGCACCTATCAGTGAATGTGGGAGCGGACTACTAGTTTGAGATAGATTGACTTTGGAATTTGGATTAAGCATGTGGGAGCGGACGACGGATTAGGCATGCGTCCCACGGGTTCTAAGAGGGAGTTCTTGTGTGTGTACTTAATGCCGATCAGACTGAGCCTCCTCGTTTGGTTCGGGTTGCATTGTTGTTGGTCTCATAAGAGATGGTCATCCTATGTTTTAGCTACCATAAAGTGTGACGTTCTGAATCATATCTTAACTCTGGATGGATGATGATGTTGGAGCTTGGTTTAGAGATGTTGAGCGAATAGTAGATTAGGCGAGGTGCAGAACACAAGGATTTAAGGAGGTTTCCTTGTTTTGTTGCTTGCTAAATGCTGGATGCCCATTTCCTCTGGATCGAGCTTTGGACTGTTGTGCAACATTGTTGAGATTGAAAACCACTGAGATGATATATGTGGCGTTGGACATCATATTTCTACTCTTATTGCTTCCGGCAATTATATACTCATCCCGGCGGGTTGTGCCGGGGAGTACACACAGTTTAATTTTCTTACTTATCCCTATCCTTGCGGGTTGTGCAAGGGCACCTTATCTTTTGTCTTTCCATCACTGGCGAGTTGTGTTGGAATTTTGCAATGTTTAATTGCTACGTTTATTGCATTTTCGCTTGATTATATCTATGCTAGCGGGATGTGCCAGTACTCTCATTTTCCCACCCCGGCGGATTGTGCCGAGGACCACGCACTTTTTCTTTTCTTTACTTTTATTTCTTTTATTTTATTTTGTTCTCCCTGGGATATGCCCCTTGTAGGCTGTACATTCGATTAACCCCTTTTAATTTCAAGCATGGTTTACCAAAAAAAAATTAGGGTGATTTGTCATAAACCATCTTAATGAACTAGCATAAGATCGTATGATGTATAGATTGTGTATATATTAACGATAATCACCTTTTTATGTTACATCGGATGACATGTTATTTCTCACTATTTGAAGACTATATTATGTAATGAATATCAAAATATGTAAGGAAACGAGAAGCAAATAACTAATTCTCCTAATATGCTGATAACTACATCGTAGAGACCTTGAATGCAAAACAGAGATCTCCCAATGCGAACAAAAAAAAAATCAATTTCACGACTGCTGCAAATGAAACAATATGATATTGTTTGAAAGCAACAATGAACTACGTTATTTACCTGCTGTTAATCATCTTGATTGGTGTATACTTCTCTTTCCTTTTATCATCCTTATCCTGCCCATAAGTTTCACCTTGTTCATCGAGTAGAGCACCCCTACCATAAAGGGGAACAAGGCTTTCCAAACAGACAAATGATTCAAAATCATCAAATATATACCACGAGTCTTGATCTTCTTACTTGTGTTATGGTTGAGATCATACCAAACAAGCTTTTCATAGTCTTGAACCAATAGGACTTCAACCGCACTCTTCGAATAAGCTAAAGGAATCACAAATTCAAATGACTTAGGTTCTGCTACAGAAAACAGTTTTTTCCACGATTCTTTCACTCCATAATCTTTCATCACCCACACATCAACTCGGACTTTGTTATAATTGCAAAGTATGCATAGACACCCTCCCAACTCCGCGATATTCATGAGTAAAGTATTGTCAGAAAATTCAGGTTGCGGCCCTAATTTATAGTCCTCACTTGTAAGATCTAATGCAGCAACAGAATAAGCAATATCCGAGAGGTTTCGACGCACAACCCAATGTAAAGCACTACCAACAAGCACGCCACAAAATCGCCACAACAAAGATAATAAGGGAAATCTTGAATCCTTCGCCACGAATTAGACTTCATACTGTAGACCTTAACGAAGGAGCCAAAAGAGTCCCTATCATCTTGGCATAAAAACTGAACAAACCTCACTAACTTATAATCATCAGTAACCGAATCATACCCAAAACCATAAATTTCATCATCATTTAATGAATCATAGACCGGGTATTCATCCTCTGTAAATGGCAACTTTTGGCACCTTCGGGTTGATGGGTTCCAAATAGCAAGCTCTCGTTTACCATCATTTAACAAACAAATCAAACCATCACAAGAACCCAAAATGCAAGTATGAACAGACTTCAAAGGGTTGTGGAGTTCAACGGCATTATCCAGCGGTTCGAAGTTTACGAAACTTAGGGTTTTATTCGCGAGTATGAGGCTGCGATGGTTTTTGGTTTCGATCGATCGCTTCAGATGCGATCTGATGAAATCGTGACTGTCGATAAGAGTACAGAAGGGTTTAGAAACGCACCTGAAACGTAGGAGTGGTTTCACTAGCAGCCGCAAGAGAACGTCGACGATCACGTCGATCGGAAAATCCGACATTTTCGCTTCCCCTCTCTCTGTGCCTCTGCATTCTCCATGAGGCCCTCCGTGTCTCTATCTGGTGTTAAGGTTATGGAGACTGAGGTTTTCATGAACAAATCTGAGTTTTCCATTTGATTTTAGCAATTCATTCTGATTTTAGTAAATAAATCAATTGCGTTACTAAAATCAAACGACGAGAGATTTTTGTCAGTGTAGTTAATAGTGGGTCAGAATTATGGAAGATTCATCCGTGTTTCTCTGTATGCGGTAGTTGAGGTTTAACAATAATGTTAGGTACACACAAAAAGTTACACACAAATTACCCAAACTCACACACAACTACCCACACACAAGTTGTGTGTGGGTTTGGGTAATTTGTGTGTAACTTTTTGTGTGTATGTAGTGTTGCTGGAGGTTTAATAGCAAGTCAGAATTATGGATGATTTTTGCCGCAATAAGTCTAGGGGCACATACTTAAACCACATACCAGCCACACCCATGCTGGGCCCCACCACTTAACTCCCCAAAAAACAAAAATTCAAAATCAATTTGGCTCAAACCAAACCATTTTCGCGGGATGTCTTGAAGGCTAAGAGAAAGACCTTCTGGGCTGTGAGATAGAGAGAGCCAAGAAAGAGGAGAAGAAGATCGAAGCACATTGGAGAACTGACCGCTGCAAATCGAAGCAACTCACCGCTGTGAATCAAAGCAATCCGTCCACCTCTGTGTGCGACTTCACATTCCCCATTTTCGAACCTGATTTTCGCCTTCGAACCTCATTTTCGCTGCGAATCGGACCGCTATTTGGAGAACCCACCGCCGTTGCTGACTCATTCAACCATGGTATGATTGCATGAAACCTCACCTGTAGACACCCCGATTTTGACCCAAGAAACTTATCAAGCAACCCCGATGATGAAAATGTCTGATAGGAGACGCGAAGCTTGATTGTGAACTTGGAAACCCCTCCTAATTAAACCTTTTCAAATTAAACCCAAGCCTACACCACCTTCTAGTACATTCAAAACCCTCTTTATTGATATATAATATGTCCCAATCCATTTTGAAATGAGGGAGATGTGCCCGTTTTACCAAAACAACTTATTTTCCAGACCTTCTGAGGGTTAAATGGTCATAGATTTTGATGTACAAATCATCTTGGGTTCAAACCACTTGGGTTAGAAAGTATACTTGACAAGCTTTTCAATGCTTCAAACCATGTGCAAAACGGAGTTCGGTAGCACCCGGAGCGGCCCCACGAAGCTTCATATGTTGTGTTGTCTCCTAATCTAGGCGCCTGGATTCCCCTATTCCAGGCGCCTGGATTCCCTATTCCAAGCGCCTGGATTCCCTATTCCAGGCGCCTGGATTCCCTATTCCAGGCGCCTGGATTCCCTATTCCAGGCGCCCGGACTCACTCCAGATACTTGAATCCCAAGGTGAAATGAGTGGGGAGGAGCGTCTTAGAGGATTCTTTGGGGATTTTCTGCAGAAATCTGTTAGAGTAAGTGGAGGGAAAATAGAGTGGCCTACTTGGACCCCTAGCATGATCCTCTAAGGGTTCAAGTGGCCCTTTTTGGACCTTTTCTTGCCTATATAAACACCCCATTCCTCTCTCATTGAAGGGGATCAGTTCCTCCCTCACTCCCCTACTGTTATGCTGCAGAAATGTACCCAAAAAATTCATCCCCAATCCATTCCCCTTTGTTCTACTCATTTCTAGCCTAAAAACCCAACTCCTAGCCCACAAATCCACCCTTTGATCATCAAAAACTCTCACATTTCAACCATCCATCATCAAACTCAACCAAAACCAAGACAATCAGTTTGTCTCTGACCCAGAAGACCTCTTTCAGTTTACATAACCACCAGAAAACATCCAAACCTCCACCAAAAGTTCACTAATCAAGCTTCTCAAGGTAGTTGTCTACCAAATTTGCTCAAAAAGGCCCTGAGGGGACATCAACCAAGCTCTAGCTAGTCTTCCATACTCGCTTAGAGTTTGGGAAAAGGTCTTAAATATCACAGGAAGAGATTTCATTTTGTGTTCCAGTACCAGATCCAGGCGCCTGGATCCCTTCTCTCTTATCTTGATTTTTTGTTCTTTCCATGATGCATTGATTCATTTGAAACATTGGTACATTATTTATGGCTGGTATAAACATTGCATGGTCTAGATGGTGGTTCTAAGGCATGATACATGACATTTAGAATGCAAAGTTAGTATTCAAAAGAAAGCATTTTGCATTTTAGATTAAGAAACATAAGATGATCTTTATTGGTTTAAAACAACATAAAAAAGATAGTCATTTTGTATGTGAGAAAATGAGCACCCATAGTTGCATTTGATGTTTGCTTTGTGGCTTGGAAGAAAGAAGAATTGTGCCTGACGAGCTTTCCAGGCGCCTGCATTGGTGCAATCCAGGCGCCTCAAGTGTCTCCTTCCAGGAGCCTGCATCCCTTCCAGGCACCTGGAATTGCTTGATCCGGGTGTCCAGTTTGTTTTCCAGATGTGACAAGCATGGTGTTTTTGATTGATTTTTAGGGCTTTTCAGAGTAGGTTAAGTATGATCCAGTGGAGTTCAAGCATCTTATGCATATAGATCACCTATACATAACACTCAGCATATGTATTTACATACATCATATTGACATTTTAAATGCATTCACATGCTCTCACATGTATTTGTAATTAAAGTCCATCCAAACAATGTTTTCTAAAATCCCTTAAACATTTAGTAGAGACCGGCGGATACACCGGGCGTGAGGGGTGCTTTAAATTTCTTCCCCTCCCGTAACCTGGCTCCCTAACTTGAGAAATCTCAATAAAAGCAGACTCGTGCAATATTTTCCATTCTAAGGGCAAAAGAGTCATTTTTCAAATGGTTTCTCGAGTACGGTCCTCAAACTCGGGTGGTGACTCCCATTCAATCAATCAAATTGTTTTTCAAACCGCAATTGTTTTCGTGGACATTTCTGCGGGGTGTTCACATCACCCTCACCATTTTCCTCAATTTTTAGCTTCATTGATGGCGTGAACTTTTGCTCTACGTTTCCCTGTAATAGTATATACTTGTATGTAAAGTAGTACTATGTTTGTAATATAAACGCATATACTTTTATGTATATTAGTACTTGTATTATATGGCCAAAAACCCCTAAGTTAGGGTTCCATGATTGAAGTGAAATTGGAGATTGTAGCTTAAATTGGTATTACATTATACTCCCTCCGTTCCAAAATAAGTCGGGGTTGCATTGGGCGTCGAGATCGAGTGGGTACGACATTCTTCTTCTGCTTCGATCTTCTTCTTCTATCGTCCTCTTCTTTGACTTCTGGTTCGATCGTCTTCTTCAATCGTCTTGTTCTCGTCTCTCTCTCTAGATCGTATATGCAAGGGAAGGGAACTGAATATCTCTAAATTTTTTATTTTTTTTAAAGTTAAGTGGTGGGGCCCAGCATGGGTGTGGCTGGTATGTGGTTTAAGTATGTGCCCGTAGACTTATTGTTTTTGTCGCCTTTTTCTCGATCTCTAAAAATCCCTCCAGGGAATGGGGGATAGTGCTAGGGACAGCATCCATGTTGGTCGAGTATGGTTGTCCGCTCGGCGATCGACGGTTCAGATTTGATCGGCAGCGGACAATTCGAATTTGTTTGGACAAGATGTGATTCGAGTCGTCCATTGCCAAGCATGGACGGCTGTGATTAGACAACATGGAGCATCCACCCCAAATCCTGTTTTCTTCCCCTTTCCAAGAAAAAAAGAAGAAATATTTCTTATCTTCAATTTAATTCCTTCTCAGTTTAAAAGGCCGTTTGGGAGCCGACTTATATTGGCCTTATTCATTTTATGGTTTATTTTAGTTTTAATTTGATTTTGTAATTATTACCCTCATTCTCTCTCTATCTCTCTCCACTCATTACCCATATCTTCAAAACTAAACTAAAACTACTAAACGAACAAGCCCTTTGCATTTTGTCGTTGTGCTTTTATGACTATTTCTGTATTGCCGTTAAGGTTGCAAATGAATCGAGTCGTGAACTGTTCAAGACTCGACTTATAAAAACTCGTTCGAGTTTGATTTGAGTAAGTGAGCTAAACTTGAAACTTCAATTTTAGGCTCCTTTAATAAATGAGCTGAACCTGACAGTATTCAGCATCATTCGACTCGCAAACCTAGAGTATATATGTAATATTATGTGTTACATCTCATAAGAATATCACATATAAGTTTGAATATGTTTAAACTTTTACTTGTACATCATGAAAATTTTATGACTTTGCCATGTATAAACTTTTAAAATTACTATATAAACTTATTTTTTTATACTATATAACTTTAGATATGTATGTACTATTTATGTATAAAATAAATTTTTTTATTGAAAATTTAGACCTTTATGAGAGCATAAATATTCTTGTTAAGACTGGTGAATAAGATGAATTCGACTCGAACCAAGGCAAAATCGGCTCATCAAATTTTTATTAAACTCGAGCTCGGCTCGAGTTGTTTAGAATGGAAACGAGTGAACCTGAACATTCTAAAGCAAGGCTCGATTTAGCTCGTTGCAGCCCTAATTCCCTTAGAGGCACAATTTAATAATCAGCTCTGGAGATACTTTATTCTCATTTTAACTTCATCATAATCCATTTCGATAATTACTCTCATACACTACTCTAATGCAAAATCTATTATGCACACATTTTTTAAACACTCTTCATGGCTCGTTGGATAGGGTCTTGGGCGCTCGTATAAGTTTGGGTCCGGATGTGTGATCTCGAGCCTACTCTTAAGCCTTGGTTTGGGGGAGAAAAGGTCACCCGGATTATTTATGCCCCTTCAAAAATAATCCAGCCCAGACCCTCACATTTATTGATATGCCTTACCCTTTCCATATTTAATCTGTCTGAATGACCCCTCCCTAATCTGGGTCACATCCTTATCCCCCACTTCAACTACAAAACAAAACAAAGTACCTATTTTCAATCTGTCTATCTGTACGCACGCGTACACATGCATCTTAACTATCCATTTCAGCAAATCAATGGTTCGGATCTGAATTACTATTTGATAGGTCAAAGATCTTTCTTACCGGTCAAAGTTTAAATAAAATCTAGACTGTCGAAAATGCTTTTGGACGGTCAAAATGCATCGTCTGTGCATCGTATGTACACGGACTTGTTTGTACATCGTTTTTTCGACCTATTCTATCCCTCTTATTACCAAAATCTTCCAACCAAGTGTACTATTTTATCTTCCCTTATTATTATATCCACCCAAAACTCATCTGTTATTCAAGGATATGAACATATGCGTACAAATTTTTTTGTATGTAAATAATACAAATCAGTTGATTTGGGACCACTCCGGGTCCCACAGGGATGATCGAAGCCATTCATGTGTTTCATAATACAATGTTTACTTATGCCCTATAAAAAAATTGGATAAACCGATGGAGCAGTTAAGTGTGATTTGGCTCAAAAAGTCACCTGACTTATTTTTTCGTCTCTATTTGAATTTTTTTTTTTTTTTTTTTAGTTTTGCATCAACTTTTTGTGTATTATTGGTTCGTCTCGGTGAGAAGAATAAAAAAAGTTAAAAATTATGATCGAAGTTTAAATTTTTTTGAATAAAGACAAAAATGAGTCAAAAAGGCAGATTTTTACACTTTTTCGATAATATTCAAAAAATTGAATTCTAATCATACTCTTTTACCTTTTTGGAATCCTTTCGTTGAGACGAACCAATAATACACAAAAAAATTAATACAAAACTAACAAACGCAAAAAAAAAAAAAAAAAAATAAATACAAAAAAATAATTCAAACTGACTTTTTAAGCCAAAACATTAGTACTTACCAATATCCAATTGAGTTGATTTTTTTACCGGTACCAATAAACATTATTTTGTAGGACCCAGAATGACCCCAAATCAACTAATTTGAACAATTTCTATACAAAAAATTCTAGATGACTAGTGTTGTCCCGCATCCAATCAAGCTGTCAGATTTGGAGAAATTTATTCTGACCATAACTAAAAAATCAACAATTCGCAATCCAAAATGCAAAATACAAAACGCAAAAAAGAAAAGACTTCCAAACGGACCCTGAGTGGACCCTTTAAGAAGAATATACTGTAGTAAACAATTTCAAATTTTGCTGAGTGTGGACATCCGTCCATAGTAAACAATTAAGAAGAATATAGGAGCAAAGGCCGCATATTTTATTCTACGAATGTGTATAACCGATTTAATATTTGAAGGAAAATAATTTTTGTATCCCACTTTGTTATAAATGTGTGTCAAAATTTTGTCTTTTAGTAATTGTGTTGTATATATTTTTAAGCACTAAAGAACAAATTAATTTTAGAGTGCATTTATTAAAAATTAAATTGCAAAAATCATTAGTATCTAATTTCAAAACAAGAAAAATAACTAATAATTATACCCACAAACAAAGGTCTAGGAAAGTCAAAACAATAGTAAATCACAAAAGTTCATGTGAACATTTCCGACGTACCAAAAAAAAAAATTCATGGGAATACCTTTTTGCAACACAAAGACAAGGGCAAAAAGAAGAAGAGGAAGGAAAAAGAGAAAAAAAAAAAAAAATAAACGAATAAGGGACCTGGAGGGCGTGTTGTCCCTTAAGGTACAGTATGTATACTGACCCATCCGAGTTGTTTGTGTCGGCGATCGACGGCCCAGATCAGTTTGGTAATGAACGATACAAATCTGTTTGGATCCGAACAGATCTGGGCCGTTGATCGCCGAGCACGAACGGCTCATGTGGGAACAGCTTGCATTCTGACCCTTAACAAACAACACACCCCCTGTTTTCCCACATCAAGCCGTTGCACTGGACATACAAGCCTCATCCCGAGCTCAAAAAGATGATTTTTGTAATTTTATCTACTGAATCACATGAGAATCGGTTACACTTAAATCTGTTAGAATTATCAAGTAAGACCGAGTTTACGCTAAATTTTTCATCTTCAGACTAATGTCAAAATACCACTTTTCCCCACTAAAAATACAAACCATGTCTCTCTTAATTAGCCATTTGGGTATTTGAGTACATTTTTACATTTTGTTTACTTTTTGGTTATAATTTTTAGATTAATCATTTGTCTCTATGAGAGTTGAGAGGAATCCAAAAAATATAAAAATATTGACCGAAATTGTGAAAAAAAATCATATGAGGTTGGAAAAAATCATTTGGTGTTTTTTGGGTCTTTAGTGAACACTTTTTTTTTTTTGGCTTTTGGTCGTAATCTTTTTACTTTCTAGATTTCTCTCGTTGGGACGAATGACTAATCCAAAAATATATAACATGAACCTAACAAAAATTCAGAAAAGACAAACAAAAATATCATTCAGCTCATTTAGTTAGAAAAAATGAATTGTCTTCAAATAAGTGCAAAAACCATTTAGAGTAAACTGACCCCCCAAGTCCCAGTTTGGAATCATGGGAGAAGAGTAGAAGACCGACACTTTCAGAGCCTTCCAATTTCCAAATAGCCAGCAAAGGCAACTCGCAAAGCTAAGAAAATTCTGTTTGACCTATTTTCGAACACAATTTCCACGAGATAATCAATCAATAACACATCCATTGAGAACGAAACTGGAAAAAATACAACCCGAAGATGGCAACATCACACGAGACCAGGAACAAGGGCATCTAGACATAATTCAACAGATTCAGGTTCGTCTCCACATCAAGGAAAAATAGCATATGGAAAAAGCTTTCATCGGGATCGGACAGTACCAACAACAGTTTTACCTTTCAAAGGCAGCCCCCATAACTCATAAGCAATTCCAAGAAATCCCAAACTAAGTAGATTCAGATTGATTCATCGCATTATGACCACTATTTATAAACAAGGACTTGACCAACCTATACGCAGCATTTGAAAATCGGGGTTCTCAAAGAGAGAATCCATCCAATCTCATGAATGTAAAGACACCTTGTGCTGGATTGTCACATAAAAGGACAACATTGTGCTATTCACCAACTCACCCCATAGTTGAGCATTCCCAGACAGTTTAGGAAAGTACTAAACTAAGGAGAATCCAATAATAGTTTGCATAAAAAGCATATGACTGAAGTCTTTAGCCCACATAACTTTCATTAAACAAGAACATACCCATTAACTGCAAAAGATTGACTACTGCCTATTCTCGCATGAACCCATAGCTTTCATTAAACCAGGACTGGATACGTCTGCTGAAAATTCCTAGTATTTTCTTTACAGATACATACAGGTCACATATGTAATATATGAGTTGATTGGTCTTCTTTCTTTGATCATGACATGCCCATTTATCTAGTCGAACCATTGTGCCACTGCTCAAACAAAAAACCTATTTGAAGAAAGATTACTGATGATTAAATTAGGAGTATAAATTAGTGAACTTTCGGCGAGAAAAGTTAAGGGTAGAATTAAGAAAGATAAAAAGGCAAAAGCAGAAAGAAAGCTACACTGAATTTCGAGAAGATGACGTAAATATATGCAGCGCATGCTAATAGCAGTGCACCGGATAAATAAGCACAATAAACAGCATACTTTACTTACCACTACATCTTTTTGCTCCATCTCCAGTTCCCTTGCCTAAAGCACCAGTTTGAACCCCTTTGACAGAAAATCATCTCTAGAAAAACACAAAGAAACTGAGGCATGAAATCTGAAGATAGAAGGTAAGTAACACAAAAGCAAATAACAAAATACTTCAGTGCCCCATGCAGATACAAAACAATCTCTCTCAAGCCATAGGAAAGTCAAAGACTTCAGTCATAATCATCACGTTGGCTTTAAAACAGCTGCATGGTACTGGCATTCTGTACACGTGGTTTGGTTATTCTTATTTGTCTCTATCTATTGGTGGCGAGGTAGGAAAGTCAAAGACTTGAGTCATAATCGTCATGTTCTCAGGGTAATCAAAACTACAAGGTGTCATCTAGCAAGGTATGGATAAAAGCCACATGCTCACACAATTTATACATAGGACAATCTAAGAATGAATAGGGTATGTGTCGTTATCTATGCCAACCTTGTTTTTTTGCTTATATGATAGAACAAACTACAACAAGGAGGAAAGTATGTGTGGCATATGGGATAAACCACCTTAATGAGCTAGTATAGTTCCCATAAGAAATCGACCGCTATAATGCGGAAATAATGCAAGCCGTAACAAAGCCAAATACTTCAGTTCCATAATCTTCATAAAACAAGGCAATTAAAAGTCTATTCCGCCATTTACCAAGGTCTACGGACAAACAAAGACACGCAGGCGCGCACAAGCACATATACACACATGATGACTGCCGTTGGATGCCCAAATTCCTAAACTTTTTATTCTCATACATATTTTAGAACCCGAATGATGATCATAAAACAAATCACATGCAAGAGGAAATGATTTAGGTGGAATTTGTCATACACTATCTTAATGAACTACTCCCTCCGTCTCATTTTGTCAGTTCCTCATTGGGAAACCAACTTTTTAAGGGAACATAATTATATCTTTTACTTTTTGTTCACTTTCCAATTTTTCTCCTTGATGGGATGTGGTTTAAATATTCTAACTTCTTTATAGTGAGATAAAAGGAGGGGCAACATGGGAACGTGAGATTACTTTTTTGGAAACTTTTAAAAGAGGACAATTTTTTTGGGACATCCCAAAAATAGAATAGTGGACTAACTTTGGGGGACGGAGGGAGTAGCATAAGAATCGTAAGATGTATTGATTGCCAATATATTATTAAACCACAGTAGTCTAATTTTGACATTACATGGCATCATGGGATGACATATTATTCGTCAATTGTTATGGTTGAAGACTATCTTATGTAATGAAATCAACATATGCAATGAAACAAGAAGCAAAGAACTAATTCTCCTAATACGCTGACGACACACTAGCACATATAATAGAGACTTCTAAGACAAAACAAAGATTTCCAAATGTCAACTAAACAATTATCAATTTCACGATTGCCATCAATAAAACGACATTAAAGATATTGTTTGAAAGCATCAATGACCTGTATTTTTTTATTAGCATAAGAATCGTAAGATGTACTGATTAAGAGTATATTAAACCACAACAGTCTCCTTTTGACATATTATTTTTCACTATATGTCAAATAGTTAAAGACTATTCAACTATAATTGCACATACCCCCAATTATTGGGGACTAAATGGGTTATGTTATTGACTTATTGTTGTTGTTGTACTATTCAACTGTAATTATATCAACATATTTAAGGAAACAAGAAGCCAAGAACTAAATCTCCTAATACGTTGATAACACACTAGCACATATAATAGCGACTTCTAAAACAAAACAGAGATTTCCAAATGTCAACTTAAACAATTATCAATTTCACGACTGTGCCATCACTAAAACGACATTAAAGTCTTTAAATATATCGTGTGAAAGCAACATGGTCTCTGTTTTTTACCTGCTTTTAACCATCTTCTTTGGTGTAGTATTCTTCCTCCTTTTATTATCCCGATTCATCCCATAAGTTTCACTTTCCTCACCCCTTCCACTAAGCGGAACAAGGCTTTCCACACAGACAAATGATTCAAAATCATCAGTTATACCACGAGTCTTGATCTTCTTAATTGTTTTATGCTTGAGATCATACCAAACAAGCTTTTGAGTGTCTTGAACCTGCAGTAGGACTTCACAACCACTCTTTGAATAAGCTAAAGGAATCATAAATCTAAATGACCAAATCACTTCTGGTTGTGCTATAGAAAACAGTTTGTTCCACGATTCCTTCACTCCATAATCTTTCATCACCCACGCATCTACTCGAACTTGGTCATAAGTGCAAAGTACGCATAGACACCCTCCCAACTCCGATATATTCATGTGAAAAGTATTGTCAACAAATTCAGGTGGCAACACTAATCTATAGTCCTCATTGGTAAGATCAAATGCAGCAACAACATTAGGAGTATCCGAGAGGTTTCGACACACAACCCAATGTAAAGCACTACCAACAAGCACACCACCACATTGTCTATACTGGACATAATAAGGAAAATCTTGAATCCTTCGCCATGAGTTAGTCTTCATACTGTAGACCTTGACTACGGAGCCAAAAGAGTCCCTATCATCTCGACGAAGGAATTGAACAAACCTCACTAACTTATAATCATCACTCACCCTATCATACCCAAAACCGCAAATTGAATGCATGACACCGGTAGCATAGCCTGGTAATTCAATCCCTGTATATGGCAACTTTTTGCACCTTCGAGTCGATGGGTTCCAGATAGAAAGCAATTGTTCTTCACCATCATTAAACAAACAAATCAAACCATCACAAGAACCCAAAATGCCAGTAGGATTATCAATAGACTTGAAAGGGTGGTCAAGTTCTACGGCATATTGCAGTGATTCCAAGTCTGTGGAAAGTAGGATGTAATCCACAAGTAGGAGGCTGCGATGGCTTTTGGTTTCGATCGATCTCTTAAGATGCGATCTGCTGAAACCGTGACTATCTATAAGAGCACAAAAGGGTTTAGAAACGCACCTGAAACGTAAAAGTGGTTTCACGGGAAGCCGCAAGAGAATGTCGACGATCAACTCTATCGGAATATCTTGCATTTTCTCTTCGTCTCTCTCCCTTTTTTTTCTCTGTCTCAACTTGCACTCCGGATCCGCTGTCCATTTGGTGTCCCCTTTGTGTCCTCCCCCAAACTGCTGCCATGTGGCATACACTGAAAACCCTTTCGGGGTGCTTTGGGAAAAATTATAAAATTTAGTTTTTTTTGTTTATTCGTTTAGTCTTTATTCAATTTTTTTTTACATTTCTTAATTTTGCATCAAATTTTCGTGATTTATGGATTCGTCTCGTCGAGACGAATCCAAAGAGTATAAAATTATGGTCGAAACTATTTTTTATTTTTTTGAATAAAGCCAAAATTAAACTGGTTTAATTTGGTTTATTTTCGTTTTTATTTAAAAAATTATTAGGTTTGACCATAATTTTATATTTTTTAGATTCGATTCGTCTCCATAAAATCCATAAACCATGAAAACTTAACACAAAACTAACAAATACAAAAAAATTGAATAAAAACAAAACAAAAAAACCAAAAAGTTAGTTCTGCGCTTTTTGGCCAAAGCATTAATCAAATGGTTCTTGAATTTGATCAAAGGGAAATTCATGGTTTGCCTCCCTATAACCTGGTAATGAAAAACAGTGTTTCCATGTAAGGGCAGAAGTGGAACAAATTATTTTAACTCAATCATATTCTATGCAAAACAAACATGTTACTCCCTCCGTCCCTTTTTAAGTGTTGACATTTCCATTTTGGGTTGTCCCTTAATAAGTGTGTGTTTTGAAAAGTTAATGGGTAAAAGTTTGTAGAATTATCATTTTGCCCTTTTGAAAAGTTAATGGGTAAGGGTGAAGGATAATTTTGGAAAGTAGAGGTAAAAGTTGATGTGGAAAGTGAAAAAGTTAATGTGAAAGGTGTAATGATGATGTTTTTTTAATAAGTTGGATTTACGAAGCTACACATTTAAAAATGGACGGAGGGAATATTAGTAATCCCATGATCAAATCTCGTGCAAAACAAACATGAGGGAATGATTCATCTCCTCATTAATAATCCTACCTCATTACCAATCTCAATCCCAATCACAATCCCAATCACAATCCCAATCCCAATCCCGCCTCATTACCAATTCCTTTGAAACGAAACCTCGTATCAAATGGGGCCTTAACGGGAAAACCCTTTATTCCGTTGGAATACCAAAGGGGTAGTAGAATATAAAGTGGCCTTTTGATCACCTCCTTCACTGGGAAAAAAGAAGCCGCACGACTCTCTCTTTCTTTCTTTTTTTTTATTCTTTGGAATGCCCTTTCACTTTAAAGTCCAAACAAGAGTTTTTTTTTTTTTTTAAAGTAAATCAATGATAATTTAATTTCTTGTAGACGTGTTCTAATTTTTTACTCCAAACACGTGTTCTGGGCAAATCAAGAGCTCTTTTCTTTTAAAAGTCATGCTTCTTCTTTCTTTTTTTTCCCAGTAAAGGAAGTGATCAAAAAAAAAAACATTTTATGTGCACTTGTGGTAGTTGAGGAAGGTTGAAAGAAAGCGAGAAAATGAAATAAAGCTCGTCGGTTTTGGGTTTTTATAGAGCTCGTCGAATATGTCATCCACGTAAATTAGATACATAAACAGAATAAATTTGTATAAAGAAAACCGAAGGAGATCTGCAGGGAAGAGAGAGGTAATTATTACTCTGGGCATAAGGAACACTGCTCATGTTCAACATCCTCTAGCTACTATATACATGTCTATTTTATTTTGATAATCCGATGTCCGAGCTAACTTACGCGCACCACGACTGATTTTGTTTTCTAAAGTTAACAAGTGGGGAAACCTCCAGTGGCCCAAGGTTTGGGATGTTCAGCCTCCGTTGGATTCGAACATGTGAGTTCATGGAGGAACACTTGTTGTTTTCTCATTCCACTTGGCCCAATCCCTTTGGATTTAATGCACATCCCAATTTGGGTGTGTACCAAGAGTTTATTCGATGCTATTGGAGCAATGATCCACACCAATCAACAAAACGCTACATATCATTCTCTTTCCAAATTTACCAATACAAAATCATGAGTCTCGTAGTATTTACCAATTACAACACTTGTAGAGCACCACGACCTTGCTCCAAGAGCAAAGAATTTGTGGCCATTCCTCCTATCTACTTTCTGGTCCTTAAGCAATGTTTTCACGAATTTCAAAGCAAGTCATTCTCCTTAAATACATCAACTAAAAATCTCAAAAGATCTAAATCGCATAAACAACTTGACTTTCATTTGTAGCTTAACACAAGAACGTTATGAGAAACGGCACATAAATCCTCTTGCGTATGGCATCGTTATTAATTCATATAGTAACATTTGTATGCAACTCTGTAACATTTTCTATGAAATTCATCATATCTGTATATAGATTTTTAACTTTTTTTTATTTGTCAGAGGCTCATAACCAAAATTTCGTCTCAAAGAAATTTGATGAATTAAAGAAAATGTTAGGAGTGAAAATTTACGTCGAAATTTTGTCTCTTTCATTTATCAGCGGATAATGACTTTTTGTGAGAATAACTCAGAGAGCATATGTGGCTTCAAAATTCCCGGATCATACCCAAAACCGTGAATCAGATTGTTGCAAACAGGAACATAGCCCAGTGAATCAATCTCTAACACTGGTGACTTGTGGTACCTTCGGGTCGACGGGTTCCAAATAGCCATATCTTCTTGGCAATTATACAAACAAATCAAACCATCACAGGATCCCAAAACCTCAGTACCGTAAACCCTAGAAATCAAAGGGTGGTCTACAGAATGTAGGTCATCCAATGAAGCCAGGTCTACAGAATGTAGGCTATGCTGCCCGAGTATGAAGCTGAGATGGTTTTTGGTTTCGATCGATTGCTTCAGATGCGATTTGATGAAACCGTGACTGTCTATAAGAGCACGAAACGGTTTAGAAACGCACCTGAAACGTACAAGTGGTTTCACTGGAAGTCGCAACAGTATCTCCACGATCACGTCTATCGGGAAATCTGGCATCTCTCTCTCTCTCTCTCTCTCTGGATTAGGGTTTACGGGATTCCAATTTTTGAACAGAGAAGAGACAAATACTGGAGGAGTTGAAATTGGACTTTGCCGAGACACCGTCAACTTTTGGTTGACTCGAATAGATAAAATACTGCCTCCTCCCAATTTATTGTGCAAAAATGATAGGTAGTTAGGTACACACCATCTCAACCACTCCCTACCACATCCTCTCTCACATGTGTGGTGAGGTCTCACCCGGTGGGTCCCAGTGGGCCCCACCACTCATGTAAGAGAGAGTATGGTGGGGAATGGTTGAATAGGTGTGTACCTATCATTTTTCTTTATTGTGTCCATTTCATTTTTTTGGACGTCTTAAAAAAGAGTTTAAGTCGGTGGAAATAAAAGTTTCATCCAAATCGATTGTATTGAGCCATGTGTATAAACAGTGGTCCCAACTAATAGAACATTATGTGTTCCATAAACAAAAATCAAATCAAGCGGTTACAAATACGGCGACAATTTTTCACAAAACAATAACTTTTGCAATCATGTATTTTTACGTTTATCTATTTTTGCCTAACATACCTTGAACTCTTCATGCCAATCTTGTTCCTTAAACACGTAGAGTTCAACACCTTTGAAACAAAAATCAAACTGGTTAGGCTATTAATCTTGTTCCAAGTATTACGAAGGTAAACTCTAGAAAACATTTTCAAAATCTAGAAAACAATGGAGAAAATTAACCTGGAATTTGCAATCATGTATTTTTACGTTTATCTTTTTAAAGTGTATCCTTTTAGTTTGAATTTTTGTAAAGAGATTCGGGGTTTGGGCTTGGGGTGCCAAATTCCCAAAAATGATATTTGCCAAATCAAAGTAAAACATTTTCATGCCAAAAATGTTTTACTTTGAAAAATAGCCTGCATTTTTTTGCAACCAAACACAGTGAAAATGGGTAAATATTTTACGGGGAAAATGGAGTTCCAAACAAACAGAGAGCATTAGTTTGAATTTTTGTAAAGAATTCTTGGGTGACCCAATATTTGAGAGTTCACTTCGACGGCCCAAAAAAAGAGTTGATACTCCAAAAGAGTTGATAAACCTGAGAGATTTCCAACGTGAAAGGAAACAAGCGTTGATACCAAACTGCCAAGTATTTGGCAACAAGTACAACGCGTTTATTCAAAATTTTGGTATTGTGTATTCGACATAATAAGTTTGGACCAAAATTTTGGTATGGTGTAAAACACGACCAAAGGACCAAAAGATTAAAATCAGAGTTGAAATGCACCCTCGCGCGTCATTTTAGGCACTCCAAAGGCACCCAAAGGTGCCCAGTATCTGGCTGTATCCGCCGCACAAGTAGTTGTCGGTACACCGCCCACAAGTAGTTGACAGGAGCAGAGCCACATTGACAGCTGTTGACCAGAGCCTCGCCTCGCAACCAGCTGATGATGTTACAAAACCCAGTGTCCTGGATTTAAGTACAGAAGTTTCTGTTCACCAAGGTGCTCTGTAATGAGCAATACCAACCGGTTTATGGAACTTGGCAAAAATTAAGGAGATAGATACTGTTTCATAATGGCCACTAATTGTTAAACTCGTTCTTCAAATGCAACCATTCAATCACAAAAACTAGCAAACGACTAAAAAAGAAACACCACCCAGTGCTTTCCAACGAGAAAATATGCAATGTATTCATAGCTGTCGCCTTCACCAAACAAGAAAGCGCTAGGTTAACTACTGCAGTTGGTGACCGTACTTCTAATACAAACATAGACAAAAATACGAAGAAACATACTATATATGATCTTAATTCTTAGGAGAACCCTGCATTAGTCTTCTTTCTTTCCCCTGATCTCTGAAGTCTGATCCTCAGTACTCCGTGTCTCCGTCACATTCCTGATTTATCTCTCACAACATCTCTTCATTGTTCCAATATAAAACCTGACATGGATAAGATTAGTGATATATATATACTCCATAAAAGAGTGAAAGGGCATAGGATACAGGTAGAAAAATCAGACAGCAATAGATTGAGGTAATATTGTGCCAGCCAATATGGCCAAGCCCCTCTTACCAATTAGAAACAAACATAACAAACACAAAAAAATAGAAACACAAAGGAAAGAAAGCCACGCCCGAGGAGAAGATGACTTGAATGTACTATATGATAACAGCAGTGTATGGATACTTTACCTACCGCTATAACTCCTTGCTTCATTTCCAGTTCCCTTCACTAGCCTAAAGCACCAGTTTGAACCCCTTCGACAGGAAATCATCTCTGAAACAAAAAAAAAAGAAGGAAAAAAAAGAAAAGAAAAACGAGGCAAGAAGATTTGAGAAAAATGTAAGTAATGCAGAAGAAATTAGCAAAATACTTCAATACCCAAGACAAACAACTACTTTACAAAAGACAATCTATCTCTCTCTATCACAGCAACATTGCAAGTCACAAGAAAGCCAAATTTTAAGTTCACAGACCTCATTCTATCAGGGAAATCATAACTTTATGGTGTGTCATCTAGCAAGGTCTACAGACAAAACCCACGCAAGCATTTATACATACAACAATTCAAGAATGGACAAGGATTAGTATGAATGCCATTACATGTACCATAAGTCCTAAAATTGATTTTTGCTTACGATCTACAGAAATGGAACATATTACAAGAGGGGGGAAATGAAATCAGGAAGAATGTCAATTACGGAATAAACCACGTATGAACCAGCACAATTCCAATGCAAGTTACTACAGATTGGACATTATCATATGTATCACTTTATAGTGACACCACATAGTTGACGACTATGTGATGCAATTATATCAGTACATGGAGGGAAACAGGACGCAAAGTACCAACTTTCCTGATACATTTGGGAACACTCACATATACACTTTAGCAGTCTAATAGACTCAAAAGAAATTGAGAAATCCTAATATCAAATTAAACAATAGTCAATTCACGACTGCCAGGAATACAACAACATTTAAGAAATCGTTTGAAAACAAGAATGACTTGTACTCCCTCCGTCCCATAAAGTTTGTCCCGCATGAGTCAAAGGACTTTAAAAAAATAGACTTTTGTCAAGAAAAAAATAATTTTTTTTTGCACAAATTAATAGATCAATGTTTGTTCTATTATTTTTTGTAAAAAAAAAAAAATCAACTTTTTTTTTGACAAAGAACTAAAATTTTTTGAGTCGTAGGACTCCGTGCCAGGCAAACTTTATGGGACGGAGGGAGTATTACTTACCTCTTCTTCCCATCCTTCTTTGGTGTATTCTTCTTCTTCCTTTTACTGTCCTGATTCTTGCCATAAGTTTCACCTCCTCCACGAAGTGGAACAAGGCTTTCCACACAGAGAAATGATTCAAAATAGTCGGGTATACCACAAGCCTTGATCTTCTTAACTTTTTTATGTGCCACATCATACCAGACAAGCTTCTTATTGTCTTGAACCAATAGGACTTTGGAACCACACTTTGAATAAGCTAAAGGAATCACAAATTCAAAAGACCTAATCACTTCTGGTTGTGCAACAGAAAACAGTTTCGTCCATGATTCCTTCACTCCATAATCCTTCATAACCCACACATCAACTCGGACTTGAATATAATTGCAGAGTATGCTCAGACACCCTTCCAACTCCCCAATATTCATATGAAAATCCTTTTCAGAAAATTCAGGTTGTGGCACTAATCTATACTCCTCACTTGTGAGATCAAATGCAGCAATCAAATTAGCAACATCCGATTCGGGCTTCCGACTCACAACCCAATGTAAAGCACTCCCAACAAGCTCGCCATAACTTCGCTTATAACGAAGATAATATGGGAAATCCTGGATCCTTCGCCACGAGTGAGACTTCATACTATAGACCTTAACTTCAGAGTCGAAAGAGTCCCAAACATCTTGACCATAAAACTGAATAAACCTCACAACCTTATAATCATCACGAACCGGATCATATCCCATACCGTAAATTATATACTGGCAACTGGTAAAATAGTCGGGAAATTCAATCTCTTCTACAGGTAACTTTCGGTACTTCCGGGTTGACGGGTTCCAAATAGCGATTTCTTCTTCACCATTATACAAACAAAGTAAACCATCACAAGAACCCAAAACCTCAGTTCCAAACTCCTCAGACTTCAATGGGTGGTCAAGTTCTACGAGGTTATCAAGTGAATCGAAGTCTAGGGAATAAAGGTAAGAATCCCTGAGTATGAGGCTGAGATGGGTTTTGGTATCGATCGATCGCTTGAGATGCGATTTGATGAAATCATGACTGTCTATGAGAGCACAAAACGGTTTAGAAACGCACCTGAAACGTAGAAGGGATTTGACGGGAAGCCGCGTGAATATGTCGACGATCACGTCGATCGGAAAATCCGTCATTTTTCTCTCTCCCTCCCTCCCTCTCTCTCTCTCTCCCTCCCTCTCTCTGGATTTATAGGGTTCCGGATTTCAGACTTTGAGCTGATTGTGGGATTTGTATGGTGCTGTTCCGTATACGAAAATATTACAGTATGTATGTTATGAATTATTGAGGCGGCTGAGTGATTGTACGATTGAGGCAAACTATACTAGTAGTAGTGGCTGTGTTCGGTACATAGTTTGGTCCAGTTTTGGTCCGGTTTTGGTAGAATAGTGATAGATACACACTCATCTCAACCACTCCCCACCACACCCTCTCTCACATGTGTGGTGGGGTCCTGGGAGGACCCCTGAGTGGGCCCCACCACACGTGTGAGAGAGGGTGTGGTGGGGGAGTGGTTGAGATGGGTGTGTACCTATCATTTTTTGTTTTGGTACTGCTTACATCATCATTTTCCTCATTTCTCTCTCTATCTCTCTTCACTTATTACACATGCTTACATCATCAAAACTAAATTAAACTCTAAACCAAACACAGCCACTATAGTCCTCGTCATAACTCATTTGCAAGGAAACAACAATTCAAGAATGAGAAAGTTCATCTATAAATAGGGCCTTCAATTGTTAGTATATTCATTCAGAAATCCTCTCAAAGTAATGAGAATTTGATTAGTCCAGAAGATTGATCCCGATAGTTCTGGAAGAACTAATTCGATACATATATCTTGTCTCAATATTTGTTTTACTTTATGCATTTTCTTTATTATTTGTCTTAAGTTTATAACAATGTAGACGTTTCCAATTTAACAGAGGAAATGATGGCCAATGTAATCCGAATCATGGGATTCGACACTCCCCAAATTGTGAAGGAACCGAGTTGCTCGTTGTTTGGCTTGTTTTGTAATCGAGTATAAGGAGTTTCGTTAAGGCTGAGTTCTCCAATGGATTTTATGAACATTTGATAAAATTAACCCCCTGATTTTATCCATTCGTGAATACATGTGATAAAATCTGTGAATTTTTGCATTAAAAAATCTAAAAAATCTACAGATTTTATCAAATGTCTTCACGAATAGATAAAATCAAGTGATTGATTTTATCAAAATCTTGATAAAATCTATTGGAGAACTCACCCTAAGTAATTTACTCTAACCCGGCTCATTAAGGGATCGGCTCATTTACAAACGAGTCGAACTTGAGCTCGAATTTTTGACTTATTTACTAAATGACCAAGCTCGAACATTACAAAGCTTACCTCGATTCGTTTATACCGTCTAAATCAAAAGATCTTCCTTTTGCCTTTTTTATGGGCCTTGTGGGAACTTTTAGGCCCATAATTGGAATTGTGGACTGTCCACTCTATTACAAATGCAGATCTGGACAAAAAATCCCGTACCCATAATTGTGGCCCAATGATATGAAATGGGCTGTTAATACACTGGATCACATGCAAATCACTATAGCCGGAGGAGGAGGAGGAGGAGAATATCTTCATTCCAACTCCTGATGGGGTTTGTTAATGAAGCTCGATGGCAATGATTTTATCTCACATATATGCACAAGGATAAAATCATATCCCAATTATTATCTGTTAATGTAATAATCTTTTATCAGAATGAATTTTGTTTATATACTCTATTCGTCCCAAATTGTTGGTCTTGCTTGGATTCCAACACAATTTTTAAATTGTTCATATTTTTTAATCTACTGTATAATATTTTTAGAGATTTTCATAACTTTGTATAATCGAACTAATTGAGATCTATCAAATAAGGTCTATATTGCACTTAAAATACTTCATAGATTGAAATATATGAATAGTTTAAAAATTGCATTGAAATCCAAACAAGACTAACAATATGGGACAGATGAAGTATCATGTTTTTGGGACAGAGGAAGTATTGTTTTGCTATATGTAGCATTTCTACTGTCCCTAAAATATCAAGATTGTTTTGCTATATGTAGGGCTGTAAACGAGCCGAATTGATCCGAACCCTATGAGGTTCGGGATCAGTTCGTTAAGGTATGAGTCAGACTCGAGTTCGGCTCAGGTTCGATTCGAGCCTAGATAAGTGGGCTCGAGTTCGGCTCGTGAAAAAATTTCAAAACTCGGGCTCGGCTCGGTAGGGCTCGTTAAACTCAAATGAGCCAAACCGAGCCGAATTTAGGCTCAAATCAAGCTCGAATCAAGCTCGTGAAAAAAATATTGAGAACTAAATAAAGTACTTTAGTTAGGGATGAAACTCATCTGTTCGTAGTAGAGTACCCTAGTTAGGGATAAAAGATGAACAAATTACATAAAAATTTCTCAACTATAAAATATTTATATGTAGACCCCTAAAGTATTATTAATTACATTTTGACTTCAGGTTCGCGAGCCTAACTGAGCCGAATCCACATAGGTTCAAGTTCGGCTCATTTATGAAACGAGTCTAACATTGAGGTTCAAGTTCAATTCGTTTAGTAGACGAATCAAACTCGAACGAGCTCTTACCAAACCGAGTCTCGAATAGTTCGCGAGCAAAACGATTATGAAAAAATGTTGCACCTTTAATGCTCCTTAATATTGCCGGCTCAGTCCATTTTCAGCCCTAGATATACGTAGCATTTCGTTTTGATAAAATTCCACCACTCCTTGAATAAGTTAAAGGAATTACAAATTCTAACTGACCGAAGCAATGGGGGTCGTGCTCACACTCTTTTGTGCTACACAAAATAGTTTGCTCCACGATTCCTTCACTCCATAATCATTCATCACCCACACGTCAACTCGTGCTCGCTCATAATTGCAAAGCATGCATAGACACCCTCCCAACTCCGCTATATCCAGGTGAAAGGTATTGTCAGAAAATTCAGGTTGCGGCACTAATCGATAGTCCTCAGTAGTAAGATCAATGCGCGCAGCAACAGAATTAGCGGTATCTGTGAGGTTTTGACTCACAATCCAATGTAAAGCACTACCAACAAGCATGCCACAATGTCGTCTATTATGATGAAAATAAGGGAATTCTTGAATCCTTTGCTAAGACCTCATATTGTAGTCTTCAACCAAAAGATGAGGTCCTAACCTTATGATCGTGAAGCTGAACAAACCTCACTACCTTATAATCATCAGTAAGTCATCCGAATCGTACCCAAAACCGTAAGTGTGAGAATACCATGAATAGCCCATGAAATCAACCTCTGTAATTGGTAACTTTTGGCACCTTTGGGTCGATGGGTTCCAAATAGCAAGATCATCGTTACCATTAGCCAAACAAATCAAACCATCGTATAAACCAAAAATCTCAGTGGGATAACGAGAAGTGTAGACTTATAGTAGTGGTTAAGTTCTACGGCATTATCCAGTGAATCGAAGTGATCCAAGAAAAGAATGTAAGCTAGAATCCCTTAGTGAGTATGACGCTGACATTGTTTTTGGATTTCATAGTTTCCATCGATTGCGTTAGATGTGATCTTATGAAATCGTGACTGTCTATAAGAATGGAAAACCATTTAGAAACGCATAAGAAGCCACGCGAATATGTCGACGACAATCACATCTATCGGTAAATCCGGCGTTTTTCTATCTCTGGAATTAGCCCCTTCAGATGAAGAGATTTCATGAGAAAAAGAAAACGAAAAAAAGGTATGATTTCTAGCAAAATAACTCATTTGGATTGATTATTTTGGTGAGAATTGAAGAGAAAAATACACAAATATTGAAATGTTTTGATTGGCTCTTCCGGTCCCTTTCTCACCCAATCTCACCAAAAATGAGAAAGAGCCTCCCTACCTTTGCTATAATTTGTTATGTACGAGCTTTATGTCCGTTTATCTGGTCTGTAGTTTAGTCATTGGGGACCAATCTGAGAAGCCACGAACTGGTTTTGAAAACTACCCACCACCCACCAAATGTTTAGTTTTTTTCTAATGTAAAACATGATCCAATTAAAGAGCTATCAACACACTTGTATATAAAGAACCACCGCAGTGGTCGCTTGCCGCAAAGGGTATTTCTGTAATTTCATAGCCATTAGGGTACTTTTGTAATATTATAGCCACTTTATTAATAAAGTTTTGACTTCCCATAGAGTTTAGGGTGCTTACTGTAATTTCCTCACATGTTGTCCAGTGTCCACCGAATTGTGGTTCTCTAGAATTGTAGCTCAAAACGTGGAGACGAAGGAGGCCGGGTTCTGCGGATACACGCTATTCTTCTTCCGTACAGCTTCAACTAAATAGCGGCCATAGATTACCTTTTCTTTCCAGATTTTGCACGTAAAGTCGTCGGTGTGGTACTTCGACTGTCCTTCAGTTACTGTTGCAACGACGATCATCTGTCTTGCAATTACTGTTGATACGGCGCTGTATAAAAGGGTGCTGAAAGTTCCTGTTGCTGCCATTTCTGAAGCCGATTCAAAACAAAATCAGCAATCTCTCCGATTCTCAACTATCCGTATGGTTCTAGCTTTGATTTCTCAGCATTTTCCTCTATTTTGTCTCTCCTTTTAGCTACGACGAAGCAATCTCAGCAATTCTAGGGTTCGTTTTCTATTTTGATGCTGAAAGTCTTTTGATTCGATAGTAGTGTAATTCCTGTTATTTATGGTTGCAATTTGGATTTTGTAAAGAATTATTATGGCAGTTCACTTATGTTTCCTCCTCCTCCCTCTTCTCTTCATACGTACGTGTTAATGGAACACAGGTTTGGGTGGTGCCCTTTATAATTATGGGAGACGACATTGGAACCAAAGAGAAGATTGCTAAAGCAACTAATAGTTGAGGATGCCGCGGAAGCAAAAAAAACACTGAAGTTGAAAGGCAATCAAACCTCAAGCTGCGCAAATCAGGTCCAACTCCCTCTCCATATCTATTCCTCAATTTTCTTTTTTGGTTTGCAATAATGAGCAATCCCGAAAGGGTTTTCGATTAGCTTTCAGAATCATAACCATCTAATCCACTTAATTTTATTCCAATTTTAGTTGTCTCTTTACTTCGTTCTCTTTTTCTTGCTTCGATCAGCCAAATGGCTGATTACTATGGTAGTGCATTTATGAGTTCTTGAACTTCTTGGATATAAATCACCTTTTTCACACTTTGTTGTGCTCAGTATTGCTGGGAAAGCCAATTTAGAGAAGGCTGATGACCAAGAATGTGGTATGCTTCCTGTTCTCTACTTCCTCTGCATACTATTTTATTGTTGCTTCCTGTCAGTTTTGATGTATTTAGTGTTCTCAATCTTACACCCACTCATGGGAATTTTCATCTTATGGCACTCTTAGGCTGAGGAGATATTTGAAAAACTTTGTGAATCTGTGGCAACAAATTTGGAAGCTAAAAAGCTTGCTTCCTTTACAAGGATATCCTCCACAGTGCAGGTATGGAGAATCTCTGAGACTTTCTATATTTTCTTTGAAAATTATGATTTCTTTCTAGGATGTTCTTATTTCTACTGCCCAATTTGTGATCTGTTTTTTTGGAGTTTCACTTTTGTTCAATGAAACATAATGATTTTCCTATGTAATTGTTACATAATGATTTTCCTATGCATTTGTTAATGGGTTGAAGTCGTTAAAGGTGTTTTTAGAGGGGGTGTATCCTTCCAATCCGTACGGCTATGGTTCCAATCTGTAGTTTTGTCTTTTCTTCTATGTAGAACACTTCCTTAATCCATCTTAGACTGCAAAGGTCCTGTTGCTTGCAAAAAAGGTGAAGGTTTGACCCCATTTTCCAAACATTCATTTCTAGCCTATTTCTTTTTTGGGAACCAAACACTCAATGTTATTTTTTCGTCTTTTGTTTGCATTGAAGTTTTTGTTTTTTCGTACGAGAGGAATAAAGTTGTGGAAAGTTGGTTCGATTGTCTTGCCAACTTAGGGTATTTTGTAATTTCATTACGATGTTAGGATAGTTTTGGAATTTCATAGAGGTAATTCTCAAATTAGGGTAGTTTTGTAATTTTCTCATATTGTCTGTGGAATCCCTTTTTGAATTGAAGCTCAAAACTTGGAGATGAGGGAAACCATGTAGTGTGAACACTTGGTGTACGGAGAGAAAATTGCAGATTTTACGGCTCTCTGCTTGTAAATTTGGTACTTTTCACATGCTCCCTTACTGTACGAGCAAAGGAAATGGGGAGAGAAGAGGTAAGGAAGAAGAAGCAGATTTCCAGATTGCACTATGGTGCGGCTCCCTCAGTATTGCACTATGGTGACGGCTGTTTTGTCCTTCACTGGCCCATCCACTATTACTGCGGTGCAGGACGCTATAAAAGCCAGCTATTGTTGAAGAAATGGATAGCTTCTTTGTCGGCAAGCACCGTTGAATTAGTACGGTACATTTACTGTATCGACGGCTCCAAAAATCCTTTTTCTAATTCAAGCACTGTTCTAGCGGCATACATAAAGCTTCGAACGATACATAGAATCATTGGCTTCATTTCTCCTGCTTCTTTTGTGTGTTCCTTGTTTGGTAATTTTCTCTGTGTATCTTCTACTTATCGTTTTGAATTTCGTCTTCGTTTGAATTTCATTTTCAAGTTCTTAATGTTTTGATATCAGGTGTTGAAGGAAAGTAGGAATCGATTTGTTGTGATGTGTATTCGCGATTTATTAATGGTAGTTTCTTCTCTATTACCTTCGTATCATTTCAGGGGTAATTCCTCCTGTTTTTCCCCGAAGTGTTTTTCCTTGTGTGTTGATTTGTGTCTTAGATGATTGTTTAGAACTTATAAATGAGTGTTTAGAACTGGTGTTTTGGAAATTATAGTATGAAAAATTTGGAGAAAATGAGTTTTACATGTTTGGTTCTAAAGAGACAAGGTTGAAAATGTATGTGCAAGAAAAGAAGAGATTTTTTGGGTTCATTTAATTCTATATTTGCGGTTAATTGGTGATTCTCAAGCATTCATTTAAAATATCAAGTTCAAAAAGTCCTTTGATATGGACCAAGAAAGAGATTGAAGTAGAAGACTAGAAGTTTATGTTTTTAAGTTCTATAGCATTCATCACCATCCTTCACAAGAAAGATGAAATGGTTTCGCCCTTTTCTCGGATTTCCTGCAGAGGTTTTCTGATTTCTTCAGAGCAAGTGTATTATCCTAAAAGTGTTTTGTACTGCCCCACTTCTTCCTTTTGTGTAGCATATATGGAGGTTAGCGTATTGAGAAAGAGTAAAAGACAGATCGTATGATATCTCGAAATCATAACGGAGGATTGAGTTGTACCTTGTTGTAGATGGCGGAGGCGAGGTACGTGTAGATCTTGAAGTGGTCTGCCATGTAATCGGGAAGGCAGATGGGGAGAGATGAGGCAGCGTTGATGAGGTGAATTCATGTTATTATTGATCAGGTTTTGGTTTCTTATATATGTCTTTCCTTTCTTAAAGTGTAGTAACTGTTTCCTGAAACAAATCTAAGCAGAAGACGAGGAAGCCATGGAGGGTCATCTCCAATGGCATTATTAGGTCATCAAAATTATTGAACAAGAAAGCCCCTAACAATGACAAAGACAATGAGCAAGTCAAAGAAGATGACGCCCTCGCTCACCTCCTTCTCTTCCACTTTCATCTTTTTTCTTTACTTCACCAGGTATAACTAATTGATTTACATTTTATTTGAATCGTTGTTTATTGTGGATTTGATTCTGCGTATTTGGGTACTAATTAGATGTTTTCTATCCCCTCTTTCTGTTTTGTTGCTTTAGAGATTCTCTATGTTTTTTAAAACATGGACAACTAATCCAATTTTTGTACGGTTTGCCACTCTCCCGTCTTTAAAGTTCAAGAAAAATGTGAAGAGTCACAAAATCACTAAAGGAATTGTAATGAGGTCAGTTGAAGTGCATGCAAGAAGCTTACGATTGTGTAATTTACCTTATTTGAATGTAGTTATCTTCTACAATACATGCTTGTTGAAATGTTTGAAGAGTTCCTTTGCATAGTTAGAAATTCGTTCAAAAGGAAGGCCGTGGGTGAGAATTCCTTAGAGAAGGACACTGATAGTAGGGTCTATTACATTTGGAATAAGCAGCACAAGAACAAATGAGAACATGTTTTTTCCGTTCTTTTTTTTTTTTCGGGAAATGTTTGAATGAGCCCCCCTTGCTTAGTTAGGAAAATATGGAACATAGGTGAATTACATGTCTAGATAGATCTTTTTTATTCTTTTTTGGTGAATTACGTTTCAAGAAAATGGGTAAGTTGTATTCTTTCAAAAGAAAACCTGTAGCTGGACCAGAGTGTGATCGAACCCACCAGAATCCAGCCAATAGGGCCTAATGGACCAATGAAGAGAAAGTAGCTAGGAGTCGAGCAAAAAGTCCAATCCATTTTGTAGATAGCCCATCTCACAAGTTCCCAAAATTCTCCGATTGAAGAGAACTCTAATGCAGACGGTTCAATTCACGCTACAGAGTATCAGAGGCAGTACTGTGCTAGAGCTTAATTCCAAACTTGCAAAGCACAAATTAACTTAGAACAACCCTTATTTTTCCCTTTTCGAAAGCAGAATGTGCATGTTGTATATTTAGGCCTTCTCTGAGTTTAAGCTTCTTCTTTTTTGTGAAGGGGTCTTCTTCAGTTGCCCCTTCTTCAATTAGTGATGAAGACTTTGATTCGAAGCCAAGGGCATGACATTGACCTCCATAATTCTGGTATTGGTAGTCTACAATGATTGAAGTGCCATAATTTTAGGATACAATGTTCTTGGCCTGACTCTTTACATATGCTTTGGAGCAAGTGGTTTTGGTATATGCCGGCAAGGGTTCTATGGGTTCAAGACTTCTTGAGACTTCACTATGGCAGTGACCAAAAAAAGATTTAAAATTATCTCGCTTGGTGTAATCTGTCATATTTGAAACAGTTCAAATGACGTGTCCTACCAACTTGGGATATGGTGAACTTACATGATCAGAAACTGTCTCTGAAATTAATCTAGGTTGTCTAATCTCTGCAGCATAAAAACTGTCTGCAAGTCTTTATATGTCCTTGCCCATTGCCCGTAGACTGGGTTGTTCACCATAGTTTGGCAATTACATTTGAGGGTGCATGTTTTTACTTCACTTATATTATGATATGAGGGCATTGGCCAGTCTTGGTTTTTGTTTAGGATCCATAGTTTTTTAATGTACTGCAAAATGAAGATCTATAGTGATGGAATGGACTGCGAATTCAACCTTTCCTATAGTAGTTGATTTTGTATTTTCTCATGGCTGATATTTATTAGCTTACATTGGCAGGTGTTTGATGGCCAGGTTGGTAAAGATGCAGCTTCATTTATTACAAAGAACATCTTCAAGTTCATAGTCTGAGGATTCCCATTTTACTCTTTGTACAAAGAAAGCAATTAAAAACACTTTTGTCAAGGCTGATCATCATTTGCAAATGACAGTTTTCTTGACATCTTCTCTGGCACCACTGCTTCGATTTCTATCATTGTTGGAAGGTACTGAGTCCTGAATTTGTCAACACTCCCCCATTCTACAAGAGAGAGTGAGACCAAGAAATGAGAGTTAATGTGACTGGCGAAATAAAGCTTATGAAGTTAAAATAGTTCATAGTTTTTTTTTCATTATATTTCAATGTTTTGGAGTTTGTATGGTCATGCAAAAACATTATCCCACACTGACTGTTTAGTTCCAGCAAACCATGAAACATGACCGTCATTGTCTCGTTTTATAAGTGTCCCATCAGAAGCATTCTCATTGTACCCTTGGCCAACTTACGTATTTTGGAATAAAATAATAAATGGAAAAGGAAAAATAGTGCAGACTTCATGTATTTTGCATGCTGCATTCGAAATTTCTACATTCGTTGGTGGGTTGCATGTGAAATGTTGCTCCTAAAGCATACGATTTTCCCTGGAACTAGGGGTCAGAGTTTGGGTTACTTTTAACTTGGTTTTTCTATTTGTAGGATGATGCTTATTGCCAATACTGGGATTGTTGAGCCGTTCTAGGGAAGCGAGCTAAAGCAATTGAGTTGTCCAAAGATCAAAAGCCCAAGCTATGAAATACCAATCAAGATGGATGTCATGTCAATTACGAGTGGTCGATTACACTCCCAATTCAGCAACCAAATGCTCCAGCTGGTTGGCATGTTGAAGAAGCCAACTCAACTGCAAATAGATGCAAGACTTATCCAAACTTTTTTGTGATTAATGGTTGAAATCACTAACTTTACCCTTTTGCTGCAAGCACTTTACATTACTCTTCCTTAAAACCCTATTCCTCTCTCAATCATACTCTTGCCAAATATTGAAACATGTTTTCCCAAGTTTCTAGCATCACCTAATGACAAAATATACTTTTTGATAGATAATTCCTTTTATTAGTTATATCTAAAATTAAAATATTCGACACTAGTGCTCAAAAAAAAGTTGACAATCACTACCATCCAAATCGGTTGTACCAATCTCCGAGTCCAATGGATTTAAAGTATATGCTTTTTTTTAGTTTTTGCTAAGGTTTCGTTTGTCTTTTTGGATTACATATGTAAATTTATATCAATGTTTTATGGTTTGAGTAAAGGGTTCCCTTTTGGGTTCTCTTTTTAGCTTTTTGATCGGATTCATCATCAATGAAAGAATATTTATTCCGTCAAAGTATTTGTCAAAAGGTTAAATGAATTAGTTATTTAGATAGTGTGTAATTAGAATATTTAATTAAATTTTCGAAAATTTTCGGTCAAAAGTGATATTTAAATGAATTTCAAACCAAGATTATGCAATAGATTAGGTGGCCTATGCTAACCTACAATGCCGTGTTTGTTTCATTTGGTAGTGGATTTGGTTTTCATTCCTATCTTGATGTAATCGGTCGTTTGGATGGCTTTCTTATAGAATATCTTGACATTTTCAAAAAAAAAAAAAAAAAAATTCTAAAGAATAGCTTATCAAAATTTTTGTATCAAATTAAAATCAATTAGTAGTTTAACTTAGTCTGCACATTAAATTGTTCGGTTTGGTTTTTCCAAAACCGGTAAAGGGAGGGGTATTTTTTTAATTTCAGGGGTATTGGGGTCCCCACAAGGCAGAGTACTGTGTCTCTATCATTTCAATTTTTCCAAACACTACTCTAAGTGTAGCCACCTTCAAGATCCTAGATGAGTTCATGAAATCATTTTAAAGATCAACCACTTACAAATCTTCTTAAAACCCGTTCTCTTGCCAAAGTTTTAAAATTATTTTGAGTCATCAAAAAAAAAAAAAAATCAATCAAATCGTATAACTTTAAGTACTTGATCCAATTGTCTAACTTTCTTTCAAATTCGGATTTGGTTTTCAAAATTCAAGATCCTAAATTGTGAATGAATAATTAGAGACGGATCAACCACTTATAATCGGATCAACTGTGTCTCTATCATTTCAATTTTCCAAAGTGTTTATAATTTTTGAGTTCAAGAAGAGCTGATTTTTTTTTATTTTTTGTCTCAAAAAAAAAAAACTATTTGGAAAAATTAATAATCCAAAGGTTACTTTCTTTCTAAATCATCCCACGTTTGTCAAATTCAAGACTAAATTGTGAATGAATAATTAGAAGCGGATCAACCACTTATAATTTTGAACCAAACAAAAGAAAATTTGCCCAAAGATACTGTTCAATTTCATGGAATCCAGTGTTTGCAAAAAACCTTTTTTTTTTTTTTTTTTTTTTTTGAACTGGAAGACAAGTTTTATAACTCAACTAACCTCAACAGGGGACCCAATTACAAAGACAAGAAAGAACCGGTTTTGGAAAACCAAAACTGGGAGGCAACCCAATGAGCATGTTGTTACAAGTTGGTCTGCCCACTCTGATCGGATGGGTGGATAAGTAATTATTCAATAGTTTTTGGAACAGAGTTTGATTACCCATGATTTGCTTTCTAAATCATCCAGAAGATGGTGGGATGGCTGGAGCATTGATAGTGCCAATCTGATAGCCAGGGCTTCTCCTTGGAGAGATGAGGTTGTGACACAGCAGCAACCATCCAGAATATCCCCTCTGTGGTTGCGCAAAATCGCAGAAAACTGCCAAACAAAAGAAAATTTGCCCAAAGATACTGTTCAATTTCATGGATCTCGCTTTGCCTTGTAATTCTGAAATTCCCTCCACCTGAAGGAGGCTCTATCAATCACTGCTATCCACTGGGGATGCATAAAAAGTGGGTCCTAAAAATCCAGTCGTTTTACGCGTCGGGCCCAAATAGGCAAAAATTGGATCAGGGCTTCTCTGAATGATTCGTTGTTTTTCCGAATGGTTGTTGGAAGCTTGTCAATTATTAAGCATTATTGTTCATGTGAATAGACGATTTTGTCCTTGACTTGTCCTTGTGTGACACGGCTTTGTAAATAGTCCCTCCTTGAATCTTGAGGTTCATACTTATGGGGTGAGTACAAATTTGTTCATCCTCACCTAACCTAACGAGGGTGAACAAAACTCTTACTCTTATTGGTAGAAAAATTGTGCGGCCCATCAAAAAGTTATATAATGCTTACCAAAAAGTGATGGAGTCCATTACAGAATGATGTCATACTTACTAAAAAATGATGTAATTTTGTGGACCCCACACATTTTTCACCAATCAGAGTAAGGGTTTGTTCACCCTTATTAAGTGAGAGTGAACAAATTTGTACTCTTTCCGGGATAGTAGCAAAGTGAGTAAAATTAACTAATCCCTCCCAAGGAACAACAATATATTTCCAAAAGATTTTAGCAACTGGGTTGCTAAAATCAACCATGATTTTAGCGAATGAGTTCAGCAGGTGCTAAAATCAATTTTTTGAAATCAAAAAATGAAGTGGGTGTATCGTTCTTCGATTTTTTTTCGCACCAAATTAAAGTACTCCTCGTGTACTTTAATTCGGTGTAAAAAAATTCAAAAAATAATACACGAAAATACTTAATTTTATGATTTGAAATACCATGATTTTAGCAACTGAGTTTCTAAAATCTTTTGGAAAATACTTAATCTTTTAGAGTGCTCGTAGTCTACCGCCGATGGCGGACCCAGGAATTTGCTATAGTGGGGGCACAAAAAAATTTTCTTTACCGGAAACAAAATTTTACTATAATTCGACGAACGGTACATCAAGGAAAAAAAACAAAAACCAGGCACAAATAGTATTGAACATAAAGGCTTAAAGGGAAAAAGAAGAACAAACAAAGAAACATAACTAGCAGCAGAGTCAGAGCCTACACATCAAATAGCTAAATCTAAGAAATGAGAACACCAATCCACTCAAACATATAATATATTATCACAATCTATATTGTATTAACTGATACAAACACCGATGACCGACAGGCAACAACCATGTATTTATATATGGCGAGAGAGAAGAGAGAGAGAAACTTGGAGGTGTACCGTGTATTGTTTGGTAGGCTAGGCAGCAGAGAAGACGTTGATGCTCAACGGCGAAATTAAAACGAACGGCTAGAGAAGACGTTGATGCTCAAAGGCGAAATTAAACCGAATGGCCAGAGAACTTATTGTAGTGCGACATTGAAATACCGATCGGCCGGAGTACTGACTGATTTTGGTTTGTATTGGGTGAATCGGTGACTGGGTTCTTTTGGTTTGTAGTGGTGAATTAGTGAATGGGTTCTCCAAAAAGGAGAGAAGTAGGTTTGTTTTTTAGGGCTAACCCAGTAAGACAGTAACGCGTCTTTTGTTTTGTTACCTGAAGAAAAAAATTTGGTGAAAGTCAGTGGGGGCACGTGCCCCCACATGCCCCCGTCTAAATCCGCCCCTGTCTACCGCCACTGATTGTTTTTAAGACTCTTTCTCTATTATAGATTTTTGTAAAATCGAAGATCGTCAAGAGTATGAAATGACATAAATGTACGTTGGAAGAGAAGTTTGAAAGACTAAACGATGATCCTACGGAATGACATGAATGTATGTTGGAAGAGAAGTTTGAAAGACCAAACACCCCATTTTCTACTTCTCATTTTCACATTTTTGGATTTTAGATGTTTGGGAGACTTGGGCCAAAATGGTTTCTAAGAAAATGGATTTTCCATTTTTGACTTTAGAGAGGAGAAGTGAAAAAGAGATGGGGGGGAGTTTTTCGATTTCTCATTTTCTACTTTTCTCATTTTCATTAACAAAAAGCCCCACAAAATGGATTAGGTACATATCTCCCAAACACTATTCCTGTTGCAAAATACATTCTGCACATTTCTCCCAAACACTCCTACCAAATTCAAAATACATTCTGACCATAATCCAAAAAATTGAAAGCCAAAAACTTAAAAATGAAAAATAAAAAATGAGATTCGCAAACACTCCCGAAACGATGGTCCACAGAGCCAATTAAATTAATCCCTCCTCATATTCATATTTCCACTTTATGAGATTATTACTTATATATTTGCCATTTGTCACTCAATCTGTGGTCCTCCCAGAAATGGGGTTTTCGGAGCATTTGGCATGTGGCAAAGTAAATTGAGAAAAAAGCATAGTGACATAAGGCATGACAATTGCTGGAGAAGGTCCAGAAGCCACTTCTGGTTTCTGGAGTATTCCTCGAAGGCTGGAACACCACAGAATAATACTCCATGTATTTTTTTTTTACACGAATCACGTGATTCACTTTCCCTTATTATACACCAACTTTATATCTCCTAATTAAAGAATGGGTCTCACCATTCACATTCCTATGTACAAAAGAAAATCTCAAACTGGCTGACAAGCCAATCGATCTTATTGTTATTGGGCCGCCACCACCACCTCCTTCCTTCGTTAGAGAATGTATGAAGTCCGTGCTTTGCACGAAGTTAATGCCCGTTAGTAACTAATGGTTTATAATATTAATATGTGATGAAATTGAAACAACTGATTGTGAGTAGATATTTATAGATATTATCTGTTAAAAAAGAAGAAGATATTTATAGATATTTATTGTGGGTGTGTGCATGCCTGTATGTACAATCAATTATATCCATCACATATTATTTGTATTGTATTTACTATTATAACTTTCAATTTAACCTAAATTTGAGAGAAGTTGGTTTAAGCCTACGTTGTTAAGTTTGCATAAAATTTGTATCTATAAAGATCTATAGAGATTTATACAGGAAAATAAATTCTTTTTGTCATATTTTTTTTACTTAGTTCAATGGGTTTAGAAAGGGATATATTGTTTTGTTTGTTTTAGTTTTTTTTTTTTCGAACTCAGATAAATTGTTCATTTATTGGTTTAATATAGTGTGATCCAAAATGTTAAAATTATTTGTAAATGATTAAAAGAATTTGGTTTTTCGGTAAAACATTTTATAAGGGATGCAAAACAAATGCTAAATTGATGGAATAACAAATAGTCATAGTTATCCTCATTTTTTTGGTAGTCCAAAAGTCAAGATATTTTCTTATAGCATGCCTAGATAGAGAGTACAGTTTCTTTTCAAAGCATTGTGTTATAGATAGTTTGAGAAGAAGTATCTATCAAAGATAGATATTCTAGGATTATTCTAGGATTGTTCTAGGATTTGTTTTGTGCAAAAGGGAAGATAGATGTAATTGAATCTTGATATAATATAATCATTAACGTTAATGATATAGCTATGGATAATAAGTTAGTAATAATTAGTAGACGTGTAGACCTCCAAGATATACTTCTTTGCAATGATTATTTCTATTACTATTGGAATGGTCTAATCGTCTAAGTTCAATTAGATATACTGGAAAATTAGAATCTTTAATAAACTGTGTCATATGCAAGGGTGACTGAAATTAAGCCAAGGAACACGAGTATTGTTTAAAGCTGTAAACACTACAAGAAAAAGTAACTATGGCGACGAAAGCTGGCGAGGAAATTCAAATTTCCTCCCCAAATGGGTCTTTATGGCGAGAAAATCGATTTCGTCGGCAAAGAGTACACTATGTCGACGAAGTTATCTTTCCTCGCCCAAAAACTAAGATTTGGCGAGGAAATGATCATTTCCTCGCTAAAAGGCTACCTTTTGGCGATAAAATTATATTTCCTCGCCAAAAAGCTAAGATTTGGCGACGAAACTATCTTTCCTCGCCAAAAAGCTAAGATTGACGACGAAATTATATTTCCTCGTAAAAAAGCTAAGATTTGGCGAGGAAATGCTAGTTTCCTCGCCAATTGTTCAGAATAGGCAAGGAAATTTTGTTTCGTCGCCAAATGTTAATATTAGGTGACGAATATTTCCATACCTTTTTCTGGGACTATTGAGATTTTGATATAGATGTGTTGTATTATCTCAATGGTGAGATATAATTAACAACTCTAGTAGCTCACTAATATTATAAGACATTATTAGCAAAATAATTTTTCACATTTTCTAGTAATGATAAAAATGAATTTTTTTTTGTCTCTAGTCCTCCTCAACGATGTACTTTTTAAGTTCACAAGTTATTTTCAATTTTCTTTTATAGTGAACGAATTTTACAAAATCAAAGAATTCTTGAAGAAATTAATATTTTCATAACGGTTATTATCTGAATAAATTAAAATACTTTAAAGAAATTGTAACAACAATATGAAATGAAAAGAAAGGACCGAGCATGGATCCCGAGTTTGCAGTTGAAAGATTTGCATTTTGGAATCGGAGAGTTTTTTTTTTCCCGGAAATATAAAGAATATTATTACGAATGAGAGCGGTCCAAAGACCGAACATCAGCATGGGCGAGGCTAGCGAGATATTGAGGGACAGGATCCCCCCAACACTCCAATCTAGCACCTACTAGGGCTTTCTTAGCCAAAGAATGAGAAACCCTATTACAAGAACGCTTAACATGAATAAAAGAGCAAGATTAAAATAAGGGTACAAGTACCAAGCAATCAACAAGAATAGAACGGCAATCCGAGAAGGATTTCCCATCTTGGGTTAATGCTTGAACCACTTGTAGCGAGTCACCTTCGACAATGATGTTCGAGACTCCATGATTGGCTGCAATAACAAGAGCTTCGCGGAAGGCTAAAGCTTCAATGGAACGTGGAGACATAAGCCCGGTAAACGGAATAGAGGCAGACCCCAAGACATCACCAAGATAATTCCTAACAACGACCCCCACACCAGAGCACACATCCATTTTGTTAACAACACCATCATCATTCAACTTAATAACATCGAGTGGAGGAGGAAGCCAAGAAGACGGGTGAGGAGGAGTTCCAGTGTTGTGCGGGTGGCGATCTGACTCCATAGCAGCCCTGTATATAGCAGCCCTGTATTCTTCGCACAAACAAGTAGCCATCTCAATAATCGCAATACTAGTCCAGACTTGCTGGTCAAAATGAGTCTTGTTCCTTCCCTTCCAAATAAACCAACAAATAGAGGCTAAGAGGGCATGCAAATCAATCTCACCTCTACCACCCCGGAAATAATGGATCATGCTATTCCACCAAAATAATAGAAATTTTTTGACATTGATGCTTGAATCGGAGAGTGGTGTGATGGATAGGTGTTGGGACTTGCGAAGGCAAGGTCGCAGGTTCGAGCTCGGGCTAGAAAGTAAAAACTTCAGTAAAAGCAAATAAATAAAAGATTTAAGAAACAAGTTTAAACAAACACTACAAATGAACTGTCTAACTAAAATTAGACAGGAAGATTTAAAAAAAATAGAGGTGAAAAGAAGTAAAAAAAAGTTTATATATTAAAAGTTGTAAAACTTTGCATTGAAAAGAAAGTTGGTGTGGTGGAAGGGTTGCGTAAAAGCAAATAACAATAAAAGATTTAAGAAACAAGTTTAAAGAAACACTACAAAGGGACTAAAATTAGACAGAAAAATTTGAAAAAAAATATTAGAGAGGTGAAAAGAAGTAAACAAAAGTTGTAAAACTTTGCATTGAAAAGGAAGTTGGTGTGGTGGAAGGGTTGCGTAAAAGCAAATAACAATTAAAGATTTAAGAACAAGTTTAAAGAAACACTACAAAGGGACTAAAATTAGACAGAAAGATTTTAAAAAAAAATTAGAGAGGTGAAAACAAGTAGAAAAGGTTTATATATTAAAAGTTGTACAACTTTGCATTGAAAAGGAAGTTGGTGTGGTGGAAGGGTCGCGTGCTGTTATAGGGGAGGTCGCTGGTTCAATTCCTAGCGGAAGCGGAGGAGCTTTTAGTTTCAGGGTTTTAGGCGAGGAAAAAATTCCTCGCCAATTGTGCCGAATAGGCGAGGACAAATTTCCTCGCCAATTGTTCCGCATAGACGAGGAATGATTTCCTCGCCAAATGTTCTGAATAGGCGAGGAAAACAACATTTCGTCACCAATTAGTCAAAATAGGCGAGGAAAAATTTCCTCGCCAATTGTTCCGTATAGGCGAGGAAAAATTTCCTCGCCAATTGACAAAATAGGCGAGAAAATATGTTTTTCCTCGCTAAGATTCTTTCTGCGACGACCATCAGTCGAGGAAAACGGGCGACAAATTTTTTCCTCGCCAATTCATTTGGCGAGGAAATTTGATATTTTAGAGACGAAAATGATTCGTCGCGATACATGAATTTTGTTGTAGTGAAAGGGAACGAGTTTAATTCTAAGCATGTTTAGTTTAACAAAAAGAAAATTGGTTTTAAGGTCTAAATTTATTTGAAATGTGTTGAAAAGAAGAGTTTGATTTTAATTGAAACAAGGTTATGCTCATTTTTTTCGCATCCGAATTTTTCGTAATGTGTCTTATATTGGCAGATTTTTTAACTCATATTGTTCATTTTAGCTTAAATTTAGACAAATGTTAATGCCAAAACTGTTTTTGTTAATCCCAAAACTCTAGTGCATAATAGGCTTGTACCATGTGCAATGTGCAGAGTACAAGCTTTTTAAGCACTAGAGTTTTGACACCAACAAAAACAGTTTCGGCATTATCACTACCCTAAATTTAAATCTCATCATTATAAGAAGAGGTGAAATTTCATATTAGAAGTAGGAATCTTTCTTTCTCTGAAGTTGAATTTTTTTATGCGTTAAAAAGTAATCATAAAAGATTAAAGCTATCAATAAACCTCGGGGTGTTTGGCCGTTGGTGCCGTTGGTTTTTCTACTTTTCCCATTCTTTTTTCCTATTTCAGAGAGTTTAGGAGATAAGACCCAAAATTCATTCCCTTAAAAAATCATTTTCAAATTTGATGAAAGAAGAAGAGAAGTTAAAAATAAGTTAGTTGGAGTTTTTTGACCTCTTATTTTTCATTTATCCCATTTTGATTAAGGGAAAAACAAAAACTAAAAAATGCAAAGCTAAAAGCTGGGCTCCCAAACACTCCCTTTTTTAGAACCTTTTATGTATGAAGGAATTCTCGAGAAAGTAAAAGACACAAGCGAAACAATCCTCCTACACAATGACAAAACACAAATACAATTGGGGACTAAAGAGCAAAAAAATAATAAGAAATTATTATAGGGTCCACTATAGCTTTTTATAACACCTCTAATCCACCTAATGTTTTCATAACACCTCTAATCCACCGAACCAGTTTTTTTATTCTCTTAGGTCCATTCTATTTTTTTAATAGGCAAATATACTCTTACATTAAATTTAATACATAATATACCTACGCCGAAAAAGTCGCCGGACCCTGGAAAGTTCTTCGGGAAATTTTACAGGCGCCGGAAAATTGTACTTCGCCAGAAAAGTCACCGGAAAATTGGACATCGCCGGAAAAGTTGCCGGCGCATAAAACCATATCTAGAATCACTAGAGGTGGTTATCTGGACTCACAAGATGTGGTTATCTGAATTATATCTTTTTTTAAAAGCCTAGTTAGGATCAGATGTGGTTATCTTAATTCAGAAGAGGTGGTTATCTATACTCATAAGATGTGGTTATCTGGACATATTTTTATTTAAAAAACTTACTTGGGATCAAGTCCTCATCCAACCAAACACTACAAGGTAGCAGCACAAACCCTCTCCTTTTAACATAAAAAATTTATTAGAAATTTTGTAATGGACCGAAGGGATTAGAGTTTTCTTGGAAGGATAAAACACAAATTTGGCCTTGTTTGGTTGGGTTTTTGGGAACCGGTCTTGGAAACCACCCCTTGTTTGGTTTCCAAAAACCCACCTCTGCCCCTTTTTTTTTTTTTTTTTTAAAGCTCCGTCCAGTACCTTGAGGGGGCCAGTGGGCCCCGTTGTTAGCGTCAGACGTTTGACTGTGCCATACTTGAAGGATAATCCTACGGTCCTTGTTGAAATTGACCCCACCAAGTGCAAAACCCCACACGATAAAAGTCTTCTGAAATTGACTGTGTGAATATGCAGTACCACTTTTGAAAATGACAGCTGTACCACTTTTGAAAACCATTTTCAAGTGAAGTTCTCAAGTCTGGTTCCCAAGAACCCAACCAAACACAACGAAAATTTGAAACTTTGACCCCACAATGTGCAATTATTCTGCAAAGCTTTCTTTGTTACAACAGGTGGGTCCCTCTGACTATGACTTTTTTCATGCAATGTCCTCAAGTTACTCAAAAAATGAAATGCCCTCTCTCCTGCCAAAATTAATGACCAATTGGTTCATTGGGCGTCAAAACAAAGGTAAATAAAAAAATAAACAAAATGAAATCAAAGCCAACTGTCATTTTGGCAAGTAGCACAGCTGTACCCCTTGTGTGCTCTACAAAACGTGTAGAGTTGTTATTTAACCAGCAAAGTGCTGGCCATTTGTTGCGTGTACCCATGTTTTACACAAAGACAAACTACCATTTGTTGCGTGTACCTATGTTTAACTAGCAATGTGCATAGGTGCACCTTGACCCATTTAATAGTCCATCAACTTTTCCACTGCTTGGACTAAAAAAAAAAAAAACAGAGATTCAAAACGCCGGAGCAAAAAACAGAGATTCAAAACGCCGGAGGAATTTTTTTTGAACTGATCAAAGACACACAGAGAGAGAGAAAGAGTGTCTGCACAGCTCTCTTACCGAGAGCAACCACCGCCGATCACCATTTTTTCTAGCAAGTTTCGTCCCCTCTCCTTCTCACGCATGTAGTTGGCGCCGGGAAATCGCCGGCGATCGTTGGAGGCAGTCGTCAGAGATGGCGCTGGAAGATCGCGACGTTGATCGCCGGAGGAATTTTTTTTGAACTGATCAAAGACAGAGAGAGAGAGAGAGATAGAAAGAGTGTCTACACAGCTCTCTTACCGAGAGCAACCACTGCCGATCACCATTTTTTCTAGCAAGTTTCGTCCCCTCTCCTTCTCACGCATGTAGTTGGCGCGGGGAAATCGCCGGCGATCGTTGGAGGCAGTCGTCAGAGATGGCGCTGGAAGATCGCGACGTTGATCGCCGGAGGGAGTCGCCGGAGGAACTTGCTATACTTGATGGCCGGTTATGATAGTAAGGAGCGGGGTTACTTTTGGAAGTTCAGTGTGTTTTTTAAGCGGGGTGGACTGGAAGCCTTTCAAAATTATACAGTGGACCTCTGGCCTTAGGAGATATCTATAGTGGACCTCTCACCAACTCTCCCAAAAAATAAAGCCCGGGAGGACTTCTAGTATATTCACTTGTAATGACCAGAACACCCAATGCCCAAACCATTTAATTACCAAGCTACCTGAAGGGAAGCCAGCTATTAGAGGGTTAAAATTGGAAAAATCAGTCCAAATGTGGTAAGCCATTGAATTGACTATTGTATATATAATGGCCTTTGGTATAGGATATAGGATAACCACCAACAACGAAAGATAGGAGCAAATGAAAGACTAATACAAAGAAACTCTCATTGAAAACACTCACTGAAAATGAATGGTTATTAAATAAAGAAATGATACCTTGAATAAAGAAATGATGCGTAGAGGCAATGATACTTGAATGCAAGTGCTACACTCAACAAAGATTATTGCGTTATTATCCACAAGGCCTGCTCCAGCTCTTTGTAATTAAGGCAAGTAAAGCCTTAATTAAGCCTTAGTAAACTAGAAAAGTTTCTAGAGTTGTAGTTAGGGCTATCCAGCGGATCATCCGATCCGCCAATCCGACCAATCCGAACCGATCCGAACCATCCGTTGATCCATCCGTGAATGTTCGGTTCGGTTCCGGATCGAGAATTTCCTATCTGACGGTTCCGGATCCGGATCGGATCGGATCCGCTCAATAATCCTTCTTTAATCTGTCAAATACGCTCGATCCGATCCGATCCATAACCGATCCGTGAATGTTCGGTTCGGTTCCGGATCTTAAAAACCATAATCCGCTATGAGCGGATCGGATCGGATCCGTATCCGATCCGTCCGGATCCGATCCGTGGACACCCCTAGTTGTAGTAGGTATAGGAAAATCAATGGTTCAGATCCACAATCATGTGAATTTGGACCATTGATTTATCTTCTCTGGACTATTTCGGAGAAACTTAATTTTCATGTTTCTTTAAAATTTTCAAAGTTTTTAAGATGTCCGCACACTATGCCAAATTACGGCATTAGCAGCATTAAGTAACCATTGCCTCAAAACCGCCGGTTAAATATTTCTTGCTGTAATAATGTCAGAACTCATACCGCCGTCAAAGAAATTGTCGGGAAAGTAAAAACGACGGTAAAAGACTGCCGGTAAAAGCTTGGTATCGCGATTATTACCGGTATTTTTTGTTTTACGACCATTAGTAATTACTTTTACCGGCACTTTCATGTTACCGTCGTAAATAATCACCTTCGCCGGTGGTTTTACACCTGCCGTTAATAACCACCATCTATCATTATTTTCATAGGTGGTTTTTTCTCACCTCCAGTAAAAAAAACCACTTGTAGTAGCTATTTTTGGCGTGGTGGCAAAATATAAGATGTTACACCTATAGAAGCAACAGTGAATAAAATAATTAACAAAAGAGAAAATGTTATTTCCGGATCTCCATTGGTGGGCCCCATCGTGCTTTTGTTTTGATAATCTGCATCGTTCATCTTGTAGGGTCCGCAAAATAGTGTATACATGAATGCTTCTGATTATCGGAACAAATGCATGATGGAGCCCACAATAGAAATACGTCGGGAAATAACCTACTTTCTTAACAAAACTAGCAGAGTCACTCCCCTATCTATTTGAAACTCAAATGATCCATGTCAAAACCATTCTCTGTTACATACATACATACAAAGCTATGTGCTTCTGACGTGGCAGACAACTCATGGATCAACAATCCCAGTTGGATTCGTCACAGGGTGGATTGAGCCAAGCCAACCTTGATTCCCAGTCATCTTCTTTTTGGACCCACCCGGTACAAATCATGTGCATATATAATTTACTATCAAGTGTTCAAGATTAAAAAGACTTTGCTTGCCTTTAGTTCTTTGAATTGATGACATAAATCCAAACAACATTTATAAACAAAAACCAAATTTGCCTATTACTTCGAACCTTCCTTGATTCCTATAAATAAATAAAAAACTATTCGTACGCACACCCCCCGCGTACGAATAATGCATGGACGGAGCATCTTGACCTTCTGTGTGTGTTTTCGACGATTCAGATATAAAAAAAGCTCTATCATGTAAGAGTTAACTTTACATGGAAGAGTTTTTCTTAAATCCAAGCCGTTGATTCCTGAAATAAACAGTCCAGATGTGTCCGTGCACGTACGTACGCGTAGTTGGATTGTTCCTATATAACCCCATCAAACTCCTTTCTCCATTCTCATAAAAAAAAAAACCTCACCCCTCTCTCTCTCTCTCTCTCTCAAAATGGAGCATGGAATGCCAAATGACCCAAGAGCCCCTCTTCTTCCACTTCACGACTCAATACTTCGCAGGTCACAAAGCTTCAAGTCCTCAATCAGATCCCTCCTCACACTGAACAACTTCTGTATCATCCTCGGACCACTTCTGTGCGCAATCATTTGCCTCTCTGTCAAGTTGGACGGTCCAGCGACTAGCCGGAACATGCTGGCGGTGCTGACGTGGGTTTTCGCGTGGTGGCTCACGGAGGCGGTGCCAATGCCGATTACCTCCATGGCGCCGCTATTCCTGTTTCCGCTTTTCGGAATAGCGGATGCCGATGATGTGGCACACTCTTATATGGATGATGTGATTGCGCTTGTGCTTGGAAGCTTTATACTTGCTCTTGCTGTTGAGCATTATAACATCCACAGGAGGTTGGCTTTGAATGTAAGTGAGCGCCCTCAACATTGAATTTTCATACTCCCTTCGTCCAAATTTAAATGCTCCCTACGATTATGCGTGTTTTTTTAAAACTCTTATAGTTTTCATTCTATAATGTTTTTGATATGCAATATGGATCTTATTTGATAGATCTCAATTAGTTCTATTAGATTTTTTTAAAAAAAACTTTGAAAACCTTACCAATAAAAAGATATAGACGTTTGAAAATTGCACGGATATACGTAGGGAGCATTTAAAAAGGGACGGAAGGAGTATTTATTTTTTTCCCAACCATACAGCGACTTTCAAATTTTTATTAGGATAAGTACAAAAATGCACGTCAGGAGAGCCAGTCAAAATAATAATTTTTATTAGGACAATATTATCTCTTATCGTATTGGAGAGCAAGTCCACCTGTTGTTGTATTGGTGGCGGTCAAAATAATAATTTGGCAGTATTTCAGGCAAAATTCACATTTTGTGTCACATTTTGGTAACTTTGATTTGCCAAATATGTCCTATTCCTGTCTTTTTTTTTTTGCAAAGTGTCTTTTTTTAATTCTTTGGGTTGATACTCATAAAACGGAAAAAGACAATTTGCAAGAAAAGACGGGAATTAGAACAAATCATAAATCACCCTGCTCAATTGATTTGCATTCGAAAATAAAAAGGGTAAATCTAATAAATTGGATGTTGAGATTATATAAAAATTGCATCAAACCACTGCAGTGATATTTAGGGACGGTTCCATTAACAAAAAATAGTTTTTTTTTCAAAACCAAGACATGTCATTCTCTCACAATACATCACATAAAAAACCGTGGAAAACCAGTTTATTCTAAAAAAAACTCTTAGCGGAAACCCCCTAAATGATTTGCATATAATCTTCACCATTTTAGCTGAAGCAGTATGCTTTTGATTTCATCTTGTCCAAGAGTGGCTTAAACTAATTTTTAGGAGTTTCTCACATCATGTTTCTTCTATTCATGAAATGGTAAAATATTTTGTTCCCTTTTGGTAATAAATACTTCCGGTTTGTGGTCGTTATAAATTTCTATGTTTGGTGAAACAATACCTAACTCTTACAGTATTAAATAAATGAACTTTTACTTTATTCTCTCCTGAATAATTTCATTGGAGTTACTATCCTATAAAATTGGTTGTCACACTTGTCTAAGACTTGAGATTTAGCTCTCTCTTAAATTTTTAATGTCTAGTTTCAATACTTTTTAGGTACTATTTATCTTTTCGTGGGTTAATCTACACAAAATCTTGCTCTGACTTTAATAAAGAGTAACTGCATTAGTGGACCGTAAATTAACACTAAAATTAGTTGAGGTGTGCCAAAACTAACCAAAGTACCGGGTTAGTATTGAAAAAAAGCAGAAAAACAAGGGGCATCGATCCCCATCTGTGCAGTGCGTACAGATAGCCTCGGGAACCCACTTTTGGATCCCGTACGAACAATCCGAGTCGTTCATTCATTTTAGATTGAAATTCCGAGGCCCCCCTCGCAAGATGACCTCAATTGGACGTAATTGGTTCATCCAAAATCACCCCCTTCACCCCATTTATGGAAAAATTAATCACCCCTAAGGCCTCGTTTGGATGGGGGTAAAGCCCCCTTCAAAAGTTATCAGGGGTGATAAGAGTGGGTTCCGTGCCTTTGCCTTGATTTGGCAACACGAAAATCTTCCCCTCTTCTTCCTTTTCGCCCCTTGAGGGGCTTTCTCCCGGATTAAATTTGGGCACCCCTGACCCTCCCCAAAAATGATCCGGGGATAGAGGGTTGGGTTTTTGACCATCACACCCCTTCTTATCCCCCTCCCCCAACCCTCACCCTCCATCTCAAAACAGCCGTCTGAAGGCAAAACAAAATAGCCAAGAACAAAATTACAGCCTAGAGCAGTAATTAAATAAACAGCCCAGAACAATAATTAAAAATAGTAGTAATTAAACAGTCAAAAAAATTACAACAAGAACTGGTACCAACAAAATTACAACGAAACTGGTACCAAAAAAATTACAGCGATTAAAATCTGTTTTTACCTTCCCAAAATCAAATTATTTGTGAAGGCAGAGAGATAGGAGGGAGATCTGATTTTCAGCCGCACAAATGTTTGGATTTCGTCGGACCTCCATTATATTTTTCGATGGGCATCAGACCTCCATTAATTCTTGAACTTGATTTCTAGTCAGAGGTGGACGAGAGAGATTTGCGGTGGACGAGAGAGAGAGAGAGAGAGACAGAGATTGTTGATGGTGGGTGTGGGTTTGATCGGTGGGAGTGAGAAAGAGACAGAGAGAGAGGTAGAGAGAGAGAGAGGGCTGCAGATCTGTTTTAACACAGATAGAGGCAAAGACGGACGAAGTAGTATTGAGAAAAAACATTTGGGATATCACGTGGATTGGTTTGCCCCAATGACTAGAATCTTCTCCTCAATCCATTGGCCTAGAATTTTTTGACACAATCTGAAGGCCACAAAAGTATGGAGCATTAATTGGTTAATTAGATGTTTTATTATAGCTTAAAATTGCCTAAAATGAATTAAATACATTGAGTTTTGCATTTATAGAATTAATTCATTGTATAATTAAGTTTTTTTTTTGGGTAATTTGCATAATCAAGTTTGTTACACCACAAGGGCAAAAGAATCGTTTGACAGTTTTTTTCATCATCTACCCCCTCTTATTTATAAAACATCCAAACCAAGTCAAAATATATACCTCTGTTTAATTCTTCATCCAAACCATCTACCTTTTTATCCTCCTTCCATAAACATCACATCAATGTGGGCTAACCCTCCAAAAATAATACTTCCTCCGTCCTCATTTATTTGTCCCTTTTGGGAGTTCGTGCCACTTTTCAATTGATTATATCTCGTAATTTATATTGTTTTAGATGATTTCGAAAACATTGTTTTATAGAATTAATTGAGATATATCAAACAAGATCCATATTGAATATATAATTCATTACCGATTTAAAGTTATAACTAGTTTTTTATCCGATTAGAATAGGACGAGGGACCAAAATTTGGGGACGGAGGGAGTATCCCCTCTTACCTTATCCCCCTCCATAACTTATCCCCCCTGAAATTTTAGCACCATCCAATCGGGGCCTAATTGAGGTGTGTCAAAATTGACCAACCGGGTTAGTATTAAAAAACAGTTACTAGTGCTATCGTGTGGCCAGTTTTTCAAAAGATTTTAGCACCCAGTTGCTAAAATCACCATATTTCAAATCAAAAAATGAAGTGGTTCCGTGTATCGTTTTTCAATTTTTTTCGCACCAAATTAAAAAACTCCTCAAGTACTACAACACTTTTATGTAAACTGATTTCAATCATTGACCTACGTGGACCCCAGATCACTGTCTTATTTTGTGGGGACCCACTAAACCCACCACTCCTCCTCCTGGGGTTATGCGCAACCACAGCATTCATAAGCATGTGGATGCACAACGTGGCCGCAGCAGTGATGATGATGCCCGTAGCCACTGGAATCCTACAGCGTTTTCCCACCGGACCCACCCGAGACGACGTCGTCATCAAGAACTTCTGCAGGGCAGTGGTGTTGGGGGTGGTATACTCTGCGGCTGTAGGAGGGATGAGCACGCTCACGGGGACAGGTGTCAACCTCATACTGGCTGGGATGTGGAAGAGTTACTTCCCTGAAGCAGATCCCATCAGCTTCAGCACATGGTTCTTCTTTGGTTTCCCTTTGGCTTTGCTCATTTTCTTGGCTTTGTGGGGTATACTCTGCTTCTTGTATTGCAGAAAGGGCTCTGGTGGGGTCCTCTCTGCTTATTTGGACAAGTCCGATTTGAAGAGGGAGCTTGAATTGTTAGGTATGTCCCAAAATTTTTAATCACCCAATTTTCTTGATTAATGGACACCTAAATTCTTTGTAGGTCTTTCTATTTCGATCATACATTCTCATAGTTCGTTTTTGGTGTGGGGCAGGTCCAATGGCTTTTGCTGAAAAGATGATATTGACTGTGTTTTCGGTGAGTCATACTATACGATTCTAATTCGTATGTGTCATTTGCGGGATCACATGTACATTTTCGTTTGTTTGCTTTCTATTTAAATAGAGATTCTGTTGTACATCTCTAATTTTAGATGCAAAATGAGTAGGTCTCGACTCTAATAACAAAATAGATTCTACCTCCAGGGGTGGTAGCCTAATGGCTCACAGTTCACCCCAACGGAGTTTGGGTGGCCAAGAGGTCACGAGTTCGAGTCGTATTAACGACACTCTCTCAATCTTTGTCCTACCGCGAACTTGTGAAGCCCGACTGTTATTCACTAGTCTTTGGTGGGGTGGTAGTTGCTATGGCTCTTTGGTCCCTTCTGTGGCCCGCCACGAGTCTGGAGTCTCTATGGTCACGCTTAAAGCGGTTAGAGGAGGGTAGCTATGACCGTTTGCCCCCTCATCTCCCCTTTTGGCTCGACATAAATAAAAAAATAAAAAAAATTAGCTAAATAGATTCTTAGTTCTATTGATGCTAAATTCTTACATACTACTACACAAATCTGTGCAGCTGCTAATTGTATTATGGATGACAAGAAGCATTACTGATGATATTCCCGGATGGGGAGCTCTCTTCAATGGGAGGGCTGGTGATGGGACTGTTAGTGTAAGTATCTGTATTCTGTACATCTTTATGCCTATGTTTATGATTTGATACGTCTACGTGTTTTAACGACTAGACAATTGATCACCGCAAATAAACCACAAATTTGTCACATAATTCAACCTTCGTTTTTTAATGTGTATTGTGTGAATATAAATCATTAGTCATGCACATTTTTAGATTACATTATGCTATGATTCGGAATCAATGGCCGGAAATTAAACAAGGATTTGAACACTATGTAGGTGATGATGGCAACCTTACTATTCATAATTCCAAACAAGAAGCAAAAGGGGGAGAAACTAATGGACTGGAACAAATGCAAGAAGCTACCATGGAACATCGTACTCCTACTAGGTGCTGGATTTGCCATAGCCGACGGAGTTCGATCCAGCGGCCTCGCTGATGTCTTGTCAGAAACCCTGACCTTCTTGGAACAAGCTCCTTATCTAGCCATAGCCCCTTTTGTATGCCTCATCAGTAGCACCCTCACCGAGTTCACGTCCAACAACGCCACCACCACCCTCCTCTTACCGCTACTCATCCAAATCGCACAGACAATGCACGTGCACCCGTTGCTTCTCATGATCCCCGGAGCCATTGGAGCCCAATTCTCCTTTTGGCTTCCGACGGGTACCCCTTCGAATGTCGTTGGGTTTTCTACAAGGCATATCGATATTCGAGACTTGTTTACGGCAGGGGTGCCGCTCAAGATTGCAGGGGTGTTTCTTCTTTCGATTTTAATGCCTACTCTAGGTACGTGGTTTTTTTTTAAAGCCTTCAAGTTTCACTACCCGAAAACCGATTTGTATTTTAATTTGCTCGAATTCGAATATTGGAAGTGGATTCAGCTATAAGTTTTTTGATTTTGCAGGGGCTATTGTGTTTGGAACTGATAAACAAGTGCTAGACTGGAAACTTCATGTGCGCCATTGCAGAGGCATATCATAGAAAAGCTTTGATTCCCAACCATATATGAATCAGAATTCTATACTGGATAAGGTCTAGAGGAAGCAAAGGAAATACAGATATAATTTGCCTTTCCTCTTTTTTCTTGTATATTTTTTCACCATTTTTCAATTTGTAAATTTTCATGTTTATTTTCGATTCTTGCTTGTAGCAACTATTTTTGTACCAGAGCCAAAAATATATCAATTTTTCCATATATTTCTCTAATGCTAGTAAATTGAATTTTCCATCTTTTTCTTTTGCTCTTTGCATTGTTTGCAAGATGCATGCTAAACTACATGAATGCTCAAAAAGTAGTCGGAAAATCACTATTTATTGACCTTCAAATTCCTCTTTTTTAACTTGGAGGAAGCTCAACTTGAGAGCGGAAGACATTTCTAGGCCCAATTGTTGGGAATAGACTTAAGTCCACTGTTGGGAAGAGCCCAAGGTGGACTGTTGTATATATTACTATTGTCGGTTGATACTTGAATTGGTTTGGAAGATTTCAAGTGTCCTTTTATTACATATATACTATGAAACATGTTCGAATCCTATGGAGACTAAACATTCCAAACTTGTGAGGCCACTGGAGAATTTGCTCGGTTGTTAACTTCAGCGCCCCGGATTTGGTCAAGGTGCGCATAAGCTAGTCTGGCCATCCTGTTATCGGAAAAAGAAAAAATTCTGCTACTATTTTTAACAATTATCTGATAGAATGAGGATATTGACACACTAATCAAAGTGTGAGGGTTGGAAAATGAACGGATTACACAGATTCATTTACATAAATCAAGAGGAAACGATGTCCATGCATCGACCATGTACTGCCCGGCCTCGAGAACCCACTTGTGGGTCCCACACGAACTATCCGAACCATCCATTCACCGAAGAAAGATTTTTTGAAGGGCCCCACGAGAAATCAGCTCCATCGGACGTGCGTAAATAGTTGATCCAAAATCACCCCTTTCATTCAAAATCGTCATTCTAAGATGAATGAATGATTCGGATCGTTCGTGTGAGACCCACAAATTGGTCCCCGAAGCCAGTTAGTATATGGCCGGTAAATGGGCATCGGTACCAATTACAGCCACTGTGTTTGGTTCACATTTCCAAAAAAATTTCCAAAAAGATTCATTTCCCATCTCTCATCTCTCCAATCATTAATCACTTTTTTCTCTCTACTCATATCCTTCCATCCAATCATTATTTTCATTTTTCTCTCTATCTCTCTCCAATCATTACACATCTCTCTAATTATTACTTTTTCCAAAAACTCATCCAAACACTATCTCAAAAAATTTCTCAAAAAATTTCTTCTCAAAACTCTAAACCAAACACAGTGAGCGCGTTGTTCATTTACTCACCAAGTGATGGAGCAGGTGAACAGTAGTATGTGATCTTAATGGCCTTGTTTGTTTTGGGTTTTCAAGACCCAGTTTTTTTAATTATTATCTAATCATTACTCGTATTTTTAAATATTATTCACATTTTTCTCTCTATCTCTCTCTAATCATTAACCCTTATTTTTTAATTATTACCTCTATTTCTCCCTCTAATAATTACAAAAACCAAAACCCAAAACCCAAACCAAACACAACCAATAATTTCGCATTAAAGAAACGCTCATTCTCACAGAGGGGGACCTATAGAAGTGCCTTTCTTACAGTTTGCAAACGAGTCTAGCGGCTCGTGAGCAACGCATGACTAAGGCCCAGTTTTCCAAAAGATTTTAGCACCCAGTTGCTAAAATCACCATATTTCAAATAAAAAAATGAAGTGGTTTCATGTATCGTTTTTCGATTTTTTTCGCACCAAATTAAAGTACTTGAGGAGTTCTTTAATTTGGTGCGAAAAAAAATTGAAAAACGATACACGGAACCACTTCATTTTTTGATTTGAAATATGGTGATTTTAGCAACTTGATTTGAAATATGGTATGGATCTGCTCGTCTAATAAAATATTGGGCCAAGCTCAAGCTGAAATTTTAAGCTCTTTTGTCTTATCTTGTTAAAAAAAATTGATCGGGCTTAGCTCGTGCGTTTACAACCAAGCAGAGCCAGAGCCCGAGTTTTGGTTTTTTTTTTTTTTTTTTTTTTGAAACAGTCAATTCATATCATGAACAGTCGTACGGCAAATATTACATCACAGAATACAGGAATGAACCAAAACTACCAAAATCTAAGACCGAGCTACTGAAAAGTACACAGGCTCCAAGCTCATAGACACACCCACCGAAGCAGACCAATACTAGGTGCCGGCACAGAGTCCGTCCTCGATTTAGTAGTAGAGAATCCCAAAGGACGCTCATCTCAAACCATTAAGCATGAAATACGGATGAAATCTGTAACAAAATACTCCACACAAGGAGCAAAGCAAAGCACCTGAAAAAGGGGCTAATCAAACCACCAAAAGGGTAAACAAACACAGAAAAGAAAATTAAGAACTAAAAAAAGAAAAAAAACTCCGGGCAAAAAAGCTGATGCTGAAATTCCCGCATCGGTACCGGCACCTTATTCATCGGAGAGGCCAAACCTCAGCATCAAGCTTCAAAACTCCACAGATCTGACCCAAAAACAAACAGTGGAGGTGGACGGTGGATGTATGGCGGCGGAAAAGGCGGCAGAGGGAGGAGGCGGTGGAGGGAGAAGATGGTGGAAGGAAGAAGTAGAAGATGGAGGGTGAAGGGAGAGGAGGAGGAGGGGGTCGAAAAGAGGAGGAGATGAGGAGAGGGAGGCTGGCCGTAGAGGGGGAAGAGGGAGAGGCGGCGGCCTCTTCCCCTCCCAGATCTGAAATTTCTAAGCTATCTCTCTCTCTTTCTCTAACTTTTAGCAGCTTCTTCCTTGACATCGTACTCAATCGTGGACCTGCACTGAAGACACTACAAGCTGAATTGGCTAAACAAGCTGAATTGATGACACTACAAAATTCAACTCAACTAGTTTGCACACCTATCATCGAATATGTGATGGTAATGATAAGGCTAGGGATAATTTCCACGGACCTTGACACAATAATTGCTAGAAATTTCATTTATCATACCCATCCAAACTCTTCAATTTCATTCCCATCCAAACTTTCTCAGTTGTTACTGTTGCTGCTCATATTCCGTCGTACGAGAACCATTCCCTCCCATTGCATTCTTGGCCACACAGTGTGCCACCGAAGTGTCACTCCTTTTAACAAAACTGACATCCAACTCACTAACAGTTGTTTGCCTAAGACAATTAATATCAGAAATCAAAGCACTTATACTTGAATCACAAACTTTTTTTTTTTAATGACAAAAGCTAGTGGAATGGACCATGAGAGATATTGGATAAGTAAAATACGAGGATTCAATTGAAGAATTTGTTTCAAAAAATGCAGTGAGAAGTTAGTTTCTTTTAATCAAATCATGATAATCATAAAGCACTGTAATAGGATTACATTTTGTTGTTAATTTTTTATATATATAATTCAAGCTAAAATCACGACATAACATTGATTAAACCACTATAACAGGATTACATTTTGATGTTGATTTTTTTTTATTAATTCAAGCTAAAAGAACAAGGTAACATTGATTTTATTTATTTTTCCCCTTGTATATCCTTTTATTTGTATGATGTAATAGTATGTGGGCAACCAAACCAGAAGTTGGATTTGACAGGACAACCCATATATCGGGGCCGACACTGCTTATTTGCCAATATGCCACAAGATTTTATAGGAAATCCCATAAAATTAACTGGATGATTTTATGAGATTTCTCATTTTAGCACGTTGATTTTATGAGATTTTTATTTGGTCAGTTACCACTTGTATAAACCCCATCGACTATCTCATCTGTTTCTAGAAGGAGTGAAGACTCCAAGAGTAAACCATGACTATTTATGATTTTATGGGAAATCCCATAAAATCAACTGGATGATTTTATGAGATTTCTCATTTTAACACGTTGATCTCATAAGATTTTTATTCGGTTGGTTACCACTTGTGTAAAACCCATCAAGTATCTCATCTGTTTCTAGAAAGGACGGAAGACTCCAAGAGTAAACCATGACTATTTATGATTTTATGGGAAATTTCATAAAATAAACTTGATGATTTTATGAGATTTCTTATTTTAGCACTTTGATTTTATGGGAGTTGGTTATTGCCAAATATCGTGATGAGGCGAGTTCGATTCCAAGCACCCCCGTAACCCATCACCTTCTGACTTTCATTCTTGGTATATTTTATTAGTACTTACTAAGGCATTAATGGCCTTTTTGTTTTTTTTTAAATTACGAAAATAAAAAAACAGTAATGTTACTAGATTACGAAAATCCACAATATTACAAAAATCACAAGTTGAATTACTATTGCTAGACATTTCGCAAATTTTGCATTTAACAAACACAACATTAATGTACAAGTGATATGTAACATTTGATAAAAAATTATCACAATGGTGGACCACAATTTTATAATTTTTCCTGAAGATTCTTTTAAACTGGTAGGGTCCTGAACTCAGAATAAAAATCAAAGAATAGATGAGTAACGTAAAAACATCCAATGAGCTTGATTTTCTCCGAGATCACCTTAATAATTACGTATTTTAAAATTATTTAACAGTTCAGATCGTTTGTGTGGGACTCGATTTAAACGCCTGTGGTGACTTATGAGATTTCTCCATTGATTTCGTTTCATGAGATTTTTATTCTGTCGGTTGCCACTTGTATAAAACCCATCGACTATCTCATCTGTTTCAAGAAAGGACGGAAAACTCCAAGAGTAAACCATGACTATCAAATCCAAATCGGCCATCCTAATCCTAACGCTTCTGGTCCCACTAGTCCTCTCCGCCGTCTCCGCCACTGTCGGAGGCCGGAGGGCTGCGCTTGTGGGTGGCTGGCGGCAAATCAAGAACCTGAACGCGCCCGAAGTGCAAGAGGCGGCGCAATTCGCCGTCACGGAGCACAACAAGGAGGCGGCCGGTGCTAATTTGGTGTACCAAAAGGTGGTTAACGGCGAAACCCAGGTTGTTGCAGGCACTAATTACCGGCTTGTGATTGCGGCAAAAGACGGCGGCGTTTCAGGGAACTACGAGGCGGTTGTTTGGGTAAAGCCTTGGGCGCACTTCAAGAATCTCACCTCCTTTAGAAAGGTTGCAGGGTGATGATTAATGTGAGTCAGTCAGTGTCTTGTTTGGTGGATCGAATTGGGCTTTGTAAAATGCATTTAAATAAATGAATGGTTTATCTAATGGGAAATTCTATACACACCCTCCTCTTCTTTCACTACCCAAACCAAAAAATTTAAGAGGTGCTCGGGGCTAATCTTTGACCCAATTTAATTATCTAAATCGTCTATTTTATAATAAAAAATCAAGTTAATCGAACATCAGTATGTGTTTAAATTGCCTTAAAACAATGGATGGATAAGGTCACCAAGACCAAGAATATGTCTTAGTTGGCAGATCTAATCCCATAATCAAGTGAATGGCTGCCAATGCATCCATTTCCCCTTGAATTTTCATCCATTCAATCCATTGGCCGCCCTTAAAATTGCCAATAGAGATCCTTTAACTTGCTTTTCATTGGCACGGAGTACTTAACTTGAAATACAAATGCTCCATGCCGTATATGTTGGAAATTTCTCGGAAATTCAGTGTGAATGAAACGGCGCGTTCGGAGAGTCTCTCTAGGCAATTGAAAGGACTCACGAAATATATGTTACACGTATTTATGGCTAGTTAATACACGTGGTTAAAGCAGGTCAACACACCCCATGATGGAGATTGAATGCCAATTCAAATTTCAGCATTATTGTGGGAGTTAGCATCTCCACTTTTAACTCAAATTTTTACCCAAATTTGAGTAAAAACTTGATTTGATATGGAACACTCCAAAGGGCAAAATCAAATGTAGGCATTAATTTGAGTAAAGGCTTCATTAATGACACAATTGTAAATTTGAGGGGGAAAAAATAGCCTTAAAAATTTGAGTAAATATTTGATTCAAACCAAATTTGGTGAAAAATTTGAGTAAACTCAAATTTGGTAATGAGTTTGAGTAAGGAGTGGAATGATGTTTTTGTTGATTTTTACGCAAATTTGAGTTTAAGAGTAAAATGGAGTCAAGAGTGGAGATGTTCTTACATCCACAATTTAAATGCAATTTTATGGTTGGGAGTTATCATTTGCAAAATTCAATTGCTAAATTCATTTTTCGCATTGATGGGGAGGCTCCCTATTGATGCTCAAAATTAATGTGAAGGCTCCTCCTTTACCTATAAAGGATTCCAACATACACTCCTGAAATTCGTCTTTGAGAGAGAGAGGCAGACGCAAGTCAGTTCGCCTAGGCAACCAACGGAGGTGTTCCGGCAGTATGTGGTTCTAGCAGTTTTATCCTGGGACGAAGACGTCGGTGAATCCTACAACACCCGTAGTAGGCGGCGAATCTTTGCCCAGGAGACTGTGGTATCACAGGACTCAGCTCGTGTTTTCTACCAACTCTTTATATCTCTTTTTCCTGTTTCTGTCATTTCCATTTCATTTATGTTCATGTAAATTGTATATACAGTTATATCATTGAAATTGGTCTCTTGAATTCTGTGATTGCCGAATATTTTTCCCAACAGTATGCTAGTATTTTGAGCTGGACCTGCCCCGTCGTCTCTCTCTCTCCGATTACGCAAGGCCTCTTTTTATATACATCTTATAAGTTGGAAGAAATCATAGTGAAAAAGGAGTTGAGATTGAATTGATAGTGAAAATGGATTAATAATTATCAGTTTCTCGGTTAGAGAATTGTATAGCAATTGTTATAAGCATGTTTATTTTGGCTGAGTGACAAGTGTTGGGAGTTCGTACGATGCATCGATCCCACCATTGTTTATGTTGCACCGGCGTGCATAAGGCCCAAACTTCTGGGGAGTATCCACAGAGTCCAACACATTCGTTTGGCCCAATATACATTAAATGACCCATATCCACTTAAAATGAGTCTTGTAAGTGGTGAGTCGTCTAAATGTATATTAAGGTCCAACTATCTTTATATTTTTCCAATGTGTGATTTAACATTCACACATGTTCCAACAAATCTCCCCCTATGTGTGAACCGTTCATTGAGTCTTGCCCTCTTTCTTTGCATCAAACTCCCCCTTGATTCTGATCTACTACTCTCTGACACAATCTCCTGAACTAGGCTTCTTTCGAACCCATTCCATCGATTGCAGCATGCATGTGTTCCATTTGCTTGCATCCCCTTGCAGCGGGCACACCCCATCACCTGCACAAATTGGATTTCCCGTTCCATAGAGTGTTCTCCATAGTATCCACGGAGTCGAACACATTCGTTGGGCCCAATATACATTAAATGAGTCTTGTAAGTGGTGAGTCATCCAATTGTATATTAAGGTCCAACTATCTTTGTATTTTTCCAATGTGGGATTTAACATTCACACATGTTCCAACAACAAGAGAATAATATGATAACTTACAAAGAAGAGCTCATCCGAGGGGGTTGTGAAAGTGAAACCCAACCGTTCTATGCTATTGCTAATATCCCCATTCTGAGGAACTTGGAAGATTTACGAACTCCTAAACCCGTCTTTTTGAAATATAACCAAACAACATATTAGCAGTGGAATGATGTGAATAGTCAGTGGCAGAGCAAGAATTTTAGTCTGAGGGGGGGCGAAGTAATTGACATTTTATTGTCTACACGTAAACAAATTATACCGTAGAGTTTTTGTTTTCTCGTGTAATACATATGCACATTGAAATTATTGCAATATAATGCAATAAAGGTATATGAATCATTTTGTTCTATTACTTTAGGCTACGACAACACTTGCATGCTCGTTTGCGTGGTTATGAAAGAAGGCAAATTATATAATCAGCCCAAAGGGCTGACAGTAGTGAGCTACACGCGCTATTTAGAGCATCTACTTTGCCTGCAAAAAGTACCAGTTGATGGGAGATAAAGCAATAAGGCCAAAATGAAAATAACACCCTTAGCAAATAACAAAACTAGCACATACGGAGTGCTATTTGATGAGGCCAATCTCTTCTTCACTTCTTTTTTTATACTGAATGTTTTAATTTTCAATTCTTGACTTTACACAAATATATGAGTTACTGATTCTACCAAAAACGATACTTTGACAGTATTTTCTTTTACGATTATGTTATAGATAATATTACTTCCTCTGATCCAAAATATTAGTCCACTACAAAAACTCATGTAATTTTCAAATTAAAAATAAAATACTTCCTAGCATAATTTAAAAAAAAAAAATGACACCGTAAAAATTATGCTCAGAAGCATTTTATTTTTCGATTCGAAAATTACACGTCTTTCCGTAGTGGACTATTATTGTTAAATAGAGGAAGTAATATACCGGAGCACCTCCTCCTAAATTATTGTTCTCTTCATATTTTCTAAATTTCTATCAGACTTAAGTTGGTACTTTTTGGAATCATCATTTGTCTCAGGAAGAGTAAAAAAAATACTCGTATAACTTATGACTGAACCATTCAGTTATACTTTTTCTTATATAAAGACTAGATTCAATTCTTTTGTGGTTTTTACTTTTTAGATGAAAAACAATAAGATTTTTTTTTCCACGATCCGGACCATTCAGTTATTAAACACTAATTTTTATTGTTATAAAAAGTCAAATCGTTACTGAACCACTATTTTTAATTAATTATACAAAAAGTCAAATTGTTTGGATAGCAGTAAATTCCTAATCCACAAGTGTAAATAGTATTAACATTATTTTTTGTGCTACTGATTCCTTTCGTATTTAACTTATTATTATTGCATGTCCTTTGTGGAGCATTAATATGGGTGCACCATGGCCGCAGCGCATACCTAAACAGTCCAAAATAATTTTTTTAGTTTAGTTAATAATTTTTAGTATTTTAGTATAGTTAATAATTTTTCACTCTTTTCATTCCTCTCGTTGAAACGAACCAATAATCCACAAAAAAATCGACACAATTTAAAAAATGCAAATTTTTTTTGAATAGAGAAAAAAGAATAAACTATTTAGTTTATATTTCCAAAGCACCCAGGTAACCGTAAAGGCTTGATCAATTCCATCAGGTTTTTTTCCCGACAAATTATAGGACCAAAATTGATCAAGCCCTTATCCATATTCAAATGAGTTCAATATTTTTTATATGGACTGTCAAAATATGTTTAAAACAAATTAAATAGCTCCGATTATTTTTATGGGATTTCAAAATAAGGGGGTGTTCCACTAAGTGTTTTTTTTTTTTTGATGTATTATGAGAGAATAACCTGTTTTGAGAATCGAAATAAGCTGGCTTTTTTACTTTTTTAATTAGTAAAATGAGGCCTAGGGCACAGTTGTACACGAAATAGTATATCCATAGTATTTACTCCCTCCGTTCCATAAAGTTTGGCCCCTACGAAACTACGTGCAATTTTCAAACTAAAAATTAATGTATTTACCAAAATAATATTTCAATTTTTTTTGCACCGTTTAAAAGTTCTCAATGAGACCTATCAAATAAGATTCATATTGACTAATAATTATTTTCGTAAGTACATTATTTTTTAATTTAAAATTACACATAGTTTTAGGGGTCAAACTTTATGGGATAGAGGGAATATGATATTTTACTGGCAATAGGTTTGTTACCAAAGGATTTCATAAAGGCCTGTAGAAGGGTAAAATCGTCCTCCAGTTAGGTAGAGACAATGAATGACAAGTGTGAAAGGGGTAGTAGCTCCCTGCGTGGTAATTTGGGACATTTGTATTGGAGAACGTGTGTATGGTCAGCCCAATGGGTGGAGTACAGAAAAACCGATGAAAGAAATAAAGAAATTAGAATGTGAAATAACCTGTTTTTTTTTTGTTGCTAAATCAAACCTAATTTATTAATATTGCTACTAAAAAACTACTATCTTATATATATTTTTTAAAATGGATCCTTAAACACTCAGGGGGTGTTTCACTAACAAAAAACTGTTTTTTCTAAACACCGAGACAGATAATTCTCTCACAATACATCACATAAAAAACCGTGAAAAATCAGTTTTTTTAAAAACTGGGTTAGTGGAACACCCCCTCAAACAAACAAAAATAAACACACTCCAATACACATTTTACACTTTTCAATACACTTTCACATATCCCTATACACTTTTTACATATTTCAATACATTTTTTCAATCTTAACACGAGCCTATCAAGCACACGTTAACATTTTTCTTTTAAAATTGCGGGGGGCCGGGCACCTCCCAGCCCAAAGGTGCCTCCGCCCTGTGAATAGTCTGAGCATTCTGAATTAATAGCATATTGGCATATTGTATTCAACAAGCTAGTTAGCATATTTTGAGCATTCTTTTAGGAATAAGAATGTTCTCGTCTATTCACTTTTACTTGATGCTAATATGGTGTGCTGGAAAACATGTACAACTATTTATTGTTATATTGCAATTTCTCTCTCTGTGTCATATTAAGTATTTGTCAACATATATAGCAAAACTTTTGTCATTATTGAACATTAAAGTATTTTCCACATAATTTTCTTAAATATTTCGAGCCTATCTGAACTAATTGAGATCTTTTGGATTATTTCAAAACCAATGATAACATGACTTTTTGATGTACTTGAGCTCCATTTTTTGTATTGGGTTTGCCTTTATGATGTACTTGGCTTCATTGTCTATATTTTTGTACCGGGCTAGGTCATTAGGTGTACGGGCTTTGCCTACCGGATGTTTTTGGGCTTTGTCCCATTAAGCGTTTTTTAATTTCTTCAACCATGGTTGGAGTCCCCTCCCTTACTCTCAACTTGATGTACCATTTGTCAAACTTCACTAATAAAATTTTATTGCGGATCAAAAGTCGATAACATGACTTTTTGAACAATGAACAAACAATCTAAGACGAGGAGAATAATACTTTAGGATATTCATAGTAATTATTCTCATCTGATGCCAAATGGTGTTGGAGAGATATTCGCCAAAAAGTGGATGCTAGTGAATTGCTGCAATATCAAAAGATTCAAAACGATGCTTCGATAGCTTAAGTGGAAGTATTCCCGTGGAGTGAACGGGGTGTTCCACTAACTTAGTTTTTTGATAAAATTGGTTTTTCACGGTTTTTTATGTGATGTGTTGTGAGAGAATGACCTGTCTCGGTGTTTGAAAAAAACAGTTTTTTGTTAGTGGAACTTGTGCATAACATAGGAGCATAAAAAATTTGAGGACCTCAAAATTAGATAAAATTGGGAACCCTTACGGCAAATTTCTCGGCATGTGCCCAAAGTCGGTCCTATTTTCTTTTTCTCTCGAAAAAGGTTAACAGATTGGAAAAAAAGATACTAGTGAGAATAGTTTTTAAGCTTATCAGGAGAAGAGTGAGATAAAATTAATAATTTTACTCTTCTCACAAAATTAAAAACATAGGAGGTATCCACACCCAAACGGGATAAGACTAATCTCCCTAAGCCCGGCCGCAGGGGACTAACACTCATGAAAGTTAAAAACATCTAGGAGGGGGGCAACTGGACCTGCCCATAAAGCGAATCACATAGACTTTCACCTCCCAACTGGTTAGCCTACCCCAGAATTAAACTCACACTTCTAAAGTGGGAGGAAGCCCTTGGCCAGCCGAGACAACCCTAGTTGGGTAAGCCAACCATTGGAAGCATAAATTAGATCCATTATGTGCATGTGGAATATTCCAAAATGATTGTCTTTGTATTTCTCCACATTTATATAGTTTATTAAATTATTTACTAAGTATTTATTTCAGTGGACTATAAATTCTGCTCAAGAAATGGAAATTTGTGGCACCCTCGTTGTTCTCTCACGTACCACCTGAAAGCTCAAAAGCTACTTCACTTCTCTCTCTCTCTCTCTCTCTCTCTCCAGACATTTCACCGGAAAATGGCCGCAAAAGGTAATTCTCATTGCTCTCCCGTTTCCCGAGATATCTATTCTGTGTATTTGATTCAATTTGGCGTTGGGATTTCAGATTCTCACCCAGAATTCCTCGCCGTCGCAATCGATGCAGCGAAGAAAGCTGGAGACGTAAAATTGTTTCAAAACCCAATTCTCCAATTCACTATTTCTTGATCAATTTCCGCAACATTATAACTGAAATCTTTGGTTTACAGGTAATCCGTAAAGGATTCTATCAAACCAAGCATGTGGAGCATAAGGGCCAGGTCTGTGCACTTCATTATTTTCAGTACTCATTTTCCTGTTCGTGCATATTTTTAGGTGTATTTACAACCGATCATAGGTGTTCTAGGCTGATTTTGGTTTGGAAATCAAATGATTACAGAGGAAAAATCTTCTGGAAGTTGGGGGGATCGAGAGATTGAATCAAAATGCTGCGGAGATTTGTCGAGAACATGGTTTTTTACCTTTGATTGTTAGGTTTAGATTTCCGTAGAAAATGAGATACAATATTGCTAGAGACACTAAATAAGTTACAAACTTGGCAGTCTTTAAGTGGATGAGCCTACCCATGTATTGCAACATGCATTATTGTGGTGTTTCCATGAATCCCTTTAGTGTATTAGTTTTTAAACTATATAGGTATGAGAAGTAAAATGCTCTTAATGAGTTCCATAAGTTGTGGGGAATAATTATGTTAGTGTTTTTGTTTTTATTAGTGCCTGTTTTGCTCTAACAAATATGGCCGGGCAGCCTTTAGTCAAGCTGTGAAATGATGGCCAATTGGCTGATTTGAAAAACACTGTACTTTCAGACTTGAGGGAAAACTTCTATAATTTCGCAAAGAAGTTAAGAGTGAAAATTATTTTGTCCTGCACAAGAAAAGGCCAATGATTGAAAGTTATGATGCTTATTATGGTATTGTATAGCCTAGACAAGGAACTTTCACGAAAATATATCAAATAATTGCGAAGTATATGAAAGTTTACAAGGTGATATTGACGTGGAACCAAATTCTACATTCGAGTATTTTGTGGTGAATGACAGAAGACATAATAATTTGTACTTGCTGTACTAGCTTCGATTTTTGACTCCCAATTCAGGTGGATTTGGTCACTGAAACTGATAAGGCTTGTGAAGATCTCATATTCAATCATCTCAAGGAGCATTTCCCCAACCATAAGGTTCATTCTTGTTTTTCTTGACAATAGCATGTGCTTGATGGATGTTTGGGGTTGCTGCTTAGTGGTAGTATTTGGTACTTTGAAGTTGATGGATGTGTATCCCATTAATTTCTGTTTATCTTAGTTCATTGGCGAAGAAACCACTGCTGCTTATGGAGTTACTGAGCTGACTCATGAACCAACTTGGATAGTTGATCCTCTTGATGGAACAACCAACTTTGTGCATGGGTAATCATCTAATTTGGGAATCAAGTTTGTAAAGATTTTTTTTCCTTGCTCATTTCACTGCCACGGCTCAATTACTTGTAGGTTCCCCTTCGTGTGTGTGTCTATTGGTTTAACAATCGAAAAGGTCCCTGTTGTTGGCGTGGTCTACAACCCAATTATGGATGAGGTAAGCTCCAAATGTACTTATTATTTGATGCCAACGTGGAGTTCTTTTGCCATGAAATTTGGATGATAAACTGCCTGGGTGGTTCTAGATTTCATTACTTGGATCCTGTTTTGGTAGAGTTCTTCTAGGTAGAGTTGGCGAAGTTGGCGGCATGGCGAGATATGAGAGGGCCAAATTATGGGCCATAAATATATCTCACACTAGATTTATTCTAGGCACATCTCTCCAAATTAGGACTCTTTTTAATTTGGATTCTCTCTCTCTCTCTCCGAATTGACAATTTTGGCTGCCACATTCTTCTTGTTGATCTGGTTTTGTTGTAACTAGAAAACGCAAAACAATACCAAAAAAATGGACAGAAAAAAATAAATTTGGGTACAGTCAAGAACCTAAAGATGCAAAGGAATTTTTTTAAAAGTAGTACTGATCTTTTGAAATTTTTTTCTTGTGAGATGTGAAAGAAATTGAAGGAACCTATATAGCTTACCTGGTGCCAGTTGGGATGATCTAAAGAGACTGGAACGATTGAGGAGAACATATTTTTCTTGGTTGATTTTATCATTTAATAAAGATTGTTGGGATTTTTTGTGGGCAAAAATATATGGATGAGAATTCTAAACAGATATTGATCGATATCTATTTTTTTTTAACGGATGCAAAAATGAGGATGGATTATGATCAATTTGGTGAGAGAGAACATTGGAGAGAGAGAGAGAGAGAGAGGAAATTTTGGAACTTCCCTAATTGATAAGAGTCTTAATTTGGAGAGATGTGACTAGAAGAAATATAGTGTGGGTGATATCTTTGTGCCCCATAATTTGGCCCTCTCTTATCTCGAACGTCGCCAATTCTACCCAGTAGAACAACCCCAAGGGGTTGACAAAGTGGTCTTACCTTGGACTTAGAGGTTTGCTCCCACCTAAAATCTCAGGTTCGATTCCCCTTGCTAGCAAACTTTTGGGGCCACTAGAGGTTATGCCCGGTCATTACCTCCAGGGCCCCGGAATTAGTCGAGGTGCACAAGCTGGCCCGGACATCCGTTTAAAAAAAAAAAAACTCTACCCAGTAGAACTCTACTAAAACCGGATCCCATTACTTCTCCATGTGAATTCTGAGTGACATTGTTTCATACTTTCCTCCAGATTTATTGTACTGGGGCATCCTTATAAATATACTATAATTCATGAATCTTATTCAAATATTCGGTCATTTTTTATGGTGATTTGTTCCTCTCCCTTTTTGAGCTTAGCATGTTTGGTAGAGCCATCTTAATCTTCTGGAGCTAGAGATTCTTAGAACTATATGGTGTCTTGGCTAAATGAGGAATTGTTGTGTGATAACCTGTGGTGGTTGAGTGAAGGAAGAATTTTTGTTTGTATGCAGCTTTTCACTGGCATTCACGGAAAAGGTGCTTTTCTGAATGGAAACCCCATAAAAGGTAAATTCAGTATTTTCATCAATAGGTCAGGCTGTTATTTGGGTTTTGCCTCCATTAACAGAAAAGTAATATGGCTTTTCTTTGATAGATCTCTTATCAATTTCATGCTTTGTTTGTTTTGGGATTCTTCAGTTTCTTCTCAGTCGGAGCTTGTGAAGTCCCTCCTTTGTACTGAGGTATGCGCTTGGGAACTCTTTTAAAGGTTACTCTTTCAGGTTCTTATCCTCTTCTTTCTTTAATTTTATAGAACAGAATTTGAGGGTCAATGACTTCATTTATGGGAACAAAATAAATTTTGTTACATTAGCTACTAGATTTACATGTGACTAATGACACTCTGTACTTCAAGCATGTGGAATTGTGGGTTCAAGTTTCCCCAAATGATTTGGTTTCTGAAACACATCATGCATATAATGTTGCCATGTTGGAACGGAAGCTGGTATCTGGTTCGCTACTTTAGTCCCTTTGCCGTAAGCATCAAATATTCTCATATGTTTCCTGAAGTTGAACAAAGGTCTAGCGTAGCCTATGTGAGAAAAATAACTTATATTGCTAGTCAGTGGGGATACCATGCTGCTGCTGATGCATTTAAATCTACACCCAAGCAGGTATGAATAGCACGGTATTTGGGAAACTGTATTTTTAATAGAGGTGCTGCAGTAGAAACATTGCTGTCTTTCTGAAGGTAGTAGATGTGGAACCTGAAAAATTACTACCTTGGTCCCATCAACAACTAGTCATAAGGATCTTCTCGAATCACGCCTAACCACCAGCTTCCTGCATCTGAGAAACACCGAGGATATGCTTTCAGTATTTATAATAGGGTTTTCCAAAGTTTGAAATCTTGCACTCATATCCTGTACTCCAGCTTCACGGGGAAGATAAATAAGCTGCATTGTTTCACACAAGAAACTAAGACTGTTTTCTCTTATTGGAGCAGGCTGGAACAAAGCGTGATAAGCCAACTGTGGATGCCACTACAAACAGAATTAATAGTTTACTTTTCAAGGTAAGACCAGAACTTTCAGGTGTATATTACTGACTTTCAGTGGAAGGAAGTTTTGGCAACTGGAGTTAATGTTACGACTTTCTGATGTGATCAGGTGAGATCCCTTCGGATGTGTGGCTCTTGTGCATTGGATCTCTGTGGCATTGCATGCGGAAGGCTTGACCTCTTCTATGAACTTGGGTTTGGTGGCCCTTGGTATGAGTTTCACCTTTAACTCAAGCATTATTATCCACCACAATGCATTGATTGACAATCTTTGTTTCTCTTATTAGGGATGTTGCTGGTGGTGCTGTGATTGTTAAAGAAGCTGGAGGAGTTCTCTTTGATCCGTAAGAATAAAATTTTACTATCACCTCTTCAGTTGTTTTTCCAGCCTCGATTGTCATGCTCTCTTTCCTGTGGTCTCCCAAGCTTAAGGTGGGGAAACGGGAATAATAGGGAGAATAGGAGTTTGTATTTTGCTTTGGTTTGAGAGCAGGGGTGATAACTGATAAATGCTGGGTCCATGATGAGACTGTGTCTAAGGCTCTATGTGGTTTGGAGAAATCTTGAGGGGGGTTCCGAATGTGGTTCCAGATTAAAATTATTCCTATCATGTGGAATGGACTGGAAAAAATGATTCGTGATTATCTACCAAAACCGGAATCAAATTCCCAATTAAGGAATAGGATCCCATGCTAATAGACTCCATTCTCCATCCATAAGAAAAGAAAATATTGAACTCCGACAAATTTCCTAAATATATATTCCTGGATAAGATTACTAAATATGTCCAAACATTTGAATAAAATCACCTCAGGCACTAGATTACTGATAGATTTACAGGCATACAAATATAGTCTCTGGGAAGGCATCGACTTTCAAACATTATCACTTGTAGGCGTTTGGGGTTAATTTCTTACGTTGTCATACTGGATTTTGCACAATGCTGGCCATAATAAATAATCATATTTCATTATATAGAAAAGATTTAATAGACACATACAGGAACGAGTTTTTTTAACCATTTCCTCACTTCATCTACATATCGGTTTTCTTAACCAGTTCTGGTAAAGAATTTGACATCACGGCTCAGCGTGTGGCGGCCTCAAATCCACTTCTCAAGGATGCATTTGTCGAGGCATTAAGAGAATCAGAATGAAATACATGGGAGCTGAAGCATCCACTTCACCCAAAGGTATCCTGACTTCCATCAAATTTGTTTTACAGAGATACTGTGAGCCTAGAGAATGTTAGGTAATTCTTATGATCATTGTTCTGCGGCCTTCAGCAGTTCACTTATTTGTAATTTCTAGTTAATCTGGCATCTTGATATCTAGTAATAGCAACACAATTTGTGGTACTTTGGAACCATTGCAAGTACGATTTTACATGAGGCTCCATCGAATTTCATGTCAATTTTACAATTTTATTGCTTGTTGGAAACAATAAATTTCCTTTTGCATGATAACATAATACGAGTACCAAAATTTCCCCAGCGGATATCTGCGCACACTCCTGTTAAAACTCTGTGCGCTCATAAAGAACGTAATGACCTTCAACCTTGCATAATGAGAAATAGGCAACAGAATGATTGAAACTGCATGTGGAAAAGAGATATATATAAAGTGGGTTTGTAGAAGTATAAAATGTAAGAGACAAACACATGTAGCTCTCTACAGTACACACGCACACGCAGCTACAATCCTGAAACAAAAATAGAGCTATAACTCTGAACTCCCCCAAATTACACCAAACCAGTATATCTTGCTCCACTGCAACCACATACCAGTTAAAAACACCAGACATACCATCATTATAGATTGATTGACCGAATCAATCTACACCACGTTTTGTGTCCTGGCACCGTAGTTGTTATACATATTCGTGCCATTATAGCCATTCGCAGGTGCCTTCTCAGTGCCGGCGGCCTTCTTTCTCTTCAAAACGACAATCCATGTATAAACTTCTAAGAGTACAGCAACAATGCCCAAACTCACGATGATTCCAATGTAACTTTGCTCCCAATTGTTAGCCGGTTGCAAGATGTCCAGTCCTTTGAATATGTTGATGATGCTAAGAATGATGACCGAGTATCCAATCGAGTGGTGGTAGATGTTCCAGTACAGTCTGTATTTGTTATCCTTGTTCGGCCTTAGAAGCAAAGCAAACATCTGGATTCAAACACAAGGAAGGAAACGAAAAGGAAAATTTTGTTAATTACTTAGAAAACATGAAGAACAAGAAAGAGAAATGAAGTCACGCGTAAGAGGATATGATTTACGTGGCTTGGCATTAGTGTATGTCTGTAGCCAGCCAGACGAGCGAAGGGTGTCAGTATCTCAAACAGAAGTACAGAACGAATGCTCAACAGAGCTGCAAAGGAAAATTTTACACAATCTCAATCCGGTCACCGAAACTCAACTACAAGGTTTCTCTCTCAAAAAAACCTTTGTGGTTCCACTTTGCAGAATGAATCTCCTCAATCGGTAACAATACCGTGTCAAATTCTTTAGTAAAAATGCATAATATTGCAGGTCTTGTTTTTGCAAGGAAAATAGATGTGGATTACCTGAAGGGTTGCGAGCGAGAAGATAGTAATGCCGATGTTTCTGTGGGTAGTTTGACGGACGGGAGATCCATTTCCGAGTTGGATACCAGTTGCCCATCCAGCAACGCCGATGATGTAGGCCGAGGTTTGGCAAGTAACATGAAGGTAAAACCAGGCTGGGTCGGCTGATTCGAAAACCTTCACGTACCTTGCGATTATAACACCGAGAGGCATCAGGATACCCCAGCCGATTGCATTCAGCACTCCGTGAATCTGGAAGTTTATTTGACAACAGCGTAAGACTTAAAATTGATTTCGTGTTAACAAGTGAGAAATAAGAGTTCTTTTTTCAACAACTGGCAAGAACTTGCAGAAAAAGTATACACCCAGGGATGGAGCCGGGGAGTGTTAGTAGGGGCGTACGACCCTACGTGGGGAAAAAAGACATCTAGTATTATATAGGATACATATTCACCCCTGTCTGATATACCTGTATACACCTTTCTTATTCAGCAATACTACGTCTGGTAACAAAGCCGGAGACTAAGTACATAACAGTCCGATGCTCGTGGGTCACACTCGAAAACATATGCCCAACACAAATTGGATGGTTCTGAACACATTTGTGCCAAATCTGTGCGTGAATATTAGTGGTATGTGGCATTTTTGTTCATTATTTAGAATATTAACTTCTTCGAGCCTAATTTGAATGAAAAACTGAAACAAAACTTCTTATATGGCTACTGAGGTTCACTTATATTATTGGGTCCGTTTTTTGGGAGGACAGTAAGAAAGTGCTTTTACTTCAATAAGGACATCAACTTTTTCAAGGACAAATCACTTATACATTCCAAAAATGTCCCCTGATGTCTGGTAAAGTTTGAAATCATAAACAACTAAAACCCTATAAGTCACATAAAATCCAGCGTGTTTAAACCATTAGTAAAACTATGAAAAAATAACTCAATTAATTTTGTCCCACACATGAGAGAGAAAGTCCCAAATTTCAAGGGTCATTCGATTAGGAAAAGCAAATGGCCACAACAAATGTCACGGGACCAGGGCCACACATTCGCACACGTCGCTTTCAAGTCATGGGACCAGGGTCAGGACCAAAAAAAGTGGAAGTCACAGCAAATGGCCTAGCAATTTTTGTTTCTTATTTAGATCAATTCATTAAGTAACTTCTTCGAGCCTAATTTGAATGAAAACTGAAACAAAAATTTTTTATCAATATGGCTACTGAGGAAGATTAAAATCAGTTATATTCTTATAAACAATTTGTTCATCGATACAATTTTCTGTATATTTCTTATGAGAAGTTGTTCATCGATACTGCTGAGAGAGTTTGAAATCAAACATATTTAAAAACAAAAAAGCAGAGTCAAGAAACAGAGTATAAAACTGATAATCATAACATTATAAAACTATTAATCTGAACCGAGACTAATTTTCAATTTCACACTTGGGTCCTTTGGGGGAAAAAAGAGTCAACAGACAGTAGAAAACAAAGTCCAAATGAACCACTCTGCAGCTACCTATAAAAATGGATCCTTAATACCTAATCTGTAAATCATGATCAAAATCCGACTTAAACTATAGACAAATGTTAGGTACACAATCACCGACCACAACTCTCTCATGTGCATGTAGGACTCACCCTGTGCAGGCCCCGTATTTCTGTGTAGGGCCCACATAGGTTGTGGTTGATGGTTGTGTACGTAGCATTGCTGTGAAACATATTCAGTAATCCCGGATAGAAGAGACAGAACACAAAACAGAGTGAAAAACAGAGCGAAAAACATAGGTATTCCAAGAGAGAAAAATGCACAGAAGATACCCAATAAATGTTTACATAATCCTAAATCTAATCCATGAAGAAGTTTTTTTCCCAGCAGTGTTCTCTTTATATTACTTTGCGGCGAAAAATAATAAACAGAAAAACCGTATCAGGATTAAAGATAACTTACATTCTTTTTGTGGAGAATCGAACTCGCTGCTCCTGATGCTCCTGACGCTCCTGATTCCCCAGAAAGAAGATTCAGCGTCGCCATGGATTGAACATTAGCACCAGAGGTATCATGCATCCCGGGGGCATCGTTCGAAACCGGGCCATCTTGCCAAACCTGGTTCACAGTACTACTATTGCTTGGCAATGTCAAAGTAGCAAAAATAACAATCTCGTTATTCGAATACGTTGCCGATAAATCGGACACATCGAAACTCAAATCCCCTTTCTGCAATTGGGTCTGGTAACTAGCCACAGGCGACGTGTAAACACTCATGGTCCCGTCGGATTTCTGGAAAGCAACAAGAGCCTGTGACCCAACCATGCCTTTGGAACTCGGGTTGATGGCCCAGGCGACCCATCTGGAAGAGGTAACTCCGGTGTGGCGGTAGGCGATTTGGGCGGTTCCCTTAGATGGGTCGTATGTCCAATGGAGGAAAGACTTTAGGTATGGGAGATCATTGCAGGCACTGAACACCTTGTTGCTTGAAAAGGCATATTTGTTGCATGATTGTGCAGAGGAGGAGAAGAACAGAGTAATCAAAACAGAGCAAAACAGGGTTGGTCTCAACATTTCAGCCAATTCAATGAAAAATCAGCCAGAAATTAACCCAAAATATGGAATTGGAAAAGACCCAGAATATGATGATCAATTAAGAACAAAGGGAATTGGAAAAAATCGTGCAAAATCAATTCTGCAAGATTCTTTCTGTTTTCCTGAACCTTTGTTTTGGTTTGAGAAATGAATGTGCTGTTTGGGTGAAGGGTATTAGAGATGAAAGAGAAGCAGAGAGGGTGGGGATTCTAAATATAGAGGAAATTTTTGTGGCGTAGGGCCGTAGGGGTAGTTGAACAATGAACAGTTTGGTAAGGAAGGTTCCCAAAATGTGAGAAAATGTGTCCGGATCCAGGGGCTTTGCTAAGGAACAGCAGGTTTCTGTGACCTCCGTTCGGGTCTTGTCCCAATCTCATAAACATAATCTGAACCGTTCAATGTTTAGATATATACAAGAACATCAATCCCGTTAAAAAATTAAGACAATCGGGCATCACTAACCCAGGAAAAAAATTAGTATTTTTCTTCAGTAAAATAACAGCTCAAGAAAGTACAGCAAGATTATTTGATTCAATCTAGAAGCTACCAATGCCCGATGGACTTAATTTTTTAGAGAGGTGTTTGTTCACATCTACCTCTAAAAAATGAACGGTTCAGATGATATTTTGGAGCTTAAGACGAAACCCGAACTTAGGGCATAACAGCCTGTTGTGTCCCGAGGGCCAAGGCACGGCAAGGTCCCCGGATCCCAGTTTTTTAGGGGTGATATTGGGACTTGATAGAGTTGTTTTTATGTTTACATGTCAACAACCAGCTCACTTTCTGTACCTGCCCTTGTCTAACTTCAACTGCAATGTGCCACGTTACAGCTTTGATATGGCAAGAACCTTATAATAATTAACTCTGTTCTTTAGCCATGAAGTTGTTGATTCATTCATTTGCTACATAATAAATATACCTAAATGAGCCTAAACTCACAGGGTCAAGAAAAAGATTTGACTCTTAGTCATGGGGAGTCAATCGACTGCATTCATTCATAAAGACTAACATCTGTTCAGAAAATCGAACGAACGAACTCAACTATTTGTAGCTGTGACTGAAAATTGCACTTTGCTGGCTTTTGAAATTAAACTAGCTTGAAGTAATGCCTTTTGAGTCGATGTGTTTGCGATTGTTTGGTTTACAAGCGAAAATGTTGGTATTAGACAACCGGAGTTTAGTGTACCACACGGGGTATTTGGTCATTTTACATGCACCGTTGTAAAAGAGAGATGTTGGAATAATTTTTAGCACAGACAAAAATTATCGCAATGGTTGAACTTTTATTGCTTCGAATTTATTGTGTTATATAGGCCCTTTTCGTAGGTTACTAACATAAATGAGTTTAAGTTACTTATTGCTTTCTATATGCATATATCAGAAAGGAAAAGAAAAGGGAAGTTTTTTTCTTTTTTTTAAAAAATTTTTGGTTTTGAAAATGAAGGGAAAGGGAGGTTGGTTTTCTAGTTTCTACATAGATAGTTTTGCAAAGTTTTCTATGTTCTTGGGTTTGGTTTGTCCTGATGGACATGGACATGAATACTGGATATTGAGTGCTTGTGACTTGTGAAACGTGAGTACAATGTGTATAAAACATGAACCTTCATGTTGGAGAAATATGAGCTTTAAGGCATAACACACCTTTAATCTCATTTCCTTGTTTTTCCTACATTTTTGTCTTCTTGTACTCCTACATATTTGTATGCTTATTGATCTTTATATATGTTTTATCTAAGAAAAATTGCCTTAATCTGTCCACAAGATGTATAATCATTTTATCCTGTACTCTTATATATTTGTATGCATGATTTTTTAACAAGAGATACTAAGATTCCCCTAAGATGGTGCTGCCACTCACTTTTGTATTTTATTTTATTTTTTTGGTTACCCAATAGATATATATATATATATATATATATATATATATATATATATATATCGGGTACTCTGCAGTCCGGTATCCCGGACTGAAGGTTTTTTGGTGTTTTGAAGCTTTTAAAAAATGTTTTTGCATGATCCGAGCCGTCCAATGTGTTCCAAAGGTGTTTTCCAAGGTCCAAGCGGGAAATCTTCAAAAAACAAATACCGGGAAGGGCTTGATCCAAGCAGTTTTTCGCAAAAACTGTATATTTACATTTTTGCGAAAAACTGCTTGGATCAATCCCTTCCCGGTATTTTGTTTTGAAGATTTCCTGCGTGGACCTTGGAAAACACCTTTTGAACACATTGGACGGCTCGGATCATGAAAATTTGATCCGGAACTATGAGTTCCGGACCGAAGAGTCTCGGACTAGAGAGTTCCTCTCTCCTATATATATATATGCAGATAAGTTATCATACCCTCCGTCCCTTTTCACAAGTGTTGCTTCATAAATCTAACTTATTAAAAAAACATTATCATTACTCAGTTCACATCAATTTTTACCTTTACTTTTCAAATTATCCTCCACCTTTATCCATTTTCACTTTACCCATTAACTTTTCAAAAGGGTATAAAAATAATTCTACAAATTTTTACCCATTAACTTTTCAAAACACACTTATTAAGGGACAGCCCAAAATAGTATACTCACAGAGGGAGTATATACTTAATAAGTACTACTTTATGCTAGGAACCGAATCCCCAAGACCCAATGATAATGCGTACAGATTACACACTGAAAAATAGTAAAACCCTACGAGGCGGAATTAGGGTTTACCCCTTTTCCGTAGACACGAACGTGAGGCTAATTTAATACGTCTGATCAATACCATTCGAATACATTCGTCGGAACTTAAACAACCCTAGTATCTTCTAGCATATTCCCTTATATCTTGACCACGTTTTTTAGCGTGGACCCCAAACGCAACCTCTGGGTTCTCTCCTTCCCAGCCATATTTCATGCGTTATAAAAATAAGTGAAAATCTAAATAACATAACGAAATATGTATAGAGCTATGCGAAGGACCTAAAGATAAATACGGACCGGGCTCCTTGTATAATAAAAAATCATAATCCGCCAAGGATTATATTTTTTATTACACAAACTATAATTCATCCCACTACAGAATTACTTTCGTCTCTATCTCAAATTATATTTTGTGATCCATATTATTACATACTTAAAAATCTCTCCACGTTAAGATTACAAATACTGGTTGATTAAATTAAACTAGTGATAATTTATTTAATCAATATCATATAAAATACCTCGAGACTTTCCACTTAACTTATTCAATATGTTGGATACATATATCCACCAGTAGGGTTTGACCTAATCGAAACTTATAAGCTTACTCAAGGGAGTATCAAAAAATCCCTACCGGAACGTAGATTTCATTAATAATTAATAGCTGTCATAAATGTAATGTTACAACCCAACTTACCCAGACTATTAACCCTAAAGAGGATCTCAGTCTCTAAGAGACGCATTCATAATAATTACTCCTTCTAATTGTCTAGTTCAATACACACTAAATGTACTAGCAAAATGAGGTGAAACTTGAACCATTTCCCGTAGTCAAGATAGACCTACTAAAACATTGAGCTAAATCCTACAGATGACGTGTCAAATTCCATCAAAGCCTATGAACCAATAATTATATTTCACAATAATCGATAATCCAATCTTCCGTGTGTAATTCGTACTCTATACACTGGATCATCTACTATGTAAAATAAAAGACACACATGCACAACATACAATAATATCAAGCAAACATTGCCCATAAAAGATTCTCATAAAAAAGGAATAAAATTGATTAATATATAATTAATTTATTACATAATAGCATGACTTTTAGTATAAATGTCTAACACTTCTAACATCACATAACCATCTACAAGAGACACGCAATGTCCGACTACACCTATGTCTAGATCAAAGCCAAAATCAGACTACATTCTACAATATTTAGTCTCTACCATAAAAATAAAAAAAACAAAAAAAAAAACTATGCGAATGAAGAAGCTAGAAAGCCTGTACGCCACCAATTTGTATTTACCATTAGCAACATTGTTACTTAGAGTTTGTTCCACAAAACTGACTTATTTCTAAAATTTACTTATTACACTTTGCGAGAAAGGTCATATTCTCGCAATACATCAACTCAAAAACCCAATACTACTTGTCAATAAGTTAGTTCATGGAACACCCTTAACCAAATGGACAATGTAACTTAAACTAGTTCTACTAACTTTTTGTTAATTAATAAGTCAGTTTGTGGAACACTTCTTAATCAAATGGTAGTTGAACGCCAAGAAATAGTTGTCCAGCTGAATACTCAACGAGATTTATAACATGCTATACAATTTTCTTTTTTTCTTTTTTTCGTCGCACCATTGGAGTGTAATTTTGATTAATACCCAGAACATTTTGATGAAATGTTGACAAATTTGGATATATAGTTGTGATTGGTGACCAGAAAAACAGAGACTACATGAAACAGTTAGGCAGCTGCATCCCAACCAATGTACCAACAAAGTCAAAAACCTCAAAGAGATCTCAGTGACATTCCCACTTATTACATGAGTTGTAACCACTCTACAATTATAAGAGAAAACAAACAAATCCATTATTCTAAAGGACTTTGGACCAAAGTGAAAGAGAACAGATCAGTTGGGTTAGGTACATAGTAGCCCCGGTGGATTAATCTCAGCTTTGGTCAAACTAAACCTAAACCTCTATCAGTTTTACCGGCCAAAGACCCTTTTGTGGGACCCCAGGTCATTGGATGTGTCAACCTTTGTGGGACCCCAGGTCACTGGATTTACCTGATCCCACCAGTATTTGTCTTGATATACCGCCGTAGGAGATTGTCGCCACTCTCTTGCCCCTATTCTGTCTCCACGTTTTAATGTTGGGCTTGGCCCTTTTTTTGGCTTTGAGGCTCTTTCATGTTTTTTATGCTGAATGTTTGATCTGGGTCTGTTAGACCATTAGGGTGTTGGACCTCGGTCCTTTTTAGGCGGGCTTTGTCCCAATGGGTGTTCTTGATTGGTCTCTTGCCAATCGGTTGTTTGGGTCTCGGATTGAACATATTGCTCTTTTTTGGGCATGACGTTGTTTCCTTGCCCTATTAGTCTTGTATTCTTCAAGATTAATGAAATTTTTTGCCTTTCAAAAAAAAAAGAATACAGACCATTGAAAACACTTTTGAACGGTTGGAATTAGAGAACTAAACGGTACAGTCCTTTAAGAAAGCTACAGGATCCCCCATTCCTTTCCCATGCATGTTATTTCGTCCATGCACAAAAGTCGTGAGAAAAAAAAAAAATTACAGCTGCAGTAGCATACATAAGCATGACAAAACCTTGCATCACCCAACTTGAGAGCTATATAGGAGTGTGTACGTTTGCCTCGGAGCACATATTACTTGAGCTTGAGTGAGAAAATCACCTTCGCTTTATTAACAGGACAATTTAACCACGGCGTAACGGTCGATGTTGATTGTTCTTACTTTCTTGTAATGGATTAGTTATCCAAAATTACTATTCACGCTTCTCAAAAATCATCCATAATTTTAAGTTATGATGATTTGCATATGCACTATGAATTTTGTTTGATAAATCTTGCTTAGTTTTATTAAATATAAAATTTTTAAAAATCATAAAAAAATATCATAAAAATAAAAGATATAGATAATTTTTTGAGAGGTGCGAATAATAGTTATGGGCATCCACTTGGGACCGAGAATACTAAATTATACAGGCTGTGTTTGGTTTGTAGTTTAGTTTAGTTTTGATGATGTAAGCAGGTGTAATGAGTGGAGAGAGATAGAGAGAGAAATGAGGGAAATGATGATGTCAACAAAACTAAACCCCTAACCGAACAGGGCCACAATATTTTTATTTGGTAAAAAAAAAAAATTATCTTCTTAAATTTGGCAAAGTGGTAGAAAACTAGAAATGTTTATGAAGGAGCAGGAAGTTACTTGAATTAAAGACCAAAAACTGAGAGCTATAACGAAAGTCAAGAATTGGTTTAAGTTAACTTTTTGAATTGATGTATTACGAGAGAATGTCCAGTCTCGTAAACCGCAATAAATTAATTTGGGAATAAGTCAATTTTTGAAACAACTCCTAAATATTTTTTTCCCCGAGTTAAAATCGAAGTACAATAAAATAAAATGGTAAATTTGATTTGTTCCTTCTTTACCACACAAAGAAACAAAAACTTGCTTCACATAGTGTTCTTTCCTACGTAGTATCTTTTTCTTCAAGAAATTCAATATCCAAACATAGCAATACTTTTTAATTTATTCCCTTTCCCAATCCATGGAGGAAATTCTGGAATTTGAACAGGGATTGAGGGACAAACGTGGGATCCAAGAAAGATGAACAACCATATTAAAACGTGGGTGAGGTTACGTGAGGTACAACTCCCCAAATTTTCTAATTATTTTTATGCTTAAAACAAAACCAAAGTCTCAGATTTTAGGTCATTAGGTAATCTGTCAATGCATTACTCATCTTTTTCATTAATTCTTTACTTACGATATGCATCAATCCCCATATCCATCAGACTTATCACTATGACAAGATTTATTAGTTGCTTTGCTCCAAATGTTGTTTTTTATATATCCTTTCTGTTTTTTGCTTTCGAAATTTCGTGAGTATTATCAACTCTTTCGGGATCACTTCATACAAAATTTTACTCCGGTTTCGATTGAATCCTTGTTAGTGAATGGAGTAATTGATCTCTCATAAATTAATTGATGTGTAAGCAAGTCCGGAGATGCCTTGAATTAGTTATCAAAAGTAAAACCACAAAGAAGAGTATTGAATTACTATTGACAATCTAATCTGGGGAGGTACTGCGCAGCGTGTTGTGCACCTACGGTGTGTGCGGCGCACGGCATCGTTCCAACGATCTGAGACGTTCACCGGGTAGATCGAGTTTATTTTTGGTACACTTCTACTACTCGACGAGTTCTACGCGGTGAACGTCTCAAATCGTCGAAAAGATGCACGCGCGGCTGCACCGTAGAGAGCTGCACAACACCCCCCTTGGTTTGATTGTGACTTCAAATTACGTATACTACCAAAAATAAAAAAAACTTACGATCTCAACAAAAGGCATGCAGTTCAATTCCACGCGTATTGGAGTATACCGAACGGAAGGATGACGCGTTGGCGATATATAAAGGCAGTTCTACATAGCCCCAAAGGATGAAAGGATTAGTTACGTTCGTTGGTGGGTTTGCTATCCACACAATTGATTAGGCATTCGATTCTTGAAATCAGGCCGTAACGAATTAATTTCTTGTGAATACATAGTCTCAAAGTGAATGGTTGGCCTTTAACCGGATCAGGATTAGTCGAGACGAGCGCGCGTAAAATTGCCCTGGCACCTCTTACCATCGAAAAAAATAATAATAATACTTAATTAGGCCTGGTTTGGGTTTTTTTTTTTTCGTGTGTCTCTATTCTAACTTTTTTCACATTTATTAGTTTAGCATTAAATTGTTGTGGGTTATCAATTCATCTCGATGAAAGGTCGAAAAAGCAAAAAAAAATTGGTCGAAACTTAAGTTTGTTGAATAGAGACAAAAATAAGTCAAAATGATAGATTTATTGACTTATGTTTGTCTTTATTCAAAAGAATAGAGAATAACAATTAATAATCTAAAAAACTTTGACGCGAACTAATAAATGGGAAAAAAAATTGAATAAAGAGAAAACATGGCCTTAAAATAACAAGAAAGTCTACAATACACAGTTGTTAAATGTGTGTGTCATATGCACCTCATATGTGATCTAAATTGTGTCACCTCATAAAAATTCATAACATTTTGATACGTTTCGTAACTTTTTATACTCAAAGCTCCTAACCTTTTAGCAATATGATTCATAACATTTTCACTAGAAATATTACATTTGCTCCTCTTAACTTTTCAGCAATAAAATTCATAATATTTTCACTAAAAATCCTAACATATTGATGCGCGTCATCACTTTTTATACTAAAAACTCAGTGGCTGTGTTTGGTTAGATAGTTTAGTTTAGTTTTGATGATGTCAGCAGGTGTAATAAGTGGAGAGAGATAGAGAGAGAAATAAGAGAAATGATGATGTCATCAAAACTAAAACTAAAATTAAACAGAAAAACGACCAAGGTCACTCTCATTTTGGAGGTACACACCCAAATAGGATTATAACTGTAGGAAAGGTCAGCGCGTAGGGTGACAAGGCAGTTGACCAACCAATTATAGCTATCCACATAGCTCGATAAGATTCAACGGACACGTCATCAGTCAACTAAAATGAGGACTGAGGGAGAACCCCACCGCGAGGAGATGACCTCGCGGAAGGACATAGCAGAACTAAAGACACCCAAGCAAGGGACGCCCTATACAAGGGAAGTGCTACTAAGGAGAAGTTCACCCCTCGCGAGGACCTCCGAGAAGAGGACCAACGCGACGGGAAAGAGTGAACACTCACACAAGTACGCGAACCGAGCTCGCGACTGTACCTGACCAAAAGGCAGGGATGGGGAAGTCGATACGAGCTCGAAAGAGGTCTTGGCGCGAGCTAAAGGGCTCGCGACCATACCCAACACAGCGGGAATAGGGGAGAAACAAGTGGCTCGGTGGCTTTAAGGGATTAAGGGTCGCGACGAAGGGAAAACGATGCACTGGCATGGTTTAATAGAAGCTTCCTAATGGCCAGTGACATCACCCACGTCGCCCGAATATACGGAGAGAGCACGTGTCATCATGTTATTGGGGAAATGTCTGCAGCCCCATGATTGGGTGTAGATCCCTATAAATATGAGACATTCATTCACAAATCCCAGAGACAGAGATTGAGAGATTCATTCGTCTAAGGAACACGGAAATCTTAGAGAGAGGAAGTGACTCAGAGCTCTGGAAACAAGGACTCTGTTCTTGCTAGTGCTCGCGAGCACATCTTTCTTCTAAGACTGTGATTCGAGGACGATGATGATCCAAATGGGAATGAACTGAACGTTGCTGCCTTCTCTTTCTGTATATTTGGCTTAATCCTTTACCCCTTTTACACACTCTCTTATTCTTGATTCAATTGTTAGCTATTGTTTGCCTCTCCAAGTTAACTTGTTAACTCAAACCACAAACCGAACCTACATAAGGCGACTCCGCTGGGGAGGCTTTCATAGCTGATGGTTGACACAAGAAGCCATTTACAAAATCAACAAAGTGGTTCACAAACGCACAGTTCTTCTTCCCATAATCTCTTAGGTGCCATTGAAACTCTTCGACAAAGAGCAATGGAACGTCAACCCGTCCTAGAAGAAATTCGGGGAGATTGATAATACACAAAGCTAATTGAAACTCTCAAAACCATCGAGATGATGCAAGATACTCGGTTGCTTTTGGCTATAACTCGGCTTACTCGGGTGTGATGGCTGCCGGCACCAATGGCTCACAGTGCCCCCACCGAATGGTGTAGAGGGAAACTGGTGGGTCACCTCAGCGGCTCGGCGGAATACCACTGCAGCACCACCACCACCACCACCAAATGGACATAACCCTATGGCACGCAAAGCTGACTCAGGCATACCGATTCTTGGGGTGTTATCCCGACCACTAGCATTTCTCACCTTGGCAGATGTCCAAGCCTTGCTACAACAAGAAAAGGCTAAAGCAACTTTGCCAACTCTGCCTAATCCTGAGATTCAACCACCATACCCTGCTGTGATAATGGCCATGCTATATCCAGAAGGATATGTGCCACCAAAATTTGTTAAGTTTGATGGGAAGGAAGGAAGTGCTCAGGAGCATGTCCACCGCTTTATTGAGACCTTGGGTGTCCATTCGCAGGATCCCAACCTTCGATTGAGAGAGTTTTCTAAGTCCCTCACTGCTCGTGCATACACTTGGTATGTCAACCTCGAGCCTCACTCTGTAAACACTTGGGAGGAAATGGTGAATCTGTTTTACACCAAATTTTTCCAAGTGATAGAGAAGATCACTTCGCTAAACCTCGTGAACGAGAAGCAGAAGCTGATGGAGGATATCATTGACTTCATCAAATGGTTCCAAGACAAAGGCTGTTCAATGCCATGAGCCGAGCGTCGTCGGTGGAAATCGCCTCCTAGGCATGATTAAAGAATATAAGAAGCATTTGATCAATGGAAAGTACCAAACATTTTCTGCTTTGATGGAAGCAACATTCAATATCCGCGGCACTGTTGATGTGGACGTACCAAAGACCACGTGGAAGAGCAAGGCTGGAGGGATGCTACTGCGGCCTCCGCGCAGGTCTCGCGTAGGCCACAGGGGGGTGATGGCAACCCCAAGAAAAGGATCAAATCTTTCAAAGATTACAAGGACCGAGCGCGAGATGCACCTCCATATCCCTGCAGCATAGAAGAGGTCGTAGATCTCGTTAACGCATGGGTCGCGGATGGATGCTTGAAACTCCCGAGAAATTAATGTGCGGCCTTCTCGGCAAGATCGTGCAAACCCAAGGTCTTGCATCTTTCACGGAGAGTGCAACACCCTACGAGTGACTCGTTGGACACTCAAAGAAATTTTTAAGAGGAAGCAAGATAACAATGAGTTAAGGGTTGGCGAAATGAGAGACGTACGCGACAGGCCCTATCCTCAAAGACGAGGAAGGGGCCGCGAAGAGTGCTATAATGGTGGGTACTACGACTTCATGTACGATATGGAGGATGATGTCGAGGAGGTTTACATGACCTCCTTCTATGATCACATCGAGGAGATTGCCGGCTATGATCGCCCCACTTGTGGAGGTGAATGAAGAAGAAAGACATCGATCTTGTCTAAAAGCCACAAGTTCAAAACCTTCTTTGATGGATTGGGATTTACCCCCAACGTGAGAGTGGAAATGACAAAGGCAATATTGGCATTGGCTAACCAAAGCCGGGAGGCATGTATGGTGGAAGGTGGCTCGGTCGCGAGGACCATCCCGAGGATTCCAACGCCATCTCCTTCTCGAGCCTGTGAGACGGGAGAGTGCCATTTCCCCATGCACCATTTGTTTGTCACCGCCTACATTAATGGTGTGGAGCTTAAGCGGGCATTTACGGATGGAGGGCATCGATCAACATTATGCCCTCGAGACGATGAAAAAATTGAACATCCGGAGCCACGAATCATCAAGTCGTTGGTGGGGATAGTTGGTTTTGGAGGAGAGAAGAAACCATCCCTAGGGTACATTGTGCTAGACCTCGCGGTTGGGCCCATTCGTGCACCAACAAAGTTCCACATCATTGAAGGGCCAACCAACTACCACGTAATCTTGGGAAGATCATGGATGCACAAGTATGCGGTGGTCCCATCGAAGCTATCATCGTGCCTTAAGGGCATCCGGGCCGGAAAGAAAATCACTTTGTACACCGCAACCGAGAGGCCTTTCGAAGTCTGCGAAGCCCACCTTTCTGACGCTGTGTACTTTTCTGAAGTTGAGGAGGCTGCGAAGGCCACCGCGAGTCCCATTGGGATAAAAATTCGAAGTGGGAAAATATCAAAGGCGAGCCATCGAACCCGGTCCCATGAAGCCCCACGATGTTCGACAGATTGACCCCTCGCAAAATCACAAAGACTAGCGAAGGGGGGAAAACTGTGTACCACTTATGACGGTGCGAAGGGTGGTAGGCATTTATGAAGCCTCGACCCCGCGACATTGAAGGAAAAGGAGAAGAGGTGGTGATAATTGATAGACCCGAGCCGGCTCGGGTGTATGCAAGACGGGCCAAAACCCCAACCGAGAGGAGCTTGAAGAAATCGACTGAGGGATGGAGAAGGCACCGCGAGGCTAGTATTCGTTAGCAAATCTATGGAGCCTAATGCTCGAGCTAATTTGGTGGCTCGCGCAAAAATACGATGTGTTTGTTTGGCACTACAACGAGATGCCGGGCTTGGATCCAAAGCTTGTGAGTCACCATCTCGACGTATTTCCAAACTCCAAGCCCGTGAAGAAGCACCTCGGAGGAAGTACCACCAGATTTGGAAGAAAAGATCAAGGAAGAAGTGGAAAAGCTCGGGAGTGCGGGATTCATCGGACCAATCCAATATCCAACATGGTTGTGCAATATTGTACCAAGTAAAGAAGAAGAACGGCCAAATTAGGGTGAGGACTTTCGCGACCTTAATAAAGCTTGTCCAAAGGATGAAATGCCATTGCCTCACATTGACACCTTGGTTGATATCACTTTGCCGGCCATGAAATGTTTTCATTCATGGATGGATTCGATGGATACAATCAAATTAAAATGGCTTTGAGGACGCAGAGAAGATCAGCGCTTTTAGAACCCCTTTGGGAATTTTTACTATACCTTGATGCCATTTGGGCTTAAAACGCCGGCGCGACCTATCAAAGGGCCATGGCGGCAATCTTCCACGACATGATCCATCATTCTCAGAAGTCTATGTCGATGACACAGTCGCGAAGTCAAAATGCGTAAGCGGAGCATCTGCGAGACCTCGAAGGAGTGTTCAAAAGGTGCATAAAGTTTAACATGAGGATGAACCCCTTAAATGTGCCTTTGGTGTCACAGTAGGAAAAATTCTTGGGCTTTTTGGTGCCTGAGACATGGCATTGATGCGAGATGAATCCAAGATCCGCTCCATCTCAACCATGCCCCTCCCCACTCCCAAAGATCCCTCAAGGGATTCTTGGGGAAGGTCTCCTATCTAAGAAGGTTTATCCTCGCTCCGCGAGAAATAAGCGCACCTTTGGGTGATTTGTTGAAAGACAAGGTCAAATTCGAGTGGAAGGATAAGCACCAATTGGCATTTGAGAAAGTCAAGAATGTTGGCCTCACCTCGGACAATGGTCTCTCCTGAAAGGAAAGCCACCGATCTTATATCTAACATCTACCGCGAGGTCAATTGGGGCACTCTTGGCCCAAGAAGTGGAAGGAATTGAAAGCCGATGTACTACATCACAGAGAAAAGTGCAAGGCGAGAGGAACGCTATACACCAATTGAACGCCATTGCCTAGCGCTTGTTTTACAAAGACAAAAGCTTAGGCACTATTTCCTCTCGTTCAAGGTGCAGCTCGTGACCAGAAATGACCCTATGCGGTACCTGCTATCTCGCCCAGTTCTTAACGGAAGGGCCGCGAAGTGGTTGCTAACCCTTGCAGAATTCGATATCGAATGCACGGTGCCTGAGCAATCAAATGCCAAGCTCTAGCGGATCTGTTGGCCCAATTCCCTAGTGGGGAGTGTGAACCGTTGGAGGAGTCACTACCAGGAGATGATTTTGAAGCACTAGCGGCCAGCCATGAGCTAGAAAGCTGGACTCTAGGCTTCGATGGGGCAACAGGAGGTAATTCACCGGGCAGGTGTCACGTTGCAAAGTGATAGCGGCGCGAAGGAGTACCTATCATACAAATTAGCATTCCAGTGCTCTAACAATGAAGCTGAATATGAAGCACTTATACTAGGACTGCTCGCGGCCAGAGAGAAAGGAATCAAAAGACTCAGAATTGTGGGGGATTCAAAACTTATAATTCTGCAAAGTGAGGGTGTTTACGCCCTAAAGGAGGCTAATCTCGCGCCATACAGAGCAACAGTTCAAAGACTCAGGAAAGACTTTGATGATATCAGTATCATTCACAAGCCCAGGTCCGAAAACAGGTTTCCTGATGCATTAGCCACTTTGGGTGCTAAGACAGAATTTGAAGGGAGTACTGTGGCCATAGAGATCACAAGGAAAACTGAGCCCTCATTTGTTGAAGAAAAAGAAAGCTCGAAGGAAAAAGATTGGCGAGACCCCATTAAAACGCAGATCGCGACGGGCAGTGGAGCTATGCCTATGATGGCTCTATCACAATTTACCATCCTAAAAGGGGAGCTGTACTTTCGCGGCCCCCAGGGATGGCTCGCGAGGTGCATCGATGATACAGAGGCCAAAGAGAAAATGAAGCAAGTTCATGATGAAACCTGTGGAGAAAATGACATAGCGCTATACAGGAGAATCCAACGTCAAGGGTACTACTGGCCTTCGATGAAGGGAGACGCCGCGACCTTGCTCAGGGAATGCCCCAATTGTTCACTTCACGAAATCGAGCATGAATGCAACTTCTCTAGTGAAGAAACAGATTGGAGGCAGAAATACATTGATTACTTGAAGGAAGGAGCCCTACCCATGGATCGCGGCGGCATTCGAGAGGTGCAACGATGCGAGAAGAGATTCTTTGTCAAAGATGATCAGCTTTACAGAAGGACCCTTGACCATATTCCCCTCAAGTGTTTATCCAATAATGAAGCAGAGGAGGTTTTGCACAAGGTACATGAGATGGAACATCCAGGAGGTAGAAAGCTATATGAGCAAATCACCCATCTCGGGTACTATTGGCCAAGAATGGAAGGGGATTGCAAGGGCCATGTAAGGAGATGCCACGCCTGCCAAAAGCATGGGGACAAGGTAAATGCTCCCTCTGTTGAGCTACACCATATTCGAGCACCTTACCCTTTTCATACATGGGCAATGGACCTGATTGGTCCCATCCATCCCTCCTCGCGAGGTAACCAGTGGATTCTAGTGGCAACAGAAATTACCACGAAATGGGTAGAGGCAGTTCCTTTGAAGCGTGCAACAGGCGATGTGGTGGCCAACTTCATTAAAGAGAATATCATCTGCAGATTTGGAATCCCTAAGTTTATCCTCTCAGACAATGGTACTCCATTTGTCAACAAACAAGTAAAGAGGTTGCTCGCGTCCTATGGCATTACCCAGAAGACTTCGACTCCCCATTACCCTCAAGGAAATGGGCAGGCCGAGGCTACCAACAAGTCCATCGTCAGGATCCTGAGCAAGCACTTGGACGAGAAAGGGGGAGCCTGGGCCGAGCACCTCCCAATTGCTTTGTGGGCTTATAGAACAGCTAAAAGGAAGTCTACGCGAATGAGCCCCTTCAGTCTAGTGTATGGAGCAGAGACAGTATTGCCCGCAGAGATAAGTGTGCCTTCTGCACGTCTCGCGCTGTCCACTGAAGTAACTGAAGGGGAGCGAAGGGCTGATCTCGAGGCGTTGGATGAAAGAAGGGAGGTCGCGGCCGAGAATCAAGAAAAGTATTGGCAGTCTGTGGCCAAGTACTACAACAAAGGGGTGGTCGCGAGAGAATTCAAGGTGGGAAACCTGGTATGGAAGTCAGTGGCTGGGGTTATGCAGAATCTAAAGCTGCCAAAGTTCACGCCAAAATGGGAAGGCCCCTACGAGGTGATTAAAGCTGCAGAAAGTGGACACTACAGGCTCGCGAGGGTCAGTGACGGATTCCTCACAGGGCCGATCAATGTGAAGTACATCAAGAAATACTACCCATAATATGGGCTAGCTTTGATGAAAGTAGGTCCATTTTGCAACCTTATGTCATTTTCTGTTTATTTCTCTCAAAAGACTTTACTTCTTTGCAATCAAATGTAGCCCTGGGTATTGATCCTCTACCCTTGAGGCAAAGAAATATGGATCGAAGTTATGAATGAAAACACTACCCCTTTTTATCTCGGAAATGTGTTCTATAAATGATATTTCAAAAGATATTCATTGGAGCATACTGAGAATATGATAAAGGAAAATGGTAGAACAAATCAGGCATCCACAGTGATGACCTCGCGGCACAAATGTTGTCAGCACAGGGGGAAATTCCACCCTTCGCGAAGTGAAAAAAGTACAAAATAAAGTACTCACTTACGCTTAAGGCCTTTAAATGTTGCGAATTGAATAGGGACCAAGGAAGTTTCTTCCTTTGGAATGAAGACCCTCGCGACGGCCAAATCCCCACAAATGATTGGGAACCAAAGTAAATTCTTTGGAATCACTAACTTTTAAAAGTTGGAAAGCAAAAGGACCTCATGAAGGGAAACCCTAGTATAACCAAATGCTAGGGCCCTCAGAGGGAACAGGTCTGCGAACAAGAGGGGAAAGACAAAGCAAATAGAAGGTGCACAAGGAAAATTTGCCCTTTGCCTTGTGCGACCATACAAAACAATGACAAAGCAATGAATCACGAGACAAAAAAGAAAAAAGATTTCATTAGCATTGATGTTGTAAATACAAAAGTTTGCTTCCCCTACAAGGGAAAGGCTTGCACTTCAAACAAAAAAAAAAAAACAAAGCCTAGCTACTTTACAAGTTTCTGAGAGAACAAATCAGAAGATGGAAGAACAGGCTCTGCATCAGTCAGCGAGGTCTTTGGAACGGCCTCCAGGGCTGTATGATCCTCGAGCAACAGCTTGTGACCCTCTTTCAAGGCAGAGACCTTCTCCTTGGCATCAGCGAGCAATTGTTTGTATTTCTCATACGTCTCTTTTGCCTCAGCAATTTGAGCTTCACTGGCTTGAATCTTGGACAGGCTCGCAAATAACAGCTTCGTAGAGCGAACTTGCTCTAGACGATCGCGTAGCCACTGAAGGTCGAGGCCAAAGCGTTTCAATATCGATGTCGAGGAGGTCATGTCCTCATACTTCTCCTCGAAAAATCCCTCACTTTGGTCTCTTGCAAGGATAATACCATCCCGCCAAGAACGTCGAGAGTGAGCCACCACGAGACGGCGGAGAAAAATTTGCAAAGGAAAGGGGAAAGTGCTCCTGTATGACGCGAAGGATAGGGACATTGCGAGTCCAGACACTCCAGCGAGGTACGCCACGTGTATCGGGAAACAAGGAATGCTTAGGAAGCCCCGGGGCCCGATGCCTCTTCTCGAGCTTGGGATTGGCTTACGGTCCCGGTCCTCCGTTATCCTCCGCCTTTTTGATCGGCATAAATCAGAAACCTTCTCGTGCGGTAGCTTCTCTCCCGGTCTTCACTCTCGAAGTGGCTCGAGTCGAAGGATGGCTCGATGTTAGCAATTTAGAAGGGGTAAAAGAAGGAAGACGACGATATCTCCAATCCTGCCAAAAACATCACCACTTGGACTTACCTTTGGAGGCTCGGACACGTCTTCACTTTCCCCACTCTCTTCTTTGCTCTCACCAAGGTCATCCATATCCGAGCTTTCACTGACATTTGATTCGAAGACAGGTTCGGGATCAGGAATGCTTTTCTCCGTCGAAGAGGGTATGTGCATTACGTCTTCTTCGAGGGGGGGCGGAGTTCTTTCGAGGAGGAAGAAGAAGGTACGACGGCCTTCTTCGCTAATCTTTTCTTCTTCCTCCTTGGGGCAACATCTTTACAGGGTGGGGTCGCGAAGGAAGAGATCAAGCTCGGGAGCCATTTGGTGAATCAATCTCTTGGCGGGCTCCCTATTCGTGGTCTCGGTCTCCTCCTCGACCCTCTCCACTTCCTTGGGAATCTCGGTTTGTCACTAGAACCCCGACCTCTTGTCGACCTCCTTCGCAATGTTACTCGCGATGTCCATGGCATTGAACTCATCAACATGCAAAGCATCTTGACTTTGTCCTCGCCAAAACTCGATGCGGCTTCCTTCTTCTCGAGGCTTTGAAGCTCCCAGCTGCAGGAGAAACCTCGAAGTAGCTTGTTTGTCCGCATCGCGAGAAGAAGGCTCGCGAGAGGCACGTCTTTGCCAAAGATCGGCGGTAGTTTTGGAGGATTGAGCCTTCGCCTTTGGAAGGAAACACACAAGTCTCATTAGTTTACAAAAAGGAAGTGAAAGCGCAAAGTGTGTATTCAGTGGTTAGAAGAATCACCTTGATCAGTTTGGGCCGATGACTCAACTTTGGATAAGGGCTCCGCGAGGAAGAGGGGAGATTTTGTCATTGTTCGACCCTTCCGCGGAGGACCCTGAAAGATAAGAAACAACAACGGATCAACAAAACATGAAAAGCTGGAAGAAAAAGAAGAAAAAGAAGAAAAGAGGGAGAAGAGAAGACAAACATCGACCACAGGTTTCTTCGGGAGCGAGGCATTAGATGAGGAGGGTTCGAGCCTTCCTCTTATCCTTCGTAATAATGTGCGACGATGTGGGAGCAGAGGCGGATCTTTTGGATAGGAATGGCATTGATCACATTAAAGGGAACTACGGTCCCCTTCACCCAACATGATTGGGGCCTCGCCAATTAGGGTCCTTCCCACGACTTAAAGGACCGCAGGTCAGATCCCTCTTCGTGATGGGTTCGCGGAGGACACCACTGGGGTCCCGGACAAATTCTGGAAAGATTGCAAGTTCCTCTTGAGTACACCTGTTTTAGGGTGAAGACGACCTTGCGAAAAGAGTGGGAATGATCCTCTCGCCCCCATAGTTCGCGGAGAGCTCGCGATTGAACGACTTTAGGAATCGATGGATCCCCGTGACGAAGTCCGCGGGCGGAGAAGGAGGCTCGCGAGGACGCCTTGGTCGTACCCAAAGAAAAGCTTTGAAGCCATCCACTCTGTACAACACCATGAGGGGACCCTCGGAGATAGAGTTGGGAGATAGGCAGGGGTAACCCATGTGAGAAAGTTCAGCTTGTGCGATCGAATATTACTACTACGAAACTTCACAACGGTATCCTCGAGGAAGACAACAGAGGCTATCGAACCATCCACAATTTTCTCGTAGGGACGTGGGTCGAAAGAGGTTACTTCGTCACACCAGTCCTCGAACGGATGGCTCGAAGGAGTCTTGCTCCACCTCATGATCCTTGGCAGTCTCTCGCTCAGTCGGATGACGGGCATGTTTTTACCGTCAAGGACAATATCACCAGCAGCATTCCTCACTTGAACACTCTTCAACGGAGGAAGATAGTGGGGAGTAGGGGCAGCCTTGGGAAAGTACTCGTAAAAGAAACTAAGGAGGAAGGGGATGTGAATCATGGAAGTAATCTCGTACCTCCCCATCGAGCGCTCGAAATCTTGAACAGTGCGGTCCAGCTGGTGATAAAAGTGGCCCAGAAACATGGGGCCCAAGGGAAACCTTTTCCCTGACGCGAGGAGGGCCGCGAGAGGAATCATCTCGCGACGAGGTCCCTCGTGTGGAAGGTCAGGAAAAAGAAAGAGAGACAGAAACTGAACGAGGAAGACCGCAAGAGATAGCGGACCTCCATGATAAGAACTCATTATCATGGCAAACTTCCCATCCACTTCGACGGTGGAAATGTCACGGAACCAAAATCGCTGCCAGGAACCCCAAGTCGACTTGTTAGCTTTTGGAGGGGCTCGAAGCTGCCCCAGGGCGTCATAGCGAGAACCAAACTCGCCCGCCTTCTTAAAATCCACTTCTATGAAATCGACCACCGACTTAATGTCAGAAGGAAGGTGGGCAGGGTCGTAGTGATAATCGCCGCGAGTGGGAAGGGCCATGAGAATCTCTGTATCAATAAGAGTTGGGGCAGCCTCTCCAAAGGGGAAGATAAAAGTATGGCTGGTTGTGCTCCAGCGAGACACCGCGAAGTCGAGATCGCGTTGAGGACGACTCGCGACGAGATACCGCGAGAGCTGCACGGTCTTCAATAAAACCCACTTCATCTAGGGTTTTCCTGTGCTCAGAATTATCAAGAATCGTGGCCACCCAATCACCCCAATCCCTTGGGGGTTGAATGCTGGCCTTGTACTGAACTTGAGAGAAAGGGAAATCGCCCCTCTCGATCCTCAGCCTCACCAGTGAAGACGGATCAACCATGTCCGCCTCTGAGGCGTCAACTTCATCAAAAATTGTAAGATACTGGGTGTTGGGGTTACCACTGAGAGGAACATAATTTTGGACGTTAGCCCAGAAAACATCGCCTTCAGGCCTCAGAAACGGAGCCCTCCTCCATTCGCTAGCAGGAGGCAGTGCAGTCTTTGCCAGGAGAGCCTCAGTATCAGACTCATGCTTTCGTGATCGAGTCATGACGTACTTAAATGAAGGAACTAGGGTTTCGTAGAAGGGAAGAAGAAGGAAGGCTTGAGAGCTGTTGAGATTAATACGAGAGGAATGTGGAAAGAGTGAAGAAAACTCTAACCCCTCTCACAACGGGTATTTATAGGCCAAGTGCCTCTGCCTTCAACGGTCGGAACAGCCCCAGCAGTCCAATCGGCCTGCAACAAAACTTCGAAATTTGGGAAACCGCCATCTTTTGGAGGGGAATGCTAAAACGACGGGATCTGCTGACGTCGCACGCGCGCGATAGAGCGCGTATGAGACCACGCGCCGCGGAATCACGCTCGCACGAGGGGCATATGTAGGAAAGGTCAGCGCGTAGGGTGACAAGGCAGTTGACCAACCAATTATAGCTATCCACATAGCTCGATAAGATTCAACGGACACGTCATCAGTCAACTAAAATGAGGACTGAGGGAGAACCCCACCGCGAGGAGATGACCTCGCGGAAGGACATAGCAGAACTAAAGACACCCAAGCAAGGGACGCCCTATACAAGGGAAGTGCTACTAAGGAGAAGTTCACCCCTCGCGAGGACCTCCGAGAAGAGGACCAACGCGACGGGAAAGAGTGAACACTCACACAAGTACGCGAACCGAGCTCGCGACTGTACCTGACCAAAAGGCAGGGATGGGGAAGTCGATACGAGCTCGAAAGAGGTCTTGGCGCGAGCTAAAGGGTTCGCGACCATACCCAACACAGCGGGAATAGGGGAGAAACAAGTGGCTCGGTGGCTTTAAGGGATTAAGGGTCGCGACGAAGGGAAAACGATGCACTGGCATGGTTTAATAGAAGCTTCCTAACGGCCAGTGACATCACCCACGTCGCCCGAATATACGGAGAGAGCACGTGTCATCATGTTATTGGGGAAATGTCTGCAGCCCCATGATTGGGTGTAGATCCCTATAAATATGAGACATTCATTCACAAATCCCAGAGACAGAGATTGAGAGATTCATTCGTCTAAGGAACACGGAAATCTTAGAGAGAGGAAGTGACTCAGAGCTCTGGAAACAAGGACTCTGTTCTTGCTAGTGCTCGCGAGCACATCTTTCTTCTAAGACTGTGATTCGAGGACGATGATGATCCAAATGGGAATGAACTGAACGTTGTTGCCTTCTCTTTCTGTATATTTGGCTTAATCCTTTACCCCTTTTACACACTCTCTTATTCTTGATTCAATTGTTAGCTATTGTTTGCCTCTCCAAGTTAACTTGTTAACTCAAACCACAAACCGAACCTACAATAACCATTCCCCACAATAACATCAATCAAAGGATCTAAATAAGATTACATGGAAGTCTTCTAAAAAGTTTCCAACCATAAACTCTCTCTCTCTCTCTCTCTCTCTCTCTCTCTCTCTCAACGAACTCTCTGCCCAAGCCAGTTCCCATGGGGAATTAACCTTTTTCTATTCGTTTCTAAGCATCAGTTGTTTGAGTTGAAACATGTTTCCTTCGAAAAACTACAATACACACTCCTATTTAGACCTATATCATACGCAGTTACGCACTCCTAAGAACGTTACGAATTGATTACATCTTATGAATAAAAGGTTACGATTTTTTTTTTGTAAAAAGTTACGAGACGCACGCACCAAAATGTTTAGAGGAAATGTTATGAATCATATTACTAAAAAGTTACGAGGTTTTAATATCAAAGTTAAGAGACACTAAAAATGTTACGATTGTCATCAGGTGACACAATATAGACCATACAATAAATGCACATGGTAAACACCTTTAATGAGTGTGTATTATAGATATTCGCATTCCACAATACAATAAATGCACATGGTAAACACCTTTAATGAGTGTGTATTATAGTTATTCGCATTCCAACTTACCCAAGGGTAATGATAATGCCAAAACCATTTTTGTTTGTACAAAAGGCTTGTACCTTGCACATAGTACAAGGTTTTTAAACACTACATTTTTTGCACAAACAAAAAACGGTTTTTGTACAAACAAAAATGGTTTTGGCATTAACACCACCCCTTACGCAATTCTATTTATATCTCCTACTAGCATTATGCAAAACAGGCTCACGTCCATTAACTTTAGAAATCCTTTGTTTCCGTCGAATCTGTCTTTTTTTTTTTTTTTTTCAATAGAAAATTACAACTATCAGAATTATATTGAACCGGAAATAATTCCACATTTATTATAAGTCCAACCCAATAAATAGTCATATTATTGAAAGAAAAAATTCCAACAAATACAAGGGGAATAACATTCACGCGCAATTCGAATTCTAGACCTCCTAGTGAGATATAGGAGTTTTAGGCAACTGAACTAGTCCCAATTGGTTCCGTGGAATTTGTTGTCATGGGAATATTATTTTGCATTTTTCTCGCAACTATTGTATCCAAATGCGGAAAAAAAAGTCTAATCTCTTGGTAACAATTCCTATGAATCAAATAGCCCTATAATAAATTCGGCAAGTGGTGGCTAACTCGTGGCATGCGGTCGAGCTCTTAGATATCCCACATTGCATCTCAGGATTGAGTCTCACTTCCCCCTCCCCATGTAATAGATTAGGAATGACGAATGAAAAAAAAAAAAAAAAAAGGCCTTTAATAAAGGACTTCGAGGCATTTTGTTATGACTTGGGTAGAAGCATGAATGTAAATTAGTTCGGAAATTTATTCAAAAACCAATAGACGAAAAATGAAAATTAATCATGGCATTTTCAGTGTGATCTTTCATAGGGATTTTAATAGTGCAGTTCGGTTCGGTTATTTGGCAAACCAAAATCAAAACTGAAACATATACCTAAAACCGAAACCATAACCAAAATCGACAGTTTTCATTTTATCGAAACCATAACCAAAACCATCAATTACCAGTTCGGTTCGATTTTTCACACTAGTGGTCAACATTTTTACTCCCTTTGTCCCAAATTGCTTGCTCTTTCTAAGGAATCGTTCATTTTGCACGTAAAAAATACCGTATTAGCATGAATTTTTTTTCAAAAGTTTTACACCAATTTAATTAGATCTTTGTGAAAGTTGATTCCATAGGTCGGAGTGTCAAGAAGGTAATAGGCTTGTAAAACAAGGCCATCCAAACTTTGTCAAATATAGCCCAATTGCACCATCTTTGATGGAAGTCCAATTACTGGCTCGGCCCGGACCAACTGGTCAAATCCATATCTTTTTCCTGGAATGGGCCTGGTGTAGACAAGGTAAGCCAGCCCGAGGGACCCATCAATTGATTGGACAAAGTGGGTGGTTTCGTTACTCTCCCATCCCATCAAGAGAAAGGTGTTCAAGTCCTCGTCAGAATATCTCGTCGAGACGAATGAAGAAACCACAAAAAATCGATGCATAGACTAACAAATATAAAAAAAAAACATTTGAATAAGGATAAAAAAAAATAAACCACTTGGTTTTTTTCGCCAAAGCAACCCTAAATAGGTAAAAAGTTAATGAATTTTCTCTTTTACCCTTTCATTTGTGAATTTATTGCACTAGAAAAGTAAGAACAAGTAATGATTTAAGGCTACAACGAAAATATCATGTTTTCAAAAATGCTATGATTGCGTATCCTTATTTAGTTAGAATCCCTAAAAGAGACTACTCCATCCGTTTCAAATTGCTTGTCTTATATACTATTATGGGATGTTCTAAATTGTCAATCCTATTTTGAAAGTTAAAACAAAATTTATGCAATCTTTCAAAATAACCCATTTACCAACAACGATAATTTCATTCAACAATTGAAATATAAGGACATGATTAGAAATTAACTAATATGTTTAATGTGAATGCATTTATTGAATGCTGTTATTGCATGTTTGCTTAAAAAGTTGAATTTCCTAAAAGTGACCAGAAATTTAGAATGGAGTATTAAATGGGGATGGTGGAGGAGCATATTAGTGAGGTTTTGGAATGTAACAATATAATTACCTTTTAACTTTTCAAAGTGAATCATATTTTTGAGGTATCCAAATAAAAGATTGAAAAATAGAATTAAAGGGAGGTATAGAGTTCTTAGATAGAAATTTCACATCTCTTTTCCTTGGCGCTTGCAAGAAAAATGTTGAATTCGATCGATTATTATGAGCCCCTACTACAAACACACAGATTTGAATTTTGAGGTATCCAAATTTTTAAAAAAAAAATGGGAAAAAAAATGGGAGGTATAGAGTAACTGGATAGCAATTTCACCTCTCCTTTTTTGAGGTACTAGCAAGAAAAAAAAAGAAGATGAATTCTATCAATTACTATGAGCCCCAACTACGATTTTTAGAACACAGCTTTGGATACGCCCATGTTTGGAACGGTCCAATGCACACATACATATATGCATGAGATGGTTCTAAACACGGTGTGGCCGGCTCTGTGTTATGGAGGGATTCAATCAGGAGAGGAGAGGAGCTGGACCCTATTTTTTTCTCACTTATTAGCCATGTTCGATATGACTATTTTTTTGGTCTGGGCCTCAAAGGGTAGGTAAGGTGTCTAGGTGATGACCATTCTAAGGGGTAGCAGATTCAAAGAATGGTGCGTTGTTTACCACCAAACAAAACCTAAAAAAAAGAAGATTGGCCCATATTATCAATGCACACAATGTGGCCCAACCTTTCATAAACTCCAAAAATACTTCAGATTTTTGTTCTAGAAATACCTAACATACATACGCGGGAAGACACAAATAATTAAAGATCATTCATATGCCCAAGGGCGGATCCAGAGCCTAATCTGCCCTAGGCTAATTTAGGTTTTGAATATTGTACTCGGGTATGGTATTATTTTTACTACTTGTATGGTATTTTTGTAACATGTAATTCCAAACGGCAAGTACTAAAGCCCATTGTGTAATAACGTTAAAGACTTTAATTTCTTCTTTCTAACCCTTTTTCTATCCCCAAAGCCCTTTTTTAACTCAGAAGGAAAACTCTGGGAAGAAAAATCTTCATAAGAAAAGCTATAGGATCGATTAGGAGCAGCTCGGGTATCGTTTTTACACCTCACCTGGGTTATAGCCCACCTTAACCCATGAAAGTATCTGCCCTTGCATATTCCAATATAAGAACTATGCTACGTACAAAACAACCACCGACCATAGGTGGTGTTTAGTTTGAAATGACTTGGTCACAACCCATGTTATAGTTGCTCTAAGTATAGAGTTAACTTAGTCCTGACCCATGTATGCAGTATAAATAAATATGGGTCGGGACCAAGTCAACTATAAGTATAGAGCAACTACATGCACTATAGGTTAATTAAAGCATCTAACATTAATAGTGTGTGCTGGTGGTTGTGTCTCTAACATTAATCTTAACGATAGCGCATGTGGTGTTCATCCAAAATTGCACACTTTTTAAATTGGGAATTTCTAAGGGGCGCATGGGTGCGTTCCCTATGTGGGTCCTAATACATTTTTTTGGAACAAATCCCAAAAGCAACGTGACTGTAGATGACACAACCAAAAAACTTTTATACTTTGGACATTAGTTACTAAGGTAATAACGAAACTACCCTCGAGCTCACTCTAGTCCTTTACAGTACACTTTTGGCGGGTCTTTTCCCTCCCTTTTATCCCATCTCAATGCCTTTTTCTCCCTATCATTTTCTTTTGGTAATTGATATTCACACCCCCCAAATTGTTATCTACACTCCCTTTTTGTCTTTTTGTGAGATTTTTACACATGAAAATCTCACTAGAAGACAAAAAGGGAGTGTAGATAACAATTTGGGGGGTGTGGAAATCATTCCCCTTTCTTTTTTCCACTGGTACTCTTCATCCTCGCACAGCTTCATCTCCACAGTCTTTACTTTCAACCCCAGGTATAAAAAATCAGAAGGAGCTTAATGGAAAAAGAATTACAAAGGGGTTTTCTTGCATCTTGGAAAAAGTCTGTAAGATTTCAAATTTGCCTCTTGTGATTTTAGCTATATTTATTGTGCTATTTTTGCTACTGTTTACTCTCATATGAATGTGGCTTTTCCTTTTTATTTTTTAATTTTTCCCAGCCTCATGTGGAGGTGTTCTTCCTTGTTATATTTTTTTAGAAATCTATATCTCTAATTTGTAGGACAATGGATGGACAATTGTTTTCTTTTGATCTTAATGAGCTTCCAATAGATGAAGAAAATATTGTGGAATTAGAAGAAAATTGTAAGGACCAAATTCCGGAGTCGTTTTGGTTTTGGCAATTCCATATGACAAAACACATATTTTTATCGAGTTGGAATTTTCTAAGTAGGAGTCTGTATAGGATTAGAGTGGAATGAATCTCTTTATAATGTAATTTGAGAGTTAGTGTTTTTAGTCGGTTGTCGGCATTCGGAACGAGAAGATCAATCATGCGACCAATCGGTTTTTCAATCAGGTAACTCTGATTTTAGCATAGGCCGTGGACCGTGGTATAAAATAAATTTTCAGAGCATACCGATTGATAAGAGAATCAATCGGGTTGTTAATCGACATCTTCAAAAAGTCAGATCTACAATGTTCCGATCAATCGGCTTACGATGCGATTGATCGGATTGGAAACTTTATAAATATAAAACGTCCTTTTAAGATCTAGGTCAGGAGAGTCGGCCAAGAAGAAAGTGAGCCATATTTTTGTTTGTTCTTCAATATACTAATACCAAGAGGGTTGGCAGTGGATCTTGAAGCACTTTTGTTCATGGATTATTAATCAAAGCTTCAAGAGGTTTTTACATCTTCGATCAAGTTCGATTTTCCGGTGGATTTCCGGAAGAACATTTGGAAGGCTCGAGGATTCGAGGCAGCGGCAATCAAATATTGGGTGTGGTGAACGAGGAGTCGACAATCGATCTTAGGTCAATTGCGAGGAGTCTCAATTGTGAGTAAGGTCAATTGTAACCGCACAATGATTTTTATAGTGTTTGATTCTTTCCCGTGGTTTTTGCCCATTTATGGTTTTTCCACGTATATCTTTGTGTTCATCGTTTTTCTTCAATTCTTATTTATTTGCTTTAATTAATTGGTAGCAAAATAGGAATTTCAGGGTTAGGATTGAATGTATGTCCAAAATGAATTGTTGATGTTGTGCCCATTCCTGAAGATGCAACATTGGTTAAATGTGGGCAAATCAAAAGTGATTCAGGGAGAAATGAATTTGATCCTTTTATTTGGCAATGTTTTCTTAGTGAAGAAGAAGCATTCGTTTTCTATAGAAGTTATGCATCTAGGCATGGATTCTCAATTCGAAAAGACCGCACCGTTACAAAGAAAGGAGAACTTAAAAAACGTGACTTTTGTTGCCAATGTGAAGGAAAGGCACCTTTGAAACTTGTGGATCCATTCAAGGAACAACGATATGAAGAAGCATTCGTTTTCTATAGAAGTTATGCATCTAGGCATGGATTCTCAATTCGAAAAGACCGCACCGTTACAAAGAACGGAGAACTTAAAAAACGTGACTTTTGTTGCCAATGTGAAGGAAAGGCACCTTTGAAACTTGTGGATCCATTCAAGGAACAACGATATGGGGTCTGCTCATACCTTGTGTCTTTTTGAATTATATCCTATGAAAATGAAAATTAGCAATGCAATTAAGTTGAAATTAATTTACCTTGCAACTTACCCAAACGTTAAACTCATAGACAATGGTTTTTTTTTTTTTTACTTCTCATTCTTTACATTTTTCATTTTGTTTAAAATAAAGAACTACAAAATGTATCATGCACATATCTCTCAAATACTATTCTTATTGCAAAATGAATTCTGTACATATCTCCCAAAACTTTTCAAATTCAATTTTACATTTTGATCATATTAAAAAAAGTCAAAAATAAAAAATTCAAAATGCAAAAAGTCAAAAAATGGGCCTCTTAGACACCTCAGGTAGGTTTTTGTCATAAACGGTGGAGTTTGCACTGAGATAGAGGAGGAGAGTTTTAACTTTACCATGTCAAAGCAAAATGGTAGAAGTGTCATTCAGAAATAAAGAAGGAAGACTGAAATGACAGGGTAAAGCTGGAAAGGACATTGGACACATGGCCTTACTTGGTTTTTGCTTACGAAACGCATGGATGAGTTTATTAGAGGGATCCTTTTAAATTAAAGCATCTAATAAAAACTCCTTATAATGTTTAGATCCTACTATGAATCTATAACAGTAAAAAGAGAAAATTTAAAAGAGTACACTTCTAGTATTCGCTAGTGAATCAGAAAGAGTATGATTCTCTTCATAATGATTTTAATTCACAAAATTTAATTTTCTTATTTATAACACCCATCACAACATCGAACTAAGTTTGGAAATAAAGTTAGGGCTGGTTTCTCCAAGCGAGGAACATTTTTCCGTCTCCAAATGTTAATTTTGTCGGTGGTCGTGTCAATGTTCGGATTATAAATATACATTAGAAACCAGTGAAGAATATTTTTCCGTCTCCAAATGTTAATTTTTTCGAAGGTCGTGTCAATTTTCAGATTATAAATATAGAATTCGTTAAAAAAATTCTAAATTCTTGCACTTTTCAAGATAGAACTTTTAATTTGAGTTAAATAATTCGAACAAATATTTACTCCATGATACCTTATCTTTTAATAAGTCAAACTTAGCACAACAATTTTTTAAAAGTTGACGTTTGCCGACGGAGGTGTTTATGCTTATCTATGAATGTGGAAGACAGAAGAGCAAAATTATGTCAAGTGACGGAGTAATTATTCTGACGGAGACCTATTTCCAATATTCAATTCTGTGACGTAAATCCACCATCATTATGACTTCCAAGTTCCAACTAATATAATACTAATTTAACAACGTCACCATGATTATACACCTTTTTAGATTTAATTCAAGTTAATTAATCTAGTACTAATACTAGTACTAAAATAATTGGGGGGGTTCAAGAAAATTTTTAAACCGTTCAACCGGTTCTAATTGAGTCAAAGAGCGAGTTTTGGCTTATCTATTTGAACCTTGCTATTGGTACCGATCGGAGGGTACCAACCACGTATGACCGGAGTCGAGGACCCTCTTATGGATGCCAAACGGCCAATCTGAACCGTTCATCCATCTCAAAATCAAATTCCGAGTGATGTTTTTGAACGAAATGAGGTGATTTTGGATCGAGCTCTTAGAGCAACCCAAAAGCATCGATTTTCATGTGGGCCCACTCGGAATTTGATTTTGAGATGGATGAACGGTTCAGATTGGCAGGTTGAGATCCACAAGGGGTCCCCGACGCTGGCCAATACGTGATCGGTACCCTCCAGTCGATCGGTACCCTCCAGTCGATCGGTACTTTTGGATTAATCGTATCTATTTAAGGGTAGGGTTTGATTTCGGTTTTAAAAATTGCTGAACTGTTACAAATAGTTTTGTCCTTAATTTGGAGGCTATGAATTACTGCACCTAAAAAGAATTATCCAATAGGTTCACATCTTCATGTTTAATCACGGGCGTACGCAAGATTTCAACGTAGAATCGTTGAACATTAAAAGAAAAAAAAAAACAGCTCGATTATAACGTACGTAAAAAGCATGTTAACTCAATGGAATAGTATCAATTTTTACCAATTCAATGTTGATGGCGCGGTTGGTAAAAGCAATGGACTGGTTGGAGTTGGTATTGTAGCTCGTGATCATGCAGGTCAGATTTTGGGACGGCTTCTATTCCATTCCATGGGCTGCGCTCCCCTAGAGTCGCTGAAGCATTGGGCTTTCGAGAAGCTTTAGTTCCTGCTGCAAACAATGGTCTTTCTAATATAATTGTGGAAGGTGACTCATTGCAGATTGTCCAAGCTCTTACTCAAGCAGGGAAATCATTCTCCGATTGTAGCTCTATTCTCTCTGATTGTCTAGAGCTTCTTCCGTTATTTTCCTCTTGTGTTTTTAAATATGTTAAACGTTCTGTCAATAGGGTAGCCCATTCGTTAGCTAAGCAATCCCTTTTAGGTGCTAGACTAGTGAATTGGGGGGGTCCTGTCTCCCAGTTTTTAGCTAATCTTGCCCTTGCTGATGTTAGGTCTTCGGACCAGTTTCTCTCTTAATAATATCATCAATTTTTTCCGTGAAAAAAAAAAAAAAAAACAAGAATACCGCAAAAAGAATTATCGTAGTAATTTTATAACAAAGATATACAACTTATTGTTATTAAGTATAGATATATACAGTCCTATACGTTAAGTGTAATGACCCGGATTTTAGCCCTAATTTTTTTTTTTATGAAATAGTTTTATTGATAAAATCTAGAAATGATTAAATTTATTTTTGTGATTTAGTGGTCCTAATCCCATTACAAGTTACCCTAACCAAATGTTGCTAATTAGAGTTCTAAGCCAACCAAATCGTCACCTCCAACTATCAGCACATAGCCTCTTCATGTCTCTCATTGTCTTGCCATTTTAGGCACTTGCTTTTCCCTTAGCCAATAAAAATCAAACACCACACTCATAGGCATTTCTTTAAACCATGGTTATAAGCCTCACTCTCACACCTCTTTACCCATGAGATTTGAGCTTAATCTACACCACTTTTTATTAACTTTTCTCTTCTTAATTTTTTCGGCAGAAGCAAGAGAAAGAGAGAACCACATTTTCCACTATCTTTTTCTTCTTCTTGTTTTGTTTATTTACCGAGAGAGAGTTTTGTTTATTTACCAAGAGAGTTGGAGGTGGCTGGGTAGGAAAAGAAAAGGAGATAGAAAAAGAAGAAAACGAAGGAAAAAGAAGAAGAAATAAGGAGAAGAAGTTCAGTCCATTCGACGCGACCGAGGCCCATCCAAATCACTCCGGTTTAGCTGAATCTTCGGCAGAAAGGTAGGTTACGTCCTGCTGAACCCATCGGTATATAATAAGTCAATTTTTGTAGAGTAGAAACAAAACCCGAGCATTTCGTTAGTTGCTAGGTAATGTAAATGCGTTTTTTACTTTCCGAGCTATTGGGTCGCATCCAAAACAATCCGAACACAACTTTTTTCATGATAGAGATGTAGTTCATTTCATAACAAACGTTTTGGTGTATAATACGTTGATTTTCGTTGAGTAGAAACAAAACCCAAGCATTTCGATCGTTGAGAAGAAATGTAAATACGTTTTTGACCTTCCGAGCTACTGGGTCACGTCCAAACCATTTCAAATCCAACTTTTTTTGTGATAGAAATGTAGTTGATGTCCTAACGAACATTTTGCTATATTATACGTAAATTTTCATTGTGTATAGACAAAACCCGAACATTTCGATCGGCGGAGCGCATGGCTACCACCCCACTCCGTAGAGCACACCAACCATGTAATCAAGTGAATAGCTTGGACAACTTTCAAAATGCTTGAGCAAACAAATAGGGTCGAACTGGTGACTACCCCTGGCCTAATTGCTGTTAGCCCTGAATTTTGATAAATTGTGGTTTGATCCCTAAACTTTAGATTTCTAACAATTTAAATCTCAGATTTTGGGTACTTTATACTTTAACCTTGTATTGCGAAATTTTGTATCACGTTAGATTAAATATGATTTAATTTGATTACCAAGTACATGACCAGACTAGGAAATATGTTTGTGATTATCTCTTGACCATTTTTGCAACCGTACTTGTTTATTTATTAGACATGTTGACTATTACTATTGCAGGTTGTGTTCATTATTTTTATCATTATGTGATTTGCGTCACTTAGTTGTACCATTGTAAATTATTGTGCAAGTAATGTAGATGGGGTAGTAGTACACTGGGTGGTTGTGGATTTCGAGAAACTTTAGACGTGTTTTTAAATAAGAATATGGGAAATGAAAAATGCGTAGAAATATTGTTGAGCTGACGAGCTGTGGTTCTGGGGGTGACCAGAGTGGGCCCCGGACGGATGAACTTTTTTTTAATACGAAACCCTGGATAGGACATGGTGGTGATTGACTGTCAAGAATGGTCGGGCTATAAGGGTGGCACTGTGCTTGTGTCACAGTACGGGGATGAGTTGTGGGGTCGCACTCCCGGTGAATCTTGTTTATCGTGCCTTGGGGTCATGGAAGTGGTACTCGGGTATATAACCTAGGTTCTTTTGTTCAGATCTTCGCAAGGGGGAGTTGAATCACACCAGTTGCCCTATGCCGGAGGTTGGAGGGTAGGATGGATCTCGTGGTTGAGAATTCTAGATGACACGTAGGTAAATGGTTAGTAATTAATCAGTAATGTTATTTGTGTTATCTCCTGTTATTCGTTTATTATGCATGTTTACCTGTTAGATATGTGGGGTTAAGTAGAGTAGGATATTCCTATTGGGCTTTTTAAGCTCACGGGTACTTGTATCGCGGTGATTTATCACCAGGAAATGAAAACGGAGCTGAGGGGCCGTATGAACAGACAAACTTCAACACTGCTGAGGAGAAAGCCAACAAGCCTTGGTTTTCGTATGCTTAGTCGCTCTGAACAAATTTAGTCTACTACATTTTGAAAACTTCAAATCCTATTGAAAATTGTAATATTTTGACAGTTTAACTTTAATTCGATATGGTTGTAAAACTTTAACAATTGCTTTCGGTAGGGTATTATGATGGATTTATGGAAATCATTTTTTGTGAAATTGCCTTAAAAGTTTATTTTTAACGTTTCCGAAAAATCGGGACGTTACATTAAGATTCAATTGAAAAAGGCAAAATATAGAACTTATTGTCATTATTTTAGAACAAAACTATATTGGGTGGGCGAGCTTATGTAACTTTCATTTTAAAAAAGAACTAATTTTATACTCGTTTAGAAACTTTTCCATACTTGTGTTGAATAGAGGTGGTCTTTTACATTGCAATTTTTTTAAACCCTCTACTTGTATTGCTTTACATGTTTTATAAAGATATATACTATCTAGATACTAATTATTCATATTGTAGGGTAATATTTATGACATGTTGATTTTTTTTCCTCATTTTGTTGTAATGTTGGTGTGGTAATATATACTATCTTGAAAGGGCAATTTAGAAGAAGTGCCCTTTAAAAAGTGCCCCTAAATCCCCATTTTGTTGTAGTGTTGGTGTGGAAGCAAAGCTCTTTGGTCAAATTAATTTAAGTGGTGAGCCCAAGTTTGCAAGCAACCAAAGAAACTGAATCAAGCCCGGTGTTGATACCCCATATTGGCCTGCCGCTCCAGATTAATTAAAAAAATTCACAATTCGAAGTCTGATGAACAGAGTCGCATAAAAATAAATTTGGCACTTCAACTGCAATGATCAACGGGTCGATCATCACAAGAGACAATTTTAGACATGCATCGGCGACCTCGCTATTGTAATGTATGCGCCGCTAAATGAAAAATGACAACCTGGGACTCGATCGGACAAGATCAACGGTTTCAACAGTCTAAAATATACGCGGAATAAATACATTGCAAAGACGATCATCACACATTGATACACTGAACATCGGGAGAAGGAATTCTTGAAATGAGGACCAAGGGATAACATGGCAGCCGACCTCTTAAATGTTTCTGGTGACCCATCGGCTGTGAAGACGGATTGGGGAGATGCTCTATAAAGAGGATGGAATGTCCTCTAGTGAAAAGGAAGGAGGAGAGAGGGGAATTCTCCACTGGATTTTTTTCCTTTAACATCCTTTGAGTCTAATTAACTCTTTATAAATTTGATAACATCTTTTTTTATTATGACATGATGTTCGGGCTAACTTGCGCTCATCTCAACAAATTTTAGGGCTCTGAAGATAACAACCATGTATAACCCCCACTGACCCAAGATTTGGGATAGTTGGCCTCCGTAAAATTCGAACATGCGACCTCATTGTCAAACACTTATTGTTTTGAGAATTCAGGTTCAATTTGATCAAAAGAAAATTAATGAATTGATCAAAGAAAGCCAAGAGCTAAGATTGTCTTTTTCTTTTTTTTTTTAATTGCGAAGCATGTGAAAAATGAATTCATGTATTTATAGGCAAGTTGGATGAAATGCAAAAGAATTTCTGCAATTATTATATTGGGACAACTGTTGGGCCCGGAGTGCCCCCATGAATTTGGTTACACAATGCCACTCCCTGCGACCGCTCTAAAAACAGACTTGCGGGTGCGATGTCGAATGCCATAAAAGACTTAATTGAAGTCCTTCCTAACACCAATTGGTTTTAGGAGAGATGGTGGAAAAGCGGTCCGACAAGTGGTATCAAAGCCAGGAGGTCATGGGTTCGAGTCGCGGGAGCGTAATCGTGAGGGAGGGATTGTTGGGCCCGGAGTGCCCCCATGGATTTGGTTACACAATGCCACTCCCTGCGATCGCTCTAAAAACAGACTTGCGGGTGCGATGTCGAATGCCATAAAAGACTTAATTGAAGCCCTTTCTAACACCAATTGTTTTTAGGAGAGATGGTGGAAAAGCGGTCCGACAAGAAATGGTGGAAAAGCGGGTCGCTCATATTGATTTTGTGAATTTTTTTTTCACGAGCGGATCCTTATTTTTTATTATTATTTGCTAGTATGGATACACCAAAAGAAAGCAATTTTATATTCAAACCTCCGATTTTTGATAACTCTAAATTTGTAGCATGTGCTACATCTATGTTTCCAACTGGTGCACGTAGTGTAAATTCTAACTGTGAGAACGTAAGTGATATGTCGGACAATGAGGATAAATATGATGCAAAAACTATGGCTTTGATTGCGAAAAACTTTAAAAGTTCATTTAAGAAAAAAGCTGGTGTGGGATTAGCCACCAAGTTAAAACAGTGTGAGAAAGAGAAAATGGAAACTTTGCATGATCTTGATATGCTTAAATCCAAACATGTTATTCTGAAAAATGATATGCAGAGCCTTATTGAAACTAACAAACTTCTTGAATCAAAAGTAGCTAAATTGTAAGTTGAACTTGACAAGGCCAATGCTACTTTTAAGAAATTGAACACAGGTACACAAGTCTTGAATGAAGTTTTAAGTGTTCAAAAGGTAACTTCGAACAGAGAAGGACTTGGATATGAAGGAAAAGCTTCAACACCTAAGGTGGACGGAAAAACGAATTTTATCAAGCTAAGTAGCAGTGCTCCCGTTCCTCCCGTGGCCAGTAAAACCAATTCGCGCATCAATGAGAACAATGTCAAACAGGCTCACATAAAGCCAAATTTTTCGAAGGCAAATACACAAAGTGCAATGGGTGAACATGCCACCACCAAGCGTGGTGAGGTAAATTTTTCTAAATATATGCCTACTTGCCATCATTGTGGTGTTAAAGTTCATATTAGACCTCATTGCAAGAAATTCCACACTACTTGTATTTCTGATGCACCTGAAAAAATAAGTGTACGTAAACATGCCAAATTCGTACCCACTTGTCATTTTTGTGGAGTGAAAGGTCCACATTCGGCCAAAATGCTTTAAACTTCACGGGTACCCTAATGCTCCTCCCCATTATCATCATGTTAATAAAAACAAGGGTAGGTACAAATTTTGTGAATATGGTTGTGATGGAAGCCAAAAAACTAAGCGCAGGGTGATTCCTAATAGAAAGAATATCAATGTGATTGCTAAACATGCGCCTAAAGTTGTTGAGAAAAATACAAAGGTCAAATCTAGACTTATTTGGATGAAAACAACAAACTTGAAAACTAATATAGATCTGCCTTCCAATCCTGTTGATGATATTCGATCATCCATAGGAGTTGACCTCGCCTTTTGATGGCTTGATCTTGCATTCGTAGTCTTAGGTTAATTTTATTGTCTCTCTTGAACCTAGAGCTATGCTTTGTGTTTTTATTTTTTTATTTTATTATGTTGCTGCTTTATTTTCTTTCCTCACTTTGCCTATAAAAATGAAAAAAGATTGTGTTCTTTTATTGTTTAAAAAAAAAAAACAAAAGGATTGTCATTTTTTACTAGGAGAGTTTGAGCTGAGCATAATAATCTTTGTTGTTGTTGGTTTTTAGTTTTCTAATATGTTCTAAAGAAAATACCAACAACATTGATATTTCTAAAATTTTAAAAAGATTCTTTTTTTCTGTGGCTTCATTCTGTGTCAAGTTGCTATCATCTATTATCATGAGTACGGACATTCTTGATAGAGCATGAGCATATATTGTGATCTCTCACTCTTAGATGCATTTAAATGATGAGTGTTGCATGCTACATTGCTGTTTGTCTCCACCACTTCACAAAAATGCTAGATTGCTCCTTATTCACGTTAGTCTCATGTATCTAGCCGTTTTCTTGTGTTCGTCCCTTTGAGATTGGCCTATGGCTACAATTCTCATGTGGTTTTAAATTTATCTCTGCAAGAGCCAATCTGTTAGTATTATATTGTTTACCTATCCGGGCGTTCATTGAGTAACCGGACAATCGGGGTGAGGTACTCTCCCTCTGAGTGTTCGCGTCAAAAGGTGGATAGACCTTGTGAAGGTATTATTGGACCATTCGCTTAGTAACCGGGCATTGGGTATGAGGTACTCTTACTCCCAATATTCGCGTCAAACGGCAGTAGGGTAAAAGAGAATATTTGGTTTTGTGCTGCTCTCTAAAAAATTAATACAAAAAAAAAATGAAAAAGAGGATGTATTTAGCTTGCTCATTCGTTAATCACATTGAGGACCTAGCTCGGTTTGACTTCTTGAGGGGGAGTTGTCTTGAAACTCCTAGCATACATGAGAACCGACGAACTTAATGAGTTGAGCTTGATATGATCTTTGTGATTCACACACACACTTTATCATTCGGGCCATGTAGTGTGTTGCATTCTTAGTCTGATATCTCTAAAGTGCGTTTCACGATATTTGTTCATATTTTTGTCTTGATGTGTGTGTTCATGGTTATTAACGATAGTGATAAGAGCAGGTGTGTCACATGTGATCCTCTTCCTTTATTTACTCACATTATTAGTATTTCTTTTGTTATATAAAAAATGCTGTGATAAAAAATTAATATTCATTATTTGTGGGGGAGTAGAATATCCTGTAAAAAAATATATATATTTATTGATTGAGTGGGAGTTTTGGTGTTCTATGTCATTTTTCTGTCTTATCTTTTTTGCCTGGTTTGACTTCGTGAGGGGGAGATAGTTTAACAGCCCGAACGTATATGAGAAACCTCATTTTTTCAATCAATAATCTTGAGGGGTACTGACTTGTCACCCACACACCTTTGTCATGTATTCGTGTCTAATGCACATTTATTCTTTTCAATATATCCATGGTTGGCTTAAATGACCATATATTTTCTTTATTGGTGCGTTCTTGGTTAGGACGATTGTTCTATCTTCTTGGTATTTATTTTAGTATTCACCTCTCTCATAAATTTCTTATTTGGTTGCTTCTATTGGTCATTAATTGTTTAGTGCTCTTCCACTCGCATTTATTGCTTTATCATTTATCCTATTTGCCCTTTGTCACTCCATGTCAAAAAGGGGGGAGAATGTTGAAAGGGGGAGTAGGTTGCTTATTGTTCTAATTTGGTTAGATGTTGAGTTTTATTTGCAGCTTCTCTACAACTTGTTCTCAGTTTGTCTTTTGAATTCATGGTCTAGGAGAGATTTTCATTGTAGTGTGTTTTGTCATGAAAGTGCCAAAGGGGGAGATTGTAAGGACCAAATTCCAGAGTCGTTTTGGTTTGGCAATTCCATATGACAAAACACATATTTTTATAGAGTTGTAATTTTCTAAGTAGGAGTCTGTATAGGATTAGAGTGGAAGGAATCTCTTTATAATGTAATTTGAGAGTTAGCGTTTTTAGTCGGTTGTCGGCATTCGGAACGAGAAGATCAATCATGCGATCAATCGGTTTCTCAATCAGGTAACTCTGATTTTAGCATAGGGCGTGGACCATGGAATAAAATAAGTTTCAGAGCATAGCGATTGATAAAAGGATCAATCGGGTTGTTAGTCTGCAGCGCCAAAAAATCCGGATCTACAATGACCCGATCAATCGGCTTACGATGCGATTGATCGGATTGGGAATTCTATAAATATGTCACGTTTATGGATCTAGGTTAAGGATGTCGGCTGAAAAAGAATATTAGAGCCGCTTGTTCTCAAAGCCACAAAACCCCTAATTTATCGAGAGTGAATCTTGAAGCACAAGATCGATGGAACTTTAATCAAAGCTTCAAGAGGTTTCTACATCAATCAATAATCAAGTTCAAGTTGTTTTCCAGTGGATTTCCGGAAGAACGTTTGGAAGGCTCGAGGATTCGAGGCAACGGCAATCAAATACTGGGTGTTGTGTACGAGGATTCGGCAAGTACATCTTAGAGCGATTGTGAGTTATTCAAATCGTAGGGTAAGATTACTTGTAACTACACAATGATTTTATAGTGTTTGATTCCTTCCCGTGGTTTTTACCCGTATTGGGGTTTTCCACGTATATCTGGTGTTCATCTGTTTAATTGCTTTTTGTTTGTGATTGGTTCATAATTGATTGATGTTTTTTTTATTGAGATAAAATAACCTAGCAAATTATAAAACCTAGGCGATCTAGGATTTTTCAACAACTATAACGGAATTTGCAAAAGCCTAAATCGTCTGCAATTTTAATTTTGGTCTATGATCTATATGCGGCAGCCTAAAATCTGGATTTGAACACCGCTATAATTTAGCAAGTCACTTTATCAAAAAATCACAGAATCAGACTTTCTATTCAAACTTTAGCAAGTCACTTTATAAAAAACTCACAAAATCAGACTCTCTATTCAAAATTTTACTCTTCCTCCCTCCACCTCTTTTGGTGCGTGAACAGTGTCTCCCTAAATTTGGGGGGTTACTGTAGCAAAGTTACAAAATGTAGCAAATTAGGGAGGCATTTGAGAAGCCTAATTTTTAAGGTTTTTGGAGACTTTTCTCTGAGAGCCACATAAGGATGCTCTTAGGTAGTTAGGTTATCCATGACAGCAGGCCGCACCCAAGGCCTAAAGTGAAAATTTTTAGATTATTATGAAGGGTATCAAAATTCAAAATAGAAGGGTTCTTAAATTTGTAAATTTTTGGAGCCTAAACAGGCGGCAACTTAAGCTTTAGCTATGGTAGATGAAATGGCTTTGGGAGTGACAAATTCCTTGAGCCGGCGATGGAATCCATGGTCTTGCAACACAATCATTATAGGCTCCACCGTGCATTTATTCTTGATCTGAACCGCTCATCATGTAGAGGCCGAAGAATAATGCATCATAGCAAAAAAACAGCTTGATTAAACATCGATGGTTATTTCAAAATTTGAATTTCAGTTCATAAAATAGTTGGTCATAGACACTTTAAATTTAAAATTATTGACAGAATAAAATAGTCCATTTTATAAATCAAAATTCAATTTTCGATAATATATCTATTTGATATCCAATCAAGCTGATTTTTTACATGGACATACTACTCTGTGAGACCTTCAAAATGAACAGTTCATATCATAGATGTACGGTGACACCCAAGGATGGAGCCAAGGGGGGACAAGTGGTGGCGGCCGCCACCACAAGGTTTTCAAAATATGCAATTATTATATAGAAAATAAATTTTTATCCCCAAATTATATAGACTCGCCACCACTAGATTTTTTTAATCTTTCATCCTCATAGTGCAATTTGTCTTTTTATTTTTTCATTACATATTTTCGCCACCACAAAGGTAAAATTCTGGCTCCGTCCCTGGTGACACCCACAACGACGGTGGTTAAAAACCCACCATTTAATTATGCCTGTGATAAGAATTTAATCTCTAGTTGTCTATCCTTTGTCTTTTAAAAAGATAACACGGGGTAAGGATAATTTGTTGGAGAATGGAGATCATAAAATTGCTAATTCTTGTAAAAATAAGTGCCCAAAAAATTAAACTTTGTAGATAACCAAAGCAGCAAAACCATAATCTTTTGTTTAATTAGATAATGATGATGTTAGTAGACATCAAAAGATGCTCGTTTACGTGTCCGAAAGGGAAGCCATATACAATGGCCTAAAGTACCATCATTCAAAACAAAAAACAAACAAACAAACAATTAAACAAAGAGAGTCAAATACTTAGAGCACCTCCAACCTTAGCTAAAAATCTGGGAATCTCATTTTTTTTTGAAGACTAGGTGACAATTTTACAATATTCTAAAATTGATAGTTCAACCATTATGCCAAATTTCTTTTTTATGGAATATTTTCACTTTAGTGATTAATGAAAACATTTGACATGAGAATAGAATGCCAAATGCCACCTAGGCGACTAACATCTTAGTTGAAGTTGGTTCAAGTGTCAATTCATTCAATTGGCATGTCATGTCAAATTTGACATCCTTGTTTGGAGATGTCATTTGTTGGGATTTTTTTTTCCCAAGCAAAGAATTTATTAATCTTTGAAAATAAATTACAAATATTAAGGGAACCCGAGACTGAAAACGCCAAGAGCCCAAGGGGGGAAAACAAAAAACAAGATGGATGGTAAGATACCAACTAGAACCTGAACAAAAAACTAGAAAAAAAAAACCCTCCAGCTCCATCCCCTAAGCCAACCAAAAACAAGCAAAGCTAGAAAGATCGAAACACCCAGAGAAGCAACAACAAAAAAAAACCCCAAACGACGAAACATCCAACAAACAAAAACAGGATCTGTGCCAGAGATCTCCCATCATCAAACAAACGGGATTTTTTCCTCAGAAAAGTTAGTATTTTTAATTGTAGTCAGTGAAGGTTGAACCCCAGTAACACATGCATGGCTGAGGGGAGGAGTTAGTGAGGGTTTAAAGAGATGTATGGCTGAGGGGAGGAGAGAGAGAGCGCATGCATGGGAAGGGCATGAACGCCCCTTTACTATAAGCCATAAGGTTAGAGCTATAAAACTTACCTTCTTTTTATTAAAAATGGAAAGGGCTTACATGCATGGAAGTACATGGTGTCTATTACTTCGCTTGTCCAAGTGCCCGTTTGTTTCATAGTATTTATACTGAAGAACTATACAACCATGATTTCCGTTGCACCAAAAAAAAAGAAAAAAGAAGAAGAACTATACAACCATACAAGATATATACAATTGTGTCGGACTAATGGTGATGTGATTTGAAATAATACATCTACATAACATAGTGTGGCCTTCTTTGGGCTAACTTTTCACCGACTCTTTGGCACCATCTTTTTTGTTGTTTTTTCTAACTCTTACTTTGACTTGGGTATAATTTTAAAATTTTACGTAACATCGTTCGGCTCAACAAGTTCAGACAATCTTTTAGTGTCATTTTTGTCGTTCTTAGCAAACTTGTTTCGACTTTGGGCTTTATTTTTATTTTTTCCTGATTCTTCTCGTGAAGCCGAACAATGTGAAGTAAAAATTATATCCAAATTTAAAAATAACCAAAAAGACTCCCTAAACGTTAGCCCGAAGGAGGCTGATATCTAAATTCTCTCAATTCTCACATGTTTTGATATAAAGTAACATATGTAATGCACATTTTACTCAGTTCTAACATAGTGGCATCTAGAGAGGTGGAATGTAATACATTTATGAACAAACCGGATGATGCCTATTTATTTGGCACATTCAACAAGTGTACAACAGAGTCCCTGATTCCGAGTTTAAGACGATTGTACGATTGTGAACGATATTGGGCACCACCCCCCGGGCTGGGGCAACCAAAAAAAAGAAAAAAATTCTAAAAAGTTAGATATAAATTTAAAATACTTTCCACACAGAGTACAAAGCTTGTGCTTGGTACGGTGGCAACTGGATGATGCTCACTCACGCGTGAACGTGAAGGTTCGACTCCCCACGCCCTTGCCTCTTTTAGTCTTTGACTTTAGCATTTTTTCCTTTATTTCTCTATTTTTTATTAGTTTTGGCTCTTTTGGTTTTTCTTTCGGTCCATAATATTTCAAAAATCACATTACTAAATTACTTTTGTTAGAAATTGCATTTAACAAGTATACCATTAAATTCTGAATAAAAACATTATCCCCATGGTGGGATTTTAAAAAAAAAATTGACCGGAATTTTTTTTTTTCACACATGTTCAACTATAAAGCAAACATTTTTTATTGGCTTTTTTAAAAAAAAAAAACTCTTACAATCATTTCTTTTTAAGTTTATCTAAATTGAAATTGATGAAAAATTTATCTTCATTCTAGGCCTGTCCATGGACCGGAATGGATCCAAATCTGATGCAGATTCAAAAAATGCACGGAGAATTTTTTTTTTTTTTGTTGGTACTTTCAGAAATGCGAAGTTGGTTTCTTTTAATCGGAATCATAAAACACTATAATTGTGTAGGGATGGGCATGGGGAGGGTAGGGGGTGGATACCACTACCTCCATCCCCGATCCCCGAACCTAAATCAATCCCCATCCCCTCCCCGATCCCCACCGGGGATTTTATTTTAACCTCCATCCTCGCCCCGATGCGGGGAATGGGGATCCCCACGGGGAATCGGGGATCCAAAAATTCATGCACTAGTCCATGCCATTACCCATTAAATTCAACCCCCACGGCCAAAATTTCATTCCATCCGTGCAATTTGGTTCCCATTACGCATTAAATTCAATATGTAATATGCATTTGCAACACACAGGAATGGTTTTAACAAGTCTATGCATAAAATGGTTTCATAAAATGGCCAAAATTCAGGAATGTGCCTACTGCCAATGCTTATGCATAAAATGGTTTCATAAAATGGTAACCCTAACCTAAATTCCTAATTTAAGTTGTGACCGTGACCGTGAGAATTGGGTAAGGGTTAATGGGCTCTGGACACTGGATAGAGGGGCCGGGGCTGTGGAAAATAAATTTTAAACACTTATAATATAATAAATATTATATATATATATATATATATATATATATATATATATATATATAGAGGAACTCTCCTGTCCGGGACCCTTGGGTCCGGATCTCATAGTTCCGGATCAAATTTTGACGATCCGAGCCGTCCAATGTGTTCAAAAGGTGTTTTCCAAGGCCCACGCGAAAAATCTTCAAAAAAAAATACCGGGAAGGGCTTGATCCACGCAATTTTGTAAATATGCGGTTTTGCGAAAATGCGTGGATCAAGCCCTTCCCGGTATTTTTTTTTTTTTTGAAGATTTCAGCGTGGGCCTTGGAAAACATCGTTGAACACATTGACGGTTTGATAAATCAAAAATATCGTCAAGGGCTTCAAAATGCTTCAATCCGGGATTTCCATCCGGGATTTCGGGATCCTTGACAGAGAGAGTGTGTGTGTATATATATATATATATACACTCCTTATCTAGTCCGGGAGTCCCGGATCCGGGACTCCACCTTCCCGATATTTTTGACGATCCGAGCCGTCCAATGTGTTCAAAAGGTGTTTTCAAGGCCACACGGGGAAATCTTCAAAAAAAAAATACCGGGAAGGGCTTGATCCAAGCGGTTTTCAAAAATCAGTAAATATGCAGTTTTTTGCGAAAAACCGCTTGGATCAAGCCCTTCCCGGTATTTTTTTTTGAAGATTTCCCGCGTGGGCCTTGGAAAACACCTTTTGAACACATTGGACGGCTCGGATTTCCCAAAAACAATTGGGAAAAGCATCAAAACGCTTCGGTCCGGGAAATCCGGGATCCTTGACAGGATCGCCGGTGTATATATATATATATATATAAACGGGGATGCGGGGAGGGGATCGGGTAGGGGACTAACAATACCATCCCCTACCCGATCCCCGAATTTTTTTAAAAATAATCCCGATCCCCGACCCGATCCCCGAAAAAATCCCCGAATCCCCTCCCCGAATGGGTAGAGGACGGGTTGGATAGGGGCGGGTCGGCCGAGATGGCCATCCCTATAATTGTGGTTACATTTTGATATAATTCAAGCTAAATGCACAATGTAATCATGATTTTTTTTTACTTTTATATCTTTTTATTTTGTATGACTATAGTAAATGGGCAACCAAGCCTGTGGTCGAGGCCAAAGAACTAAACATCAAAATGCAGGAATTGAGTCAGAAACCCGACATCATCGAAACTTGGCTACCTTTTAGGGCCAGACCACAAGAGAGAAATATCTTGTGAAGATTTAGTCCTAGCATGGATGACTTGCTATTTACCGGACGGAAAAGGAGAATAGTCCAAGTTCACGCTAAGCCCGATGACCCCTTACTGTTGAGGAAAATAAAAAAAAACTAACAAAATAGGAAGAGGCTCTCAAGGTGGCTCCGGCACTACTGCCATGTGAACAGCGCAGACTATCAGAACTCTTTTTGTTTTTTTTGGGGGCCTCTCTTCTCTTCATTTTGTAATTCTCTCTCCGAAGAATAAAAGCAAGTCTTAATTAGTAAGTCTTCTTTTCTTTTACTTTTAAGACTTTTATTGATCCTTCCCTTCAGTCACTATCTAATCCAGGAGTCCCGGATCCGGGACTCCACCTTCCCGATATTTTTTTGACGATCCGAACCGTCCAATGTGTTCAAAAGGTGTTTTCCAAGGTTCACGTGGGAAATCTTCAAAAACAAATACCGGGAAGGGCTTGATCCAAGAATTTTTCCGCAAAACTGTAAATGTACAGTTTTTGGGAAACAATGCTTGGATCAAGCCCTTCCCGGTATTTTTTTTTGAAGATTTCTCGCGTGGACCTTGGAAAACACCTTTTGAACACATTGGACGGCTCGGATTTCCCAAAAACAATTTTTAAAAGCATCAAAACACCAAAAAATCTCCCATCCGGGATCCTTGATTGGATAATTTGTGCCTTCCCTTTACCATACGTTTATATACTCTTCGTTCCAGGTGCCTTAGGAAGTGACGAACACATAAAATCCCAAAATGTGGGGGTGTTTCGCTAAGGGTGTTTATAGAATAAACTAGCTTTTCACGGTTTTTTATGTAATATATTGTGAGAGAATGATCTTGATTTTTTGGAAAAACTGTTTTTTTGTTAGTGGAATTCATGGTGGTGAAACTTATGGTATTTCATGATTTGATGTCTCTAATTATAAGCTTCCGCAAAAAGATAAAAATACAAAATCTACCAATAAACCTACGTGTACGGAAGTCATAGATACTATGAAATTATACCGTAGCTTGTGAGGTTCATTTTTTGGTCTCACACAAATAATTCGAACCATTAATTAATTTTAAAATAATATTTCTAGTTGCTATGCAAAAGATCCGTTCAATTGGATGTCCGCTAGTAGTTGATCCAATATTCACATGCTGCATTTAGAATTTAGGTCCCGAAATTCTGAATGAAACATGGTACTCCATTCGTCACTTAAAAAGAGTAGTGTATTCTATATTAGGCTGTTCCTAAATAAATGCAATGTTTTTTTAAAAATAATTTGAAGGAGTATTATTGGATCAATTACTTATGCATACACTAACCAACAAAAAAAAAATTACTTATGCATATCTAATTAAGCTGATTTTATACAGGGCCGCTCAAATATTATTAAAATTAAAGAACATTTAGAATTACTTGTGTGAAACTCAAAAATAGACTCCACAAACCGTTGGTTGTACTCATAGTCAGGTCCAAAATCTACCTAGTAGACCATAGTTGTATGGGATTTGAGAAGTCTCTCTCACTCTCTCCTCTCTAACATCAGTCAATAATAACGAAGCAAAATGATTAATAAACCTTTTTCCCTTTTGTAATTGAGAAGATTTTCAATGGTCACCCTATTTCAAATATTCTATATTAGAGTATTTTTTTTTAAAAAATATTTTTTAAATTTCTCTCATCAAAATGAGTAAATTATTCAAAAATAAAAGATAACGAAATTCCGGCAATTCAAAAAATGAAAAATAATATTTAATTGTTGTCTTTTATGCATCAACATTTAGTAGATTATTAATTTGTCTCGATAAGAGAAATATAACAAGTTAAGCATATGATTAAAAACTTTAAGAAGTTAATGAAAGAAAAAATAATTTGAAAAGTTTTGTTAATTTTAAATTATTTATTATCATGAATACAATTTGTACGTAGAATTTTTTTCTTTAATTTCTTTGTATATTTTAAATTTTTGAAAGCAAAAGTAACAAAAATTCTGCCATTCATGGCAAAAGTAAAATATTAACGCAAAAGTAACAATAGTTCTGCCATTCCAAAAAAATTGTGAATTAAAAGTTTATTTGTTGTCAGTTATTAATTTTTATTATTTTTGCATCAAATTTAGATGAATTATTGAATTATCTAGACGAGAGAAATTTAAAATTTTAAAACTATGATAATAGAATTTAAGAAGTTAATGCATACAAAAAATTTAATTTTCTAAAATTTTAAGTCGTTTTATGTTAAATAAACTTTATTCGTACAATTTGTTCCTTTGATTTTTTTTTGGAGGAAAAGTATAATTTAAAATTCTTTGCTTCAAAGATGGTAGGACTAGGGCCCCACATATTCTATTTCAGTCCTTGTTAGACAGAGAAAAGTAAGAAAGAAGTTCAAGGGAGGGTCCAATATATATAATCTTATCAATTTGGAAGACACATACCCCACAATAGCCTCCGATTATTCAATTGAGAGCATTGACGGACATTTTAGTCGCCCCCGAGCTGAGTAGACCATACTCGCCCAAGTTCAATTGCAGATCTCGATTTTTTGTGAATCAGTACCAAACAGTTGAAATCAGGTAATGCCCATTTTCACCTTGCTTCATTTCAATCTTAACAATGTTTTTATGCTACAGATTGTTCTAAGATTAGGGACAGAATTGTCCAAATCCTGAGCTACTAATCACTTTTTTATAGAGCAATTATGAATCATTCCTTTCTGCTTTTGTATGAATGAGAGCTTGCCAATGGCTTTTTGGAATAATGGATCGACCCCACAAATTGTTGAAAGAGGTTTTGTTGTTTGGTATTATCATTTGAGTTCATGTGTTGTGAAAAATTATTCCAACGCTAATCGGATAGAATCGGAACAGGACCAAAACCGGTCCGGTCATGGGGTTCGGATCTAGAGGTTCTACATGTTGGATAGGTTTTGGTTTTAAATTTCTAAAACCAGTCAAAATGGTATGATTACTAGATTTCTAGAGAACCGGTCCAATCTAGAGCGTGTGCACCCTTACTTTATTCTGTGTGGTATATTACCGATGCCCACTAGCTAGTTGCCTTTCAATTTCTATTGAGTCCCTTCCCAAAAGCAATCACATTTCGAACAACCCATCTATGGGTATAGACCAGCATGCACCGATAGTGCAAGGGTTGGAGCAAAGGGCCTTTTTTTGGGTTCCATACAAATATTCTGAATCGTTCATTAATTTTGACATTTTTTTTTTTGAGTCACCCTTAGAGCAATCGAAAAATCGCAAGTGGTTGATCCATTTTAGTGATTTTTGATTCAGAATATACTATGTCCAAACTTCTAAATGGAGAATGGGTAGATTGGATAAAGCACTTGTAGTTACCTTGTTGAGCTAATTTTGAAAGGGCGCAATTGAAAAAATATTTAAAAATTAATTAACGGTTCAGATCATTTGTTTGGAACATATAATAGAATAATTGCACTTTGAATTGGTCAACAACATCGTCATTACTGTTATAAAAAAGAAATGGAATGGAGTGAAACATTAAATGCTTTATAAAAATATGTCCATCTTGGGGTTTTGGCATGTCCCGACCGAAAAATTACGAGACGGCCTTGATCTCATTATGAACCCGACCAGGTAATTCGTGGGTGGCCCGTTCTAGCCCCGTCGGGTAAAATAAGAAAAAAACTATTCAAATTACAAGCAATAAAGAAAAAAATTAGTTATATATAAAGTGGTCTATTAGTATCATGACGAAAATGTAAAGATTAAAATAAATTTTCTTAGTTATAATAAGAAAAATATTGTTGAATAAGTATAATTTTTTAGTTCTATGATAAAAATGCTAGACTAAAACTATAAGTTTGAATGTAGAAATATTTCGGGGCAGGTAACGGGTGCGGGGTACGTAATATCAACCGAACTCGATCGAGTTTTTAAAAAAATTCTCCAAACCTGGTACCCGATATTTTTGAAAACCTGCCCGATTGGGACGGATCAATTAAATTGCCATCCATGGTTACACTGCCCCCAAGCTAATTGCCATTCAATTTCCAAATTCATTGTTATTGTCATATTTAATTAGTAATTGACCTGGCCTCCCAGAAAACAGTTCACTCTTGCAAACTTCGTCTTGTGGGTCCTAATATATAGTAAGTAAAACTTATAGCAAGCTGGATACAAAAGTGTGAGGAATCTTTTTACATAATTAGTGTGGAAACTTTATATCCATCTCAAAACCAATTGGCAATGAGTGGAGAGGTCCCAACATATATTAAGTGATCACCCATTCCACTCCTAATTAAGCAATGTAGGAAAATATTTCTTAACATCCCCCCTCACGTGCGGCGGATTTGATGATGTCAATAAATTCACGTGTGACCACTTGATTTTTTAAGTGCTAAAACCGTCTGTCTATCATGTGCAAGGGCTTTTTTTTCATTGTCATCGTCGTGGGGTGTGGATTATGTAAAAAATATATATATATATATATATATATATATGAACCCCTTCACATCCAAACCCCTTTTTACGGACCTAACGTCCGGACCTCCACCTTCCCAATATTTTTTTGAAAATCCGAACCGTTAGATGTGTTTAAAACGTGTTTTTAAGGTCCAACGCGAAGATTTGGCAAAAAAAAAATACCGAAAGGGCTTGATCGGCGCAGTTTTTCACAAAAACGCTATAAAAACAGTTTTATGAAAAACTGCCCCGATCAAGCCCTTCCGGGTATTTTTTTTTGCAAATCTTTGCGTTGGACCTTAAAATCACGTTTTAAACACATCTAACGGTTCGGATTTTCAAAAAAATATTGGGAAGATGGAGGTCCGGACGTTATAAAATCCGGGAGTTTGGATTGGAAGTTTTTTGTATATATATATATATATATATTAATGTGGAGTGGAATGGGCTCCGCTCTGATACCATGTGGAAATTTTATATCCATCTCAAAACTAATTGGCAATGAGTGGAGAGGTCTCAACATATATTAAGTAATCACCTATTCCACTCCTAGGCAATGTGGGACAATATTTGTTAACATCCCCCCTCACGTGCAACCGCATTTGTGGTCTGTCACGTGTGGCCACTTTTTGGATCCTATCATCGTGCAACCTTTTTAAGGAGAACACTGGCATATTTGGATTGGGAAAGAAACAGCCCAGTAGAAGTGGTAGTAACCTCAAGTCCCAAAAAATAATGCAAGGACCCCAAGTCCTTCATAACAAATTTGGAACTAAGGGAAGTAATAAGAGTGTCTACAAACTGAGAATAACTGCCAGTGATGATGATGTCATCCACATAGATTAGAACCATAGTAACATTAGATCCCTGCTTATAAACAAACAGAGACTTTTAACAATTGGCAATGAGTGAAGAGGTCACAACATATATTAAGTGATCACTCATTCCACTCCTAAGCAATGTGGGACAATATTTCTTAACAAATAGCAACTTGGCATCATTTCTTTTAGGATCTGGCTCCTCTCCGGTACTGGAGAGGAGCTTCCTGTCCATTTTAGTGGTGTAGCCAGAAACTTTTATCAATGTGGGCGCAAAATCTAACACATGCTTTTCTGAAAAACCCACAATAATCTATTTCTTTTTAATTATGTGTTTTAGATCCACATTATCTTAAAAGTAGCTATGAAGAAAAAATAAAATAATTATAGTTTCGAAAAAAATTATAATTTCCGTTATCATTTCCATGTGTGAAATAAGTAAATTTTCGTTTACAAGTTGATAATAAATATAAGAAGGGTATGTAAGAGAAAAAGAATGGAAAAGATGAACAGTGCCCGACTTCACTTACATTTTGAGATCGACGAGATATTAATTATGATTGCGTAAGCACGTGATAGTTTGGATGTTTACATTGAGGGAATGAATGCTTGGGCACAAGTAGTAGTAATTATTTTGTGGTTGTGGAGCACTATTAACATGATGCCCTAACATCCTTCTTCATTACATATATAGATGAAAATCACACATTTGGAATTGAGCCTCACATTAATATGTGATGAAGAAGGGTGTTTAGAAACTACGTAACGATCACACAATTATTTTTCATTTATGATTTTATCAACCATATTACTTAACTATAAAAAGAAAAATTGCTAAAAAAATATTGTGTGGGCACTAGTCTTCATCTCCCTCCGCCACTGGTCTAGTCCATCCTTTCTCGGGCTCATATCGGGCCCACATCGATGATTTGAATTGTACATTACATAAATTCCGTCGACTACTTCAACCATGCGAAAATTTGTGGCAACAAATACTATTTGATACCTGATCCAAAAGCATTTATTTTGAAAAAGTGAAAAAAGTGAATTTTAACCAAAGTGTCTGGTACATTTTTTTCAAGATTAATGTGATTCGATTAGTCATCAAACAATATCCTATCAACACAAATTGTTGCATGGTTGAAGTATTTGATGAGATTTACGTAATATATGATTCAGATCATCGATATAGGCCGGTATAGACTCCAAATTCCCAAAAAGGACTGGACGGGAAGCTCATCCCCATTACTCGAGATGAGTAATATCCTTTCTTTATGAAGTCGAGGTTGACTGAATATCAAAATACAATTACTGTGATTTAATAATGCAAATGGTCGCAAGCATCAATCGATCAGGGGTTCTCTCATTCTTCTGATCAGGGGTTCTCTCTCGCGCTCTATCTAAAAAATGTTGTCCGACATTAGTCAGTGACGTAGAAAAATGATTTAATATCACAACATTTTGTCCGAATTTTAAAAGAACTTGTCGTGGAGGGAGTAGGGATATTGCAGCATTCAAGGATTCTAGGGGCCCCAAAACAATTAAGATGACGAAAATATCCAAAGGACTGATACATATACATATACACACACACACACACACACACACATATATATATTGTCATTTTGGGTTTTTTTTCTGTCATATATCAACTGTTTTTTTTTTTGTTTATATTTCTATACTTTTTGATTTTTTCGATCACATGCTTAAGTTTGTTTGAGGCCTTTTTAAATTTTGGGCCCCCTAAAAATGTATTAAAAAATAGGGGCTCAAACATGCAAACCTCTTATATATTGTATTGATTGTTTATTTTTGGATAACTATATATATATATATATATATACACGAGCTTTATCAAGGATCCGGATTTTTTGATTCCTTTTTTTTGGTGTTTTGATGCTTTTAAAAATTGTTTTTAAAAATCCGAACGTCAATGTCTTCAAAGGTGTTTTCCAAGGTCATGCATTTTGAAATCTTAAAAAAATATTTGGGGAAGGGCTTGATCCAAGTAGTTTTTCACTAAAATAAAAACTAACGTAAATATAAAACCTCTTATATGATCACCTTTTTTTTGAAGATTGATTGTTTGGAAATTTTTGTTTCAAAAATATCGGGAAGTGGAGTCCCGGATCCGGGACTCCCGGATATACTCAAAGGTGTCTATGTTTGTGTATATATATATATATATATAAATTATTTTGTAATGATTTTTTATGAAGATACATGTTGAAAGCTAATAAGTTTGTTTTAAGCCTCCAAATTAAATTAATTAATGAGCCGGCACTGCTCATCGAGAAAAAACTATGTGGTGTAAAGACCACGCAAACAGATGGCGAAACCTTTTGTCCTTTTTTTTATTGTTAAAATACTTTGATATTTTAGGTAAGAACAACACTGGCCCATTTTGGCTTGAGAAGTCGGATTTTTTTTCTTTTTTGGTCTTTATTAAAAACAATATGCATTTTATAGTTTTGTGTCAATTATTTTTTAGATTATTAGTTCGTCTCAACGACAGCAATCTTAAAAGTAAAAAAATATAATCATAATCTCTAAAAGGTACATTAAAGACAAAACTAATCGAAAATAGACATACTTTTTGTATTGTGCCGTTATTAAAAAAATTAATTTGGTTTATGATATTTTAATTTAAAATGTTTCTCATCGAGACGAAACAATAATTCACTAAAATTGGCAAAAAACTAACAAAAGCGAAATAAAAAAAATTAATCCAGCATAGTTATTAAGCCAAAACGGACTAATACAGTGATCATATTGGGTGATCGCCTTTTAATTATTTTGCCATTAGTAAATTTTTGTAAGCTATTATTGTAATGTTTTGGTCTTCTATGAATTTTTGTTAGTTTGGTGTTAATGTTTTACGAATTATAAAAAAGATTTAAAATGAAAAAGATTGAGAAGTTAATCAATAACAATAATAGTTCAAAAATCTGTCGATTTTGGTTATTTTGTTTTGATGAACATTATATGCACAAGGTGTCTATGTTTGTGTCTCTGCATGTATGATGAGTAATTATCCAACGGCTCTCATTGTACTATGCGAATTTTCTTGTGATACTCTTAACAAATTAGGTAGCAACAAATGTTTCGGTCACACTTTAATTGGTTGAGTTTTGTGGAGACAAGGGGCAACAAAGTATGTGATTTAGGGTAACTAATTGGCCGGAGGATCCTGAACTGATGCCGTATCATACCCCAGGAGTACCCAGTAGTTAGTCCGGTATAAGGGAGGGGAGAGAGAGAGAGAGAGGAGAAGGAAAGACCGCCCACCCTAACTTTCAAAAATCCTTGTTATCATGGTAGTATTGTTTTAAAGTATCTTAAAATTCATATATACGTACGTTTGGCCCCAAGTTTCACACATTTGTTAAGTATTAAGTTATTCCAAATATTGCAGATCCATTCACCCTCCCAAGTTTGGAATCATCTCCATTAGCAACAAGGTGTTTGTGTGAGAGAGTGAGAAGGGGAAAGTAGTCAGCATAATGGATATAGGTAAGCTTTGGAAACAACTATGGGCAACATGGGATCTCCGGGCAGTGATCCTCATTAGTCTCTTTCTGCAAATTCTTCTCATATTCGCTGCACCTTTGAGAAAGCGAGTGTCAAACCTTAAGATATACACAACCATATGGTTGGCATACTTGCTGGCAGACATAACAGCTAATTTTGCTGTGGGACTCATTTCCCAGAGCCAGGATGAAAAGTTTGGCCCTTTCGCTAACCCAGACCTTCTGGCATTTTGGGCTCCCTTTCTCTTGGTACACCTTGGGGGTCCTGACACCATCACTGCTTTCGCCCTTGAGGATAATGAGCTTTGGCTCAGGCACTTGCTTGGTCTGGGATTTGAGTGCTGGGCCGTCGCTTATGCCTTCTTTCAAACATATCCCTTTCAGAAACTTTGGCCTCCTACAGTGCTAATGTTCATGGCTGGAATCATCAAGTACACTGAAAGGACACGTGCTCTCTATCTTGCTAGCTCCCGTAGATTCAAAGAGTCTTTGCTCACAAAGCCCGATCCTGGGCCTAACTATGCGAAGCTCATGGATGAGTACACTTCAAAGAGAGAAGCAAGACTTCCCACGAAAATAGAAATGATTCCAGAACCTATTAGGGTCAACAGAATTGAAAATCCGAAAGAAAGGAAAGAATTGACCGATTTGGAAGTGTTGCAACGTGCTTTTAAGTTTTTCGAAACGTTCAAGGGATTGATTTCGGATCTAATCTTCAGCTTTCGCGAGCGCAACCATAGTCGAGACTTCTTCCTCAAGAGATCCTCAAAAGATGCTTTCAAAGTTGTTGAGGTAGAACTCAATTTCTTCTATCAGGTTCTCTACACGAAGAGCACAGTGGTGCAAGATATGATTGGATACCTATTTCGGTTTCTTTCGTTTAATTTCAATTGTGCAGCCTTTGCGCTCTTCAAATATTATGTGGACAAGAAGGAGTTTAACAAGATTGATATTGGAATTACTTACACTTTGCTCGTTGGTGCTATTGCTCTCGATTTGGTAGCTTTTACAATGGTCATTTACTCTGATTGGACAGCTGTGACCCTCGCATCGTATGAGCTTCCTAATTGGTTTATTAAGGCCCTTAAGAAGTTGCTCATGGTTGATAGACAAAGGTGGCCTAAGGAGGCTGGAAAAAAGTCTAGATGCTTTCCTTTTGGAAAGATCATGGAACTCAGGTGGTCTGAATCTCTCTCCAAGTACAACTTGATACATTATTGTTTGCACCCACGTTCTAAATGGTGGGAGAACACTATTATGTTTTTTGGCCTAACCAACATGCTAGATGGGATAAAATACGTGGAACCTGAGAAATTCACTGATGGTTTGAGAGATCTTATTTTTGAGGAGTTGAAAATGAAATCCGAGCTAGCAGATGACTTAGAAACAGCCAAGGAAATATTTTCCGCCAGAGGGGATTGGATTCTTCGGTTTGAAAGTTGCACTGACTTACTCCGTTGGGTCAACGAGGTCGACTTTGATGAGAGCCTTATCATGTGGCATATTGCCACTGAACTCTGCTACAACACTGGTGAAGGCAGTGAACTTACTAATGATGGGAGTACCAATGCCACAAACCCCAACAATGATCCCGAAAAGAATTTCCGCGATATGTCTAAGCTTCTTTCTGATTACATGTTATATCTTCTAATCTCGCAGGCTACACTATTGTCCACTGTTGCAGGTATTGGGCAAATAAGGTTTAGGGATACGTGTGCTGAGGCGAAGAAATTCTTCCTCGGAAGAAAAATTGGGAAGTCAGAGGGAGGGTTGAATTGTTGTCGGAACATCTTCTCCTATTGCAAATGCTTCTGTGACAATGAATTGGAAAAGAAGCAGCAGAAGGAGTTGCAGAAAAAAGCGTGTGATAGTATCCTTGATGTTAATACAGTAGTTGAACCTGTAGCTATTAAGGGGGACAGAAGCAAATCTATTTTGTTTGATGCATGCATGCTGGCCAAGGAGCTGAAGAAGTTAGAAAGTAAAAGAATGTGGGAAATAGTAAGCAAAGTTTGGGTTGAATTGTTGTCCTATGGAGCAAGTCATTGCAGAGCCAATACCCATGCTGCACAACTCAATAAAGGTGGACAACTGCTCACTTTGGTTTGGTTGTTGATGGCTCATCTGGGCTTAGGGAATCAATTTCAGATAAGTGAAGGTCATGCAAGGGCTAAGCTGATCGTGAGGAAGTAGTGTGACTACTTTGTCGTACTAATGATTGAAGATGCATGCTTTTGTCTTGGTTGGAAGATCTACTTAACTGTAGCAGCGAAATAACCCCGTTGGAAAACTGGCAAGTTTATTTATTGGTAATAGTTTGGCTTAAAGAGTTGTTGCAGACACTTCTACACATCTCTGTTTGATTGTTTACTGGTGTGTATTTACTATTTAGTGTATTTCAGTCTGGCTTCGTGGTGTTGCTTTTGTTTGTTTTTTTTCTTGTATTTGCGCTTGCGCAAGGATGAGACCACGATATTTTTCATCTTGGCAATCTGTTTTACCTCATTTATATATTCATTATTCTGTTTATATGCTTTGAATATGTGGAGACTAACAAAATTGAGCAAAAATTCAGCTCGTAGTGGGTTTTTGCTAGACTAAATTTATTGCTTGCGTTAGTCCTGAGCTCGAACTAGGCTTGTAGAATAGCACGCTTATTAATTAATTATGAGTCTAATAGAACAGAGGCTATGCATAACATGGAGGCTCTGCTCATGATGAGTTCCACAAGGGAATGCTTACTTTGCTAATCCTAGACCATATACAAGAATTCTGAAGTTCATTCACAGGAATAGAGGTTTGATGCTTTTGCTGCTACTTATAAGTTGTTGACTCCAATGTACTGGTTGAATGTCCAACCAAAACTATGTCTGCAAAAGCGCAAAAGAGGGCATTTGCTGAAGTTAGAAAAATGATGGCTTACCCTTGGGAAATTCTCTCTCTCTCTCTCTCTCTCTCTCTCTCTCTCTCTCTCTCTCTCTCACACACACACACACACACATTTGCTGCCAGTTCCGTTGAAGTCTAAGAAGGAAACCCATCTTTGCACAGTTTCTTTGGATCTTGACAAGTGAAAATGTAGGTTTCCACTCCCTCTATGTTACTGTGTATGAATGCTAGTCCTAATCCTATGGAGTATTAGAATTTAGAACTGATTATAATTGAGGTGGCTAAGAAGCCGTAATGCCCATCTGGTTGTCGTCCACAGCAATCTGTGTCTGCAAAGTAAACTCTGGGGATCTTTAGAGGAGTCTCGGATCAGGTTTTTGCACCATCTCAAGGTAATAACTATTTTTCATCATTTAGATTGGAGCTAACATTGTCTGTGAATTTTTTCTCCGTTCCATATTCCAGTTGGTTTACTCTTTTTTGGGGTACATCTGCGGCGTTATTTTACAACCATCTATGCTACACATGCATTTTCAGGTCATACTATCAGGGTGTGACTTGATGTTAGAGATATGAATGTTTCATCATTGAACTTGCTTTTCATAAGCCAATTGACGTGTCATTGTATTCTAACATATTTTGTTGGGATTTGGCTATGGGTGAACAGTGGCGACTCCAAAAATTCTAAGAAGGGTTTCAAAAAATCTGTACTACCTCTAGAGACTGCAATTATATATATATAAACATTTATCTATTAATATCAACAATGCAACCCTAACACCAAGGGCGAGTATATATTTTTTGTTTAGCGCGGTGACAAAAATGTAAATATTTTTTTATATCCAAAACTCAATGAGAAATGAACATGGCTATTTTCGTTGAAATTTTGTAGGCCTAGTTTAATTTGTTTTGTTGAGCGATATTATCTTCTTCTAAACAATTTTAAGTATATTTTCATTTTACTTTAGCAATAGATGAATTACTTGGTGTGGACAATATTAAAGTAAAAAAACAAATTGTAGATAAAAATATACAAAATTTTATTGCATTTTTCGAACTTAGGGTTTCGCGTGAACCCTCTCAATACAAGTTGCAGACATCAAACTATGAGTTTTAATTGTCTTGTTTACAGTAGATCCATTTGTGGGGTTGCCTTTTTGAGTTGGGTATTCAAATACTTTTGGGGGTATTTAGATATTTTGAGTTCGGTGTTCAAAACTTCAAATATATTTGAGTTGGGTGTTCAAAAAAGACTTAAACTAAAACAAAACTAAAAATATTACATGTATTCTAAAAAAAAATAAAAAATTTAGGGTGTTCAAGTGACCACCCTCACTAACATGTCCAACCGCCCCTACGGGTGAAATAACAGGTGCTTATCCTACACAAATCTCTCTCTCTCTCTCTCTCTCTCTCTCTCTCTCTCTCTCTCTCTCTCTCTCTCTCTCTCTCTCTCTCTCTCTCTCCCCACCCCGTCTTAGTCTGCTGCCATGAGTCTGCTAATTATTGTGCAGCGGTACGTAGGTCACTAGGTCCCTTATTGCTTGTTTACAATTAACAGTTACTCAGAAATCGAAGGAGATTTCATCTGCTTGTATTAATTTCTAAGTAAGACCTTAAGTTGTTTTGAAATTATGGAAGCATGTGAGGAAGTGTAAAACCCCAATTTTGAGCTGGAGGTATATAGGAAAGGTATTTTGAGCTGGAGGTGTATAGGAAAGGTTGCTATGGAGGAGACAAAGAGCTTTTGCATGGACCGTTATTTGTTATTATAGATGCGAGGCAGGGTCTCTCGCTTGAAAACAGTGTTAATTAATGAGGTAGTTCTTACCTACATGTATATGGTACTCCCAAAGAAACCCTCGATAGCTGGAGAAAATAGATTAATTACTCCCTTGCAGAAAAGTTGAAAGCTTTTCTCGTAGTTGGTTATCCTCTACACATTTTGGCATATGAAAGGGAGTCATGCTACTATGTGCACCCTCTAAAAATTATTCCATATGAGATTTTGTGACTCAAAATATGAGATTTTGTGGCTCTAAATATGAGATTTTGTGTCTAGAGATATGAAAGGTGTATGGTATGCACACTCATATGAATAATCACAAAATATCATATGTCCATAAAATCTCATATTTGGAGCCACACAATCTCATATTGGATCCATGCAGACTTGGTGCGGGACCGTGCGTACTTAGTGCGGACCTCATATTTGGAGCCACAAAATCTCATATTGCAACACCAAATCTCATATCTAGTCCCACAAACTCTCATATGGGTAATCACAACAATTAATATTGAATTCGTCACAAAATCTTATATTGCAACACCAAATCTCATATCTAGTCTCACAAACTCTTATATCGGTAATCACAACAATAAATATTGGAGTCCATAAAATCTCATATCGATATACACACTATCTCATATAGTCAATGGTCAAAGGTGGCACAAATTCTCACACGTCATATGTGGCGCAATCTTGGCCGTCCATCCGTATAGGGTGCATACCGTATGCCATTTCATATCTCTAGCCACAAAATCTCTTATTTGGTGCCACAAAATCTCATATTATCTCATATTTGGTGTCACAAAATCTCATATTTGGAGCCATAAAATCTTATATGGAAAGGTGGACATATATAGTAGCATGACTCGATGAAAGGTTCTTCTGTCAAATAGAGAATTATTTTAAAAATTGCTTATTGTTTTTCCTTTCCTTATATTTGCTTGTAACCGAGCCCTCTTCTTCTAAAAATATGATGAAGCAATTTGTTCTCTATATTCAAACTTTTCTAGGTCATAGCAATGTCGATCTTGCAATTACAGTGGCAATGTTTGTTCTGGTATGTGGCGTACTGATGACAATAGCGTAAGCGGATGAATGCATGTTGTTTATATCTGAGAATTTTTATTTGGTGGAGTTGTATGGTTGCTGTTTTCAACGGGGTGATTTTTAGTAAGATTGGGAACGTGTTATTGCTGAGGAGATGATCAACGGGTAGCTTTTGTAACCTATCTTTACCTTCTAGTTTACATGTATACCGCTTCCATCTGGAGTTACCGTGTACAACAAGGTAAGATCTCGTTACCAATTTTAGATCATAATGCGATTCAACACTTCTTAGTTCTTACTATTTGAAAGATTGTTGCATTATTCTTCTAATCCTGTTAAATTTATGACTTTTCAATGGCAATCAGTCGACTTAAGTAGGCTTATTGAGCTTCTCTGTCTCCTGTGGTTATTAGTGTTATTTTGAAAGCGAAATTCACCCCCTTAAGTATGATACAATTACGTTAATGGGCGTCTCCTGCATCATTGGGGGAACCTGTTCTCTGGTACAGTATTTCGTATGGGTATCCACTTTGTAGATTTATATTCACTTTTCCAAGTTTTGGTTTTGAAAGGTTACTTTCCTGAAGATATCATACAAATGTAGTAACACAGGAGTGTCCTATATCATTGAGATGTCAATTCTTGGATAGGATATCTCTAATATCTATATACAAGAGTTTGATACATATATTCGTTGACTACTACAAAAAGCTTAAAAGATCACGCTTGTTCATCTTAGAAAGATCTCAGTTTTTATAAAAACGTGATAAAAAAGTGTAGACTATGAGTTTAATCTCAGTTATACCCAAAAACCGAGATAAAAAGAAGATTTCATCTCAGTCATCCAAAACTGAGATTGTAAGTTAGAGAATCTATCACGATTTTAATTTAGACTGAGATGAAAAACCCAAAACTTGAAAAAACTGAGATTGTAAGTTTAGGGAAACAATCACGTTTAATTTGGATTGAGATGAAAAACTTTTGGAAAAATTTAAATTAACTCCGCCCGTTTACCCCTCAGAATTTCACATCGAGTCACAAAATTCCTTCCCTCTCTCTCTCTCTTTCAACTGTTCAGCAAAACCCTAGAAGACCATGTCCACACCGTGCGACTCCCACCGTCTCCTCTGAACGTCAGCAAGTATTGTATCCTTGATCCAAAGCCACTTTATAATTATTACTCTAAGCCTCTAATTTTGGCAGTGGTTAGCACTTATTTTCCAAGTCTAATTCGAAGGTGAGAACTCATGACTCGTCAACTGTTTTGCTGACAATTTCCATTAGTTTTGAATGAGATTGCAATTGAAATGTCATTATCATGTGATCGCTTGTACGTGTGGGAAGACAACATGTGATTTATTTGGCATTACAATATGTGATTTATTAATTGGTAAAACAACGAAACATGTTTCCCTTGAAAACAACACATCACTTGCAACATTTATATATAATTACCCTTTTTCTAATTTATGGGTACGTAATTATTTTTGATTTAATTATTTTTATTCGATGAATTTGTCAAAATTGACGCGACTGTGATTGTGACAGCTTAGGACCCACCTGGATGCAACGAAGTTCTATGATATAAGAGAATAGATCATGCCCTAACTTGCACAATGCCTTTTAAAGCTGTGCGGGCATCAAAGCTCGTTGGTACTTCACAGTTAAGCGTGCTCACCCTGGAGCAATCCTAGGATGGGTGACCTACTGGGAAGTCCAAGGAGCGTGGGCGGCCAAAGCGGACAATATTGTGCAAGGCAGGGGCGGGTCGTTACAATGATATTTTACAACTAGCAACGATGGTTGAGTTTAACCCTTACTAGCTACTACGAAAAGTCGAAAACTAAAAACTTCTTTATTTCCGCCCGACTGCGATATGTTACAACTTTCAACAATGATTTATTTTCCTGAGAACTTTCAATAATGTTAATGGATTATCCAATAAATAATTGTCTTTGAAGGATTATTTGGTATCATTAGCTGCTTGATTGGATTATTTTGGTTTTTAATTGTTTGAGAAATTAGAAAATACAGCTTTTTGTTTGAGTCTTTTTTCTTTTAGAACTCACAAACAGTTTATGAATACTAAAAGAGGAATGTGGGACTCTGCTGTTCTTGAATGACAACAAGTTGTGCCAACCTCCAATATGAGTCGTCCATCTTGATAATTAATGTTTTAAATATGTTTATTAACTCTTACCGGTAAGAGTTCAGTAAAAATTTATCTGTGAATCTAAATCATTGATTGACGAGGTGGACGGCCCGGATGCCTGCTAAAAGATCGTTATTTTTTTCCCAGAGATGAGTGATTCGATTAGGCGGTTATCTGATCTCAATCAAGCTAACTTTCATATGGATTGTCCAATTAACATTTGTTTTATAATTAAGTTTTTTCATTATCTAGGAGGAATTCTTTTAATTGACCCACCACCACACTATATATAGTCGCGGAAGCCTTTTCGTATGCATAATTGACATTTTCTGAACAAAAAAAATTACATACTCCATCTGACACATACAACCAAAACAACCAATTGAAAATATGCCAAATTTTTAGTTTTTTTTTTTCTTTCTAACAATTGATTTAGAGCAAGAACAATATATAATGTCAAAGCTAGTACTGTTTTTGTTAATGTCAATAATTTAGTTCCCAAATGTCTTGTACCCGGTACATGGTACAAGTCTTTTATGCACTGTAAATTGTGGTATTTACAAAAACAGTTGCGACATCAGTAGCACCCTTGATTTGTTGGCTATTATTTCTTGAAATAAGTAAAATGAAATGAAATTTGGCGCATTATTTTTTACCTTCAGAGTAAATATGTATTGAAATTATTCTAAAAAGTAGTACTCCACTACAAATCAATTCATGATCCAATTTTGCGATCATGGGCCCTCTCTGCTCCGCCGAATACTAAAAATAGTACTACTAATGCAAATAGTATTAATTCATATGAAATCGCACATAAAACATCAAATAACTCTGGAAAGACGTACCTGTAGCGGCCGGGTTCATAGGGGTCAGCAGGGGCCGCCTCCACTTCACAAAGAGCTAAAAGGGTCACTACCAAAGGCACTCACAAAAAAAAAAATGCCTAAACCCAAATGCCTAAATAAACTATATCCAGGGATGCCCCAGCGCATGGCGCCCTCGGTGGGTAGAGCAAAAGATGCGGTTCGAACGAATATGGATTTGAACAAATTTTAACAAAACTACCGCCGAACGGCTTGGCGCCGAGGACATGGCGTTCAGCCCTCATTGGTCCCTCGAGAAAACCCTCGGGACAATTTATTTATTCTCGCCTTGTTTTTTATTTTAAGCAATTTATTTATTCGAGAGGCCCATCTCGATGATTCAAACTACTCGGTTGACCTTAAATTAAGCGTGGGGACATCTGGAAAAAAAAAATATCTCAATCGTGGAAACTTTTCAAAAAAAAAAAAACATAAGCCATGATGAGGCATTAAATGGGCCCACAAAAAATCAAGAATCATTAATTAATGTTAATGTAGAGCACGTGGGCAAGGGGGGGATATCTGTTTGAGCAATTTGACCTCTACCGTGTTTTGATCACCCCTGCGCCGTGTTTTGATCGGCAGAATGGCAAACGAATTTATGGATGGAGATCACATCACTTGTCATTCCGAAAGCGTGAATAAATGGCGCGTATGTTGCGCCAGGCGTGGGGAAAAAACGCACGCCTCAGCCTCACCCTTCAAATAAATACCCAACCACAACTACCACAATGGGTATTCCTCTCTCATTTACTACCCTCTTAACTCCACTTCTCTCTCTAAGATCTCTGGTGCATCTCTTCACTCCGGTGGATGACTTAATCAAAAGTGCCTTGTGCTTCGGACCACCACCGATGGCCCCACAAAAAATTTAGGGACTCTCTTCGAGGTTGTCTCGTGTTTGTTTGTGACCGTCTCTCTAAGTATTTGTTTATTCAGCGTGCGTAAGTAACTTTCTCCACCACCCCCATTCCACTCATTTTGATTTGAACAGAAGTACGTGTGCCCAAAACTTGCACAGTTGCATCCACAACCTCTTGCCTTTTTTTTTACAGTATGATATCTTATGGGGAGTTTGTAAAGTTTGAATTATTGGGATTGGGGGACTCTATCGTACTCAAAACAACACATTTTGGCGAAAAAACTAGGATGCCCAGCCCCTCACCCCTTCTCCCTTGTTTGAATGCCAACTATTTTAACATTAATTTTACTCTAACAATTTATTTATTCTTTGTCGGGCCCATCTCGATAATTCAAACTACTCATTATTCTTAAATTAATTTTTACGGACATCTGCAAAAAAAAAATATCTCAATCGTATATAGACTTTTTCAAAAAAAAAAAAAAGAAGCTCAATCAGACCCTAGATGGGCCCACAAAAAATCAAGTAGGGGAAGGGATGCTGTTTGAGCACGGTACCCTCTACCGTGTTTTGAATTTTGATCACCCTCTGCGCCGTGTTTTGATCACGGCAGAATCACCCAAACGAATTTATGGAATCGTAAGTAGGCAAGTGAAAAATTGATCCAAAAATAGGCATGTGCGAAAGCTTACGGAATTTATTACGTTCTGTCGCTTTCAAATATGTATGTATATAACGCAGGAGTCTGATTTGAACGAAGTACGTGTGCTTCTCGCGTAAAATTATTTAGCACAGCACCAGTACTACTGGCAGCAGTACCCACCACTGGTCAAATAGGCCACAGTTTATTGTATCCTCTTATGCGTACACTCGATTTGTTTGGGTGTGTTCTACTAACAAAAAATTATTTTTTTTCAAAAACTAAGACAAGTCATTCTCTCACAATACATCACATAAAAAATAGTGAAAAACCAATTTTTTCAAAAAACCACCTCAGTGTGGGCTTCGACAAAACATTAGTGTGTATCATTTGTGTGTGTATGTGGCTCTGACAAAACATGTGTGTGTGCGCGCGCGAGTGCGAGTGCATTTTTGTGTGTAAATTGCGTGTAGTTCTATCAAATACTCCCTTCGTCCCCAAAATATCTCTCTTGAGAATTAAATCATTTATGTAACTTTTAATGTCCACTTTTTAATGTACTATATCTTATAATCTATAATGTTTTAAGGGATTTTTAAAACTTTGTATTTTTTATTTAATCTCTATTAAACAAGATTTATATTGCATATGGAATGTGTTATCGATTGAAAGATATATGATCGATTTTTTATCTGGTTAGAATAGAATAAGGGACTATATTTTTGGGACGGAGAAAGTTTTTTTTTTTTTTTTTGGTACTTTGGAATTATGAGGGAGTATGTTTATTTGTTTGTGACAATGATATTAGGTACTTTGGAATTATGAGGGAGTATGTTTATTTGGTGCCCATAAAGCAATGATCTTCTCTCTCGTACATGGAGTATGTGTAGTCTACGGACTTCTGTGAGAGGAAAGATCATTGGTGTTATGGGTAAGAGCACAAAAAAAAAAAAAAAAATCCTATCCCTCAAGGCCAAAAGGTAAGGATGGTAATGGGGCGGGGCAGAGTTAGAGCGGTGATCAGAGTCGGGGAGGTGTCGGGTTCGAAAAATAATCGGGTCTCCATTCATCATAGCCATTTTCTCTAACTTTACTCTCTTTAAACTGGTTTGACAAGAAACCAAAATATTGATGAGATATGAGACTTAAAAAAAATAGATACCAAGAAAACAAAGACGTGAAAATTTTATTAGTGGGTATTTTTCATACTATATCAAAACAATAAAATCAACAAATACACACAAAGTTGAATAATAATTGGAGTCGAATTGGGTTAAAAAGGGACGGGGGAGCAAATACCAAACCCAGCTTATTTGCTTATCGGATCAGAGAATACCCGTTCGATCGTTGCGGGGAAGTCGGGGGCAGAGACGGAGACAGGACAGGTAATTGCCAGCAAAGGTTATCTAGTGCTCCTGGAGCACAACATAATTTTCTACTACATATTTGTGCGGAAATCGCACACTTGGTGGCGAAGCATACACAAATGTGTGATGAAAAAGACCTTTAGAGCACCAAGTGGCGGTGTTGTGGGAGCAAATAATAATTTCTTCTCACTCACCACACGATGTTAATCAGACGGCAGAGAAGATCAGATGAGATTGTTAAACACCTCAGTGGATCAGATCCAGTTGGCATTCACATGTTCCTTCTACTTTTTACAATCATTGTCTGGGGGCCGGGACTCTTGTCGTAAACTGCAGAGAGGTCAAAGGTGCACCAAATAATTCACCCAAGGGTAGTCCACTGTGGCCTTTATACGACGACGTCCAAGGTCAAATCGCGCCGACACTCCATCTCAATTCTCAACGAGCCAAAGAGGCCAAGCTCTGCGTCACTGTCGACACTCACCGTCACATAATTTTCTCCTGCCACTTTAAATATATATTACATTACACAATGATGTTAGATTTTTTTCTGACATGATGAAGCACATATCATGGTAGTTTCTGAAATATCATTAACTTTTGCAAATGGATACTTAGAGCAATTTTAAAGTTTTTGTATCAACTAATCTAATGGCTCAAATTGTTTTCATTTCAAAATTCAAAACCCAAAATTTAATTTCTTTTATGTAGGTTTTGAACTCTTGTTTTTTTTTGATATTTGAGATTTAAGTAACTTTTTAATTGAAAAGGCTATTTAGATTTTTCATTGGATATCCTCAATCATATTGCATTTGGAAAAAATTTTCCTTGGAAAATAAATCCAAGCAATTTTCCCGGTGGTTAAGGAAAAATGAGTTTTTACATCTAGGTTGAGTTTCTAAATTTAATGAGTTTCCTTCCCGAAGGCCCTTGGATCAAACCCTCACTGCCCCGTTTTCTATTAGATTTTTTCATCCCTGCAGATCCTTTGCAAATACTAGCAAAATGGTTTGGTTGTGTTTTTCAAGATGTATTTTAAATTCTTTTATGATCGAGATGGCCTTTCAAAAAATCTTTAAAGGATCTATTTTGTAGCCCAACATCGCTTCGAGGATTCCCGTCGAAAACTATATTAGAATTTCCCAAAGTTATTTACTGATATATAGTATGACATTTATACATTTGTAAAGATAAATTTTTTTAAGGTGTTATGAATAGTATACAAGGGGACAAAAAATTTGAACGGAGGGAGTATAATATTTTCAAGAAAATTTCATAAAAATGAACAATTTAATAATATTGTTGAGCTTTTAAATTTAAAAATAAGATCGAAATTTTACTTGGAAAAAAATGTAACTTTTTTAAGTTATCGTTTTCCGGACCGAACAAACATTTTGGACGGAGGTAGAAAGAGTTTTGAATATTTGTGAAAGACAATTTTACACTCTCGCTTCTACTTTCGCTATATTCAGTTCACACACACTCATTTGTTTTTTGTTTTTTTTTTTTTTTTTTTGGTCTGCCACGCACACTAAGTGGGTGTTATTAGATTGCTCTTTTTTGCATTTTCGGTTTTACATTTGTGCATTCTTGGTGTTTGGGTGGAGGTACCAATAATAATAATCATTGTGTTCACTTCACATTTTCAAAAAAAAATTCCAAAAGATTCTTTCTTCAGTTTCTCATCTTTCCAATCATTAATCACATTTCTCTCTATTCATATCTCTCTCTCCAATCATTATTTTCATTTTTCTCTCTATCTCTCTCCAATTATTACACATCTCTCTAATTATTACTTTTTCCAAAAACTCATCCAAACACTATCTCAAAATTCTCAACCAAACAAAAATACCTACAACCATCCAAACACATCTCTCTAATTGATTTTTGGGTTTAGAGAAGAGAAGTTAGAAGTAGGGGGAGATGAGCTTTTTAATTTTTCATTTTCTATTTCTTCCATTTTTGTTGACAAAAATACCTACAGAATATATTCTACACATATATCTCAAACATTATTGTTGTTGCAAAAATAATTACGCACATATCTCTTAAATACTCTATAAATTCATAATACATTCTATATATAATTGGAGAGAGACTTAAGGAGATAAGAAAAGGCAATTTGTCAAATCAAAAATGGGAATTTTTTTTTGTAAAAAGTAAAAAGATGAGACTATCAAACACCCCATTTAATTTAAAGTACCAAAAGGGAAATTATTTGGTGGAATTTGGCATGCCCCAATACCATTTATCACTAGGTGACTTAGGGCATTAAAATCACTAAAAAGGCCCAACTTAATAATTTTTTCAAAAAATGGTCTAAAAAAAGCTCCCTAAAATTCACTATCTATGCTTATAAATTTGGAGATTATTTAAGGAGAGAGAAAGAGTTTTGAGAGAGATAGAGAGAAAAGGAGAGAGAAAGTTGCTTGCATTTATAACATTTTTTTTGTCTTTATTTGAATTTTTAAATGGATTTCACATACACTTTTAGTTTTTCATTTTTTTTTTGCTAGCTAACTAAGTTCTTGCAAACAATTGTCCTACACTAAGTGCTTGGGGTGAAACTCCAAAGAGTATTTTTGCATTAGAGATGGCCTTAGGTTTAACAGTAGGGCCATTCACTTTCCGTTTTTTTAGCATTGGGATCTATGCTTATGGGACATTGATTAATTTTTCAAGTAGTAAAAAAATTAAATTTGAATTTTTGACGTTTTTTTTTGCATCGATTTTTTTGAGTATTATTGGTTCTTTCCAAGAAATCAAAAAGGAAAAGATTATGACTATATAACTCTCAATTTTTTGAATAAGATCGAAAAAAGTGTAAAAAATTGACTTTTTGGCTTATTTTTGACTTTTTTGATTCCTCTCGTCGAAACGAACTAATAATACACAAAAAATTGATGCAAAACTAAAAATCACGAAAAAAAATCAAATAAAGACAAAAAAAAATAAGCCAACTTAGGCAAAAAAAACCTAACAACCTCAATAATGGGAACATTATTTCGAAGGTGTATGCCCTTCTTGGAAAGTCATTTTTAAGTTTTGACATTTTGGAAGTTATCTCAATCCATTGACCAGGTTGTTAGAGCAACTTATGTTGCCTAGAGAAGTACTAATCTTGAATTTTAGAAGTAGTTTTTTATATCTATACACGAAATCAGAATTTCATAGACGATGGGTCCTAACACAAACAACGAGATTTTAAAATTTCAAGATTTAGGAATTTAGAACATTTAGATGTCTAAATAGTACGTAATACAACACACAATATACAGGTGCTCTTAACAGATAAAAAACAACTAAAAGGGGAAAAAAATATAGAAGTTTGTCAATGCGTTACCTCAACCACATATCACTGTATCAAAATGGAATGTGATGCTACCTTAGATCCCAAAAGTCATCTACAATTGAGTTGGGACTAATTTTCGCATAAAAAATGATGGGTGTATAACAATTAGGGGGTATTCCAGTAGAGTGGTTTTTTTGAATAAAATGGTTTTTCACAGTTTTTTATGTGATGTATTATGAAAGAATGACATGTCTCGGTTTTTGGAAAAAAAAAACAGTTTTTTAAACATTTCAAGTTTAGGAATTCCAACATTGATTGATGTTAAAAGGGCCACATTTTCAGCATCAATGTATGCTTATGGGGTTGATTAATTTTTCACACAAAGCCAGGATGAAGTGTGTTTTTGTCTTTAGAGATGTATAATTGTACCTCTATCTTTTTGTTATCGCATTTTCAGTTTCCTTCTCGAATCAAATTTATTTCTGTGTGAATGTATTTTTGTGTGTGTGTGTGTGTACTTGTTGCTTATTTTGGGATGTGTTGGGGGGATAAAAAAAATAGGGATGACAATTACATCCGATCCGATCCGCATGTTGGCTGCTCCATTTTGTGTCGGTTTTTCGGGAAATTTTTCGGGAATCGGATCAGGTTGTTTTGCAAAGTAAGTTAGATCGGATGTGGTTTCACGTATCTCCAATAGTCCCGCCCGATCCGAAATTTTCCACCCCGTCCTAACCGCCCCATTATCTCTTTGTAGGTTAAGTATGTTATTTACATGTTTACCCTACAAACGGTTTTATAATTACCAATGTATAAAAATATATATACTCAAACACGGTGACAAATCTAGGTTATCTAACGTATGAGACTGCATAATTTTATTTAGTTGGTTGGGATTTTGTTGTAAATTTAAAATTTTGTTGCCATATTTTTCATTATTTGGCTTGGATATCATATATAGAGGAAAAAAACCTTGTATTTTGAATTTTTTTTTTTATGGTTAGGTAAGTAAAAAGATAGGGATCCCGGATTTAAAAAGAATGGAGGGTGGAGGGATTCCTGTTTAGGAAAGTTCGGGAATGGAGGCTAATAAAATTTTCGAGGTTGGGATTCAAATTTCTCGATCCACTCCATTGTCATCAATAAAGTTCACGAAAGTTCTTGGTAGGGGCAATCCAAAAACTAATTGTCCCCTCTATCTTTCCAACGTACCATCTCCCCCATCTTCAAAAAAATAAAAAAGGGCTACATGATCATCCGCATTTTGGATTATTTTTTCATTAAAAATATAACCGGGTTTTGGGAAAAATAAAAAAAAATGCTAGTAATTTTTTTGAAAGCATGGCAAAAACAATAACACAAAACACCCAATGATCATGTTTTGAGAGCTAAAAATGATTAAAAGCGTCCTACCACAGAAACCAATTTTTAGTGGCTTACTAATAAGTCCGTTTAATTATATTAATAAGCCCAACTACTACATTCAAATACAAAGGCCTCTCATCAAGTCTTCTTCCCACCCATGAGCAAAACAATATTATGAACTCAAAACCATAAACCAAAATGGTTATGAATTCCATGAGTACCAAAACAAATTTTATTTAGTTGGTTGGGATTTTGATTGTAAATTTAAAATTTTTGTTGCCATATTTTTCATTATTTGGCTTGGATATCATATATATTGTATTGGAAAAAAACCTTGTATTTTTTTATTTTTATTTTTTGGTTAGGTAACTTTCAGATCAGGATATGGATCCCCGATCCTCGTTAGGAGCGAGAATGGAGGGTGGAGGGGATTCCTCGTTTAGGAAACGGTTCGGGAATGGAGGCTAATAAAAAGTTTGGAAATCAGAGGTTGGGATAGTCAAATTTGTCCTCGATCCACTCCATTGCATCCCTAAATACTACGATAGTTACTGGGATCTTCAAATCGGTTGGCCTTTTATAACCCAAGTCTAACTACTAGTTTCGTCTCTGCTTCTGTGTAAAGTTTTTGACAAATACTCCACCGGTGATAGGCTTTGTACTAAGTACAAAAAAAAAAAAAAAAAATCAGTATATAACTCAACAATAGTACTACTTTATAGTCATGGTGATTAGTTGTGCTTCTCTCTCTCCCTCAACCTTAGCCGTCACAAACCTTTGTCGTATCCCTTGCCCTCCCTCCCCTAGGGTTTCACAAACCTTGTAGAGTAGCAGGAGGGGAAGGCCATGATACTCATTCTGATCCACTTTTTTTTAGTCATTAGTATTTCTTTTTCTTTTTCTTTCGTCTCATCAGATCAATGACTTGTCGTTTGATATGTAAGAGCTATGTCTCTCGTTATTGCGAGAGTATAGTTTCGTTTTTAGATCAAGTTCTTTCAGACCTTGTTTATTCACAATGATATCCTTATCGGCAGTGTTCTAACTTTACATGATGTTTTTGGTGGAGCAACTTGTGGTGCCTTGTTAAATCTGTAGTTTTGGAAGTTCATTAATGAGCTCATACTTGGTTGGAGTCTATTTGATCGTATAGGTACTTGTTATAATTTTGTCTCTGACTAACACTTATCTCTTTTAAGACTGCTAATTCGGCTAAGTGTGCGTCAGGCGAGATTGCATGGGTTGGGTTAAAAGACATCGATTGCCTTGTTCTTTTATCATCTTACATCAGTTGTAAGATGATTAATTTGGCTTTGTCCAATATTTTAATGAATTCCTTTATGTAAGTGTCGCCGGACTTATATTAATATGATCTCGCTTTTGTGCAAAAAAAAGAAAGAAAAAAAGATTAGTTGTGATTGACATGCCTAAAAATTTAAAATTGTTCAAACCAAATTTGTAAGGAAATATTTTTATACATTTTCTTATTAACTTTTGGAAAATATCTGGACTCTATCACCGCTTGTGTACGTGGAAGCAGGGACTCACACATAGGGATGGCAATTTCCACCGATCCGATCGAATCTGATCCGTTCCCCGATCCGAATGGATCGGCGTTTTGGAGATCTATTTGGAGACTGGGTCGAATTTTGGGATTTTTAAAAAATTAGGGGATCGGATCGGGGATGGGTAGAAGTATATCCCCGCCCCGAATCCGATCCGTCCCCGAATCCCCGTTTTATATTTTATTATTTATATATATATAGTCCCGTTCTACTAAGGACTCCCTCAAACTCCCAATTTGCGGACCTCATGGATCGGGGTCGAATCTCGACGATCCGAACCGCTCAATGTATTTAAAACGTGTTTTTAAGGGTCACGGCGAGGATTCGTCCAAAAAAATACCCGGAAGGGCTTCATTCGAGTTTTTTTCGATAAACTATATATTAACGGTTATTATGAAAAACTGCTCAGATGAAGCCCTTTCGGGTATTTTTTTTTGTGATTCTTCGCGATAGCCATGGAAAACATGTTTTAAACACATTGAGCGGTTTGGATCGTCGAAATTTGGTCCAGAAAATCAAAAAAGGGGTGGTCCTCACAGAGGAGATCTTTGAGAGAGTCCTTAATAGAACATCTTCCTATATATATATATATCACAATACGTCAATACCCATTCCAGATCTCTCAGCCATCTGTCTTACTCCTCACAGCCGCCGCAGTACACAACCACCGGTCCACCATTCACCCGTCGGCCGCCGACTCACCACGTTCTTCACAAGTGAACAGAGAGAGAAAACGACTCCAAACGAAGAGAGAGATTGAGTGTGTCTTTCTAGTCTAGAGAGAGAAAATGGAGCCACCGCACGGTCAAGGCAGCATGGCGGAGGCTGGTCATCGCCGAGAAGCTCCTCGCAGGCCGAGACCTTGTCGGTAGCAGAACCTTCGCGATCCGAGCCCGTGAGTCCGACCAGACCCTTGACGTTTCCGATCAAATCTTCGCCTTTGTCGAATGGGTTTGTTGAGAGGTTGAAAAACCAGATTTGTGTGTGAGAGTGAGCACAACGAGCAGATTGAGAGTGACCACCGATTTTTTCCCTGAATCCCTGTTTTGGATCCTCGTTCCCCGTTTGGGGCGGCGATGGAGGGAAAAAATTAATCGCCATTGGGGATCGGAGCGGGGACGGGGATGATGGGAGCATTCGGGGATCGAGGACGGGGGTAGTGGTCTCCGATCCCGACCCGTCCCCATTGCCAACCCTACTCACACATTGTGGTGGCACGACGTGAACACTCAAGAACAGACCAAAAAACATATCTTTATATCTCGTACATAATATATGGGAAGCGAGGATTCGCTTATTTCAGTGATGCTAAATAAAAACTCAATGCAAGTTAAATAATGCGCTTGCATGAGTATAAACAGAAAAGCTTCTTCGAAAAATATCTCCAATTATTAAAACATACAATAAGGAGAATTTAAAACATACAATAAGGAGAATTGAGAAAAAGAATAAATGATCTCATGGGAGGGGAGCGCGCTAATACATTACGGTAGTGTAGTGTGTAACTCGAAATCTCATCTTGCTGATTCGAACCGTTTGATTTGCAGAGTTCGGTAAACATTTTACTTGCGCCAAAAGTCGAGTTAATTGAAATTGTATCTGCATGACCAAATTGTTCCAGAAACTGACTTATTCTCATACTCACATGTTGTGCTTTACTAGATTTTCACACAATATAACTAAAAAAATCAATTTAAGTTAGTTCCCGACTAAACACACCCTAATATGTATTAGGGTATGGTTCTAAAATAAAACTGTCCATCTATTAGGGGTGTTTGACCACCTATTTTTTTGCATTTTAGTTTTGCATTTTTCTACTTCTACGTGTTTGGCACACCATAGCGAAAACACATTATGCGAAAATGAGTTTTTGGTTTTTGACTTCAGAGAAGAGAAGTCAAAAATAGTTTTTATTAATTTTTTTTTGAACCAAGAAACGTAAGATATCCAATACAAAGGTGACGACGGACAAAAATCAAATGATTACGAAGGTGACGACGTACAAAATATGAGAAGACCTCACATTTTGCTAGGTGGCCCCGATGACAAAGTCTGAGAGGAGCTTTACTCTTCATTTTCCACTTTTGCCATTTTGATTAACAAAAAGACGTACATAATGTATTTTACATATATCTCTCAAACACTACTTGTGCTGCAAAATGCATTACGCGCATTTCTCTCAAACACTTTTACCGAATTCAAAATACATTCTGACTATAATCTATAAAGCCAAAAAACTAAAAAATTAAAAATGAAAAGTTAAAAATGAAGCTCTAAAAACACCTAATCCGTATTGTGTTAACTAATGTTGTCGTAGCAATGGACAAAGGATAATGATACGCGTACAGAACCAATGGGACCGAAATTGTACCGATCGCGTTCGGGGACCCACTTTTGGGTCCCAAACGAGTGATCCGAACCGTTCATTGTTCTTAAAACATTTTTCCGAGGGGCCCCACAAAATTTCAGCTCAATCGGACGGATTTTTTATTCAAACGATGAGACTTTGGTTCGAGTACTTCCAACCGTCCGATTGAGCTGAAATTTTGTGGGGCCCCTCGGAAAAATGTTTTAAGAACAATGAACGGTTCGGATCACTCGTTTGGGACCCAAAAGTGGGTCCCCGAACGCGATCGGTATAATTTCGGTCCCATTGGTTCTGTACGCGTATCATTATCCATGGACAAATGCTTATCAAAGCCAGCCACCAAACCGACCAAATACAAAAATCCCATACATCCATTTCCTCTACAACACCTATAAATCCACCGTTAACCCCTTTCTCCAGTTCACTTTTTCCCTCCACCATCCATGACCCATCCCCATCCTCCCCCCCATCCAAAATTTCTCGATACCATCAATTCACAAATCCACATGTAAAACTTCGACAAATCCAGACCCATCCCCATCCTCTTTTTTTTTCCCGTCGATTCTTCCCTTCAAATTCCAGCAAAATGGTTTCTCTCGAAGATTCTCACTCCATCTCCACCCCCTTCCCCACAACCCCTCACTCCTCCGCCGCCTCCTCGAAAACCCAGCGCTCCATTGGCCGCTCTATGCGCACCATCCGGTCCAACCTGTACAACCATCCCGACTACTGCACGCACTCTTTCCCCGGCTCACTCCCCGACAAACCGGCCGCCTACCCATCCGAATCCCTAACCGACTCCCTCGTCGACTTCCGCCTGAGCCAACTCACCGCCGCCGCTCAACCCAACCTCCACTCGCCCAACTCGCCTTGCTCCGACCACCACTCCAGCTTTCTAGACCTCTCTCAAACCTTCAGCGACTACTCCGCCTGCAGCAGCGACATCTCAGGCGAACTCCAACGCCTCGCCACTATTCCAAATCCAGAAAACGGGCCGGATCCGAACCCAGTACCCGAGATAGAACCCTGCTTAGGGTTTCTAGAGCGGGAGAGCTTCTCGACCGAGATTATCGAAAGTATATCGCCGGAGGATCTCCAACCGACGGTCAAGATCTGCATCGACGGCTTACAGTCGAATTCCGTTGCCGTGAAGAGGTCCGCTGCGGCCAAACTCAGATTCCTCGCCAAAAACCGGTCAGATAATAGAGTTTTAATCGGCGAGTCAGGCGCCGTGCCGGCTTTAATCCCGTTGCTGAGGTGTACCGACCCGTTTACCCAGGAGCACGCCGTCACGGCCCTACTGAATCTCTCCCTTCATGAAAGTAACAGGGGTTTGATAACGAATGCAGGAGCGATTAAATCGTTGATTTACGTACTGAAGACCGGTACGGAGACGTCGAAGCAGAACGCGGCGTGTGCGCTGCTGAGCTTATCGTTGGTCGAGGAGAACAAAGTGACGATCGGGGCGTGCGGGGCGATACCGCCGTTAGTTGGGCTGTTGATTCACGGGTCGTGTAGGGGGAAGAAGGACGCATTGACGACGCTGTACAAGCTGTGTAGCGCGAGGGTGAACAAAGAGAGGGCGGTGAGGGCGGGGGCGGTGGGGCCGTTGGTGGGGATGGTGGGGGGCGGTAGCGGGGTGGGGGAGAAGGCGATGGTGGTGTTGAGTAGTTTGGCAGCGGTGGAGGAAGGGAAGAGGGCGATTGTGGAGGAAGGCGGGATAGGGGCACTGGTGGAGGTTGTAGAGGAAGGGTCGGTGAAAGGGAAGGAGTTCGCGGTTTTGATTTTGGTGATGTTGTGCGGGGAGAGTGTGAGGAATCGAGGTGTGGTTGTCAGGGAAGGTGGGATACCGCCGTTGGTGGCGCTTTCGCAGAACGGGACGGTTAAAGCCAAGCACAAGGTCAGTCAATCTATCTCTCTCAATTTTGAATTTTGTTGGATGACAAGTTGTAGAAGAATACAGTATCGGAATTTGGACATAAGTGAACTGATATCCCAGTAAGAAGACAAGTATTAAACCGTTTAGGGCGAGAAATTAAGTGAGATTTGCTACTGGCAAGAATTGTTTCCACACCGGTGTCAAAGTGTGTCAATTGAGCTAATCTCAGCTGGTTAAGTTGCTATGCATATTACTACGAATGCGTTCCTTGCCTGAATTTTGCTAGATTGGAGAGGTGTTTAGTTTGATTTACGTGTCAATTTGGTGATTTCAAATTGAAGTCTGCGAAAAGTCCACTAATTCATCACGGAGCTTAACCTTCATTTTTATGTTACAGTGGCCTAGTGATAAGCATCTCCAATCTTGACCCGTTTTAAGACTCAAACCCAAATTTGGGGCAAAATCAGAAAAAACACATCTTCAATCTTTACCCAAACCCGTCCCATTTTTGAATGAGAGAGAGAGAGAGAGAGAGAGAGAGAGAGAGAGAGAGAGAGATAAGAGGGTTACCTGCTGCATCAAGTAGTCAGGGCTTTAAAGTTTAAACCCAAGCCCATTTGACAATTACACAAAGAGAGGCGGGGGGTTACCTGTTTGTTGGGTAAAATCTGTGCTTTGTGATTGGAGATGTTCACACCCAAATTGAGTTTTCGCTCAAATTTTGACTCATTTTGGGTAGAAAAAAAGGATTAGGGCTGGTGCCTTGACTTTCACTTACCTGATGAGTTTCTGAGTCATGTTGTGCTCTTGACACTGTGGTATGCCTGTCTGTTTGGTATTAGAAATTAAGATAGCTTCTGTTGATGCACAGAAAAGGAAAGGGTGGATGCGAAGTTATAATTAGATTTGACTTTGCTTCCCCGAAAGTGTTAATTGAGCCATTTTTAAATTAGCACGCTGTAAATTGAGCAGTTAGACGTGGTTTTGGCTGGAAAAGAAACAACTGAAATTTCTTTAAAATTCACTGCTGCACAAGAGTTTGGTCTTCTTTTGCTAATCTGTGTTCATAAGGGTGCACAAGATTTGAGTTTAACTTGTACACAAAATTGTCAACTTTTGATTCATTTGTTCAAAATGGAGCAGTTCATGGATAAGTCAACTTGTACACTCGAGTTGTTTAAACGGTCAAGTTGCTTTGGTTTTGTATCTCCAATTTAACTAAATGATATGGGTTAGAAGTTAGAACTCGGATGATCCTCCAGACCTTATCCACCAAACCACTTCAAACTCAATTTTTGTGCCCCATTCATCCCGTATTCCTTGCTAAGAACAACAGTTGTGTCAAAAATCAGTTTGATTGGTCATTAGTAAATACATAAACAATTTACATAAGCTTGACAATTCACGTAATCCTAAACATGAATCATCCATTTTATATATTTTTATAGCTGAATTTTTTTCCAAAAGTTATTATCTGCGAGATGTATGAGATTGTTTGGATCACCATTGTGAGCCCATAATAGGGCCCAAAAAATTGGAGTTTAGAGGGGTTTGGTGGATAACAGGTATGGAGGTGAGCCAATCCCTGATTTGATTGTAGTCAGCGTAGTTGTTTTATTGCCTATTGTCAAAAAATGGAATTGCCAATCAACTGATTGTCAAAGGTCCAAAACTAACGTTTCTCAAATTGCTTGTTTATGTTCTAACTTTGATCAACGGATGCCTTGTTATATTTCCTGTGGGTTGTGTGTGTATTGGCGCGTTCAAATTTCTGTACTCGTGTTCTACCACGATGGCTTCGTATGGCTGATCAACTTTGAAAATTTGTTTGGTTGGTTTTGCAGGCTGAAACGCTGCTAAGGTATTTGAGGGAACCAAGACAGGAAGCTTCTTCTTCAACAAGTCCATAGAGAGGTTTATCTCTTATGGGATTAGGTTTCATTATTATATACTAGAGAAGTGTTTGGTTGTTGACTGTATATAGGACCCTGTTTTGAATGGGTTTGTATAGGGTGGGTGAGAAATTTAGTAAGTTTGAGGTAGAAGAAAAGGGTTAAATAAGTGAAAAATCCTTTTAGTTGTAGTATGTGTAGTTTTGACAAGGTCTTTGGGTTTTTCTTCACTAACCGACCTTTTAGGTGTTACGGTATTTGACTATCGTTTGCGGGTTTCCATTTTCGTCGTTCTTTACGGAGTAGTACAAGTTTTTGTTCTGTTGGTACTTGGTAGGGAAGAAGTCGCTTGCCTTGCCTACTGGGTTTCTGGGTTGATAAGGACTTGTTTGTTACTAAAAAATGTTTGTTTTTCACCTTTTGGATTGAGTGGAAGCTATATGTTTGGAGATAGTCTGTCTGTAGACAATCGTTTGTATATAGACACAAGTTTTGTGTAAGTTTCCTTGGCTATTTACGGATTTCAGTTTCAATTTGTGCAAGTTTTCTTCTTGATTTTCCATGGATGTTAGTTTCGAGTTTAAAACATATCTGAACCGTTGATTGCAAAGATGAATGGTCAAATTGGTAGTCTACAACACTGTACAGGCTCCCCAAATCCGTTAGTGTCACTTCCTTTCGTTTCAAGTATGTCACCCATTCTCTGGCCGTTCCATTTAAAAAGAGAGTATATCACCCATTTTCACTCCGCATCCAAGCCAACTAAAATGTCTCTTGATCGGAGTGTTTGGGAGTCTAAGGGCATCTACAGTGGACTCTTAAAACATATATGAACTGTTGATTGCAAAGATGATTGCAAAGATGAATGGTCAAATTGGGGGTCTACAACACTGTACAGGCTTCCCAAATCCGTTCCGTTAGTGTCACTTCCTTTCGTTTCAAGTATGTCACCCATTCTCTGGCCATTCCATTTAAAAAGAGAGTATATCACCCATTTTTACTCCGCATCCACAAGCCAACTAAATTGTTTCTTGATCGGAGTATTTGGGAGTCTAGCAAAAGCCAACTAAAATGTCTCTTGATCGGGGTGTTTGGGAGTCTAACAAAGCCATCTTTCACTAAATGCATGAGAGTACCAAGGTAACTATCATTAGTTAACACTTGTATGGAATTATAAGAGGATGCTAAATTCTTAGTAGATTATAGAGAATCAGTAAAAATTGAAAAGCACTGAAGGTAAAAAGAGGGTGGTCAATCCTCCTCTAAATTCCCATGAATTGTCCATTCCAGATGCTCATTCTATATACTCCGTACCATACATGCACATTGGAGTCTATTTTTGTTACAATCATTACACGAGGGTTGCACGGGCCAAGAAGATAATGATGATGTCCAAAGCCAATTTTTGAGGGTTGCTTTATTTTGAAGTGTTTGGTGTAAAGTGGGTTTGGGTAACTACCGACTGTCCACTGGCTTCGTTTTGCAACAAGCCAGCTGGCCACACCAACCCCATCACCACATGTGACATAATGTTTTGTGGTGCTCATCTAATCTTGCTTACTAGGAGTACTATTTTTCCCCTTTTGTGCATAGCTTCGGCCTCGTGCCTGTACTAGTAATAATGGCTAGCCATTCAAACGCTTCTGGTATCCTGCAAGTGTCGGCGTCTTTAATGGAGAGAGAAAGGAGAGAGAGAGGGTTTCGATTTGGACCGTCTGATACACTTTTGAACGGCTTGAATGCAACGTTCGGATACCACGTATGCCGGGTCACACGGTATCCATTCGATACCCAAAATCTTTTCGTCCCAATGGGTCGGATAGAGTTGGCGAAAAACTGATCAGATGGATATTGGGGGCCGGGGAATAGAGGAGTTCCCATTTATACCATTGTAATTTGGTACTCCGTACTCCTATAATTATGTTCTTTTGAAAGGATTTTGACAACAAAACAAAATATTTATGAGTGATGAGAGTTAAAAGACAAAAATAAGCAAACAAAGCAATAAGGTAATGATTTACTCCATTATTTGGTGTGTATTCTCATTATACTTAAAATAAATGAAATCTACATAGGTTAATATATTTGAAACGTGTATTAATCACCCTGAAATCTGAATATCAGCAGCACAGGGGAAGCAAATACCATATTCCCCCAATTTCATTATTGGGAATGGAAAATATCCGCTCTAATCTGGGTGGAGAAGTCGGAGGCGAGGACGGGAGAGAGGAAATTCTCATCCTTAGAGCAAGTGTGTCAAGCTCTGTAAGAAGCAAGCTTAGCTCAAGTACCCAAAAATATGCTCCTTGAGCCGAAACCCTCTCCATTACACAATACCATCTCTTATTCTTTGCTACAGTGTCCCTCCGAAAGAGGAGAGCAATTTGTATGGAGTAGGATTAGATTAGAGTAAGCTCAAAATAGAGAAGCCGATGTAATTTGTCCAAAGAATAACTACTAGCTAAAGTAAAAAAGTGAGAGGCCGTTGCACTTCGCCAAGAGCATGTACAAGACCATAGAACCGGACAAACCGCACACATCCACGGGACACAAGTCAAGATAACCAATAGTGTAATAAAGGCAATATGGTAGTCCGGAAAACATGAGGGAATAACCCAATTACCTCTCGACCAATCAAGCCATGCTAGGACACATAGCCAAAACCAGGGACATTCTGCCATTCTCGACACTCCATGGCAAAATGCAAGCCGTCGCTTGCAACTGACCAATTCAAAGAGAGTAGGCAAATTGGCAAGGTAAAGAAATAGTACTACAGTACCCAGACAATTGAATTATCATGTCCCACAAGTTGGTGGCTCTGGTTCTATTTTTATTTTTTGTGGTGGGTGATGGTTCTTGATTTTGAATGAACCAAGTACCTAAATAATTTGTATTCACAACACATTCTGAAAACGAGACTTGAAATGAGATGCCAACTCACATTGTATGGGCCACACCCCGATTGGATATCCAGTTGAACAATTGAAATAACCCTTCCACCAATGGGATCGAGAGAATGCCTCAACTCAATGAGGAATCGCTTTCGAAGTTTCAAAGTACGGACATGGTACTCAACAATAATAAGTCGAGGTGTACGTAAGAGAGAAGTGTGCGTAATCCAGACAATTGAATTATCATAAACAATCAAATTGAAGGTACTGGATTCTGGATGAAGTTGCGCATCTGGGAAATTACGTGAAGTCTGGTGAATTGTTTGGGACTTTCTCAGGCGGGTGAGTGTCTGCACTCTGCAGTGATGTATTTCTGCAAGCAAACTACTACCATTGAGGAAAAACAAAGAAAATAACAATCGAGAGAGACTTTTATCAAAACTATATTGGTCTAAAATATAAGATGAATTCGACAAGCATTGAACCTTTCATCTCCAAACAGCTAGGACAATTAACTGCATGCATAACTCGTTGAAAAATGAGAGGAAATTACTTCATGATTGTAAACAATTAGACGGTAAACGTACACACAAACAAAGTGATTGCCTCAAAAAGCTGTAGGAAAAAGAACCTTCATGTTAACCCTGTAGGAAAAAGAACCTTCACGAACTATCAGGATGGCTAGCAAGCCTAACCCTGGAGGAAACAGACCGAATGGAATTGGGATTTCCGTATATCATGAATACAAAGATGTATTCCCTGAGGAATTACTAGGATTACCACTGCATAGAGATTTAGATTTAACAATCGAGGTTGCAACTTGGGACAACACCAATTTCTATGGCGCCTTTTCGCATGGTACTTGCCAAATTGAAAGAATTAAAGATTTAGTTGCAAGAACTGCTAGACAAAGGGTTCATTCAGCCAAGCACGTTGCCATTGGGAGCACCGCCCTTATTCGTCAAGAAAAAGGAAGGAACTCTAAGGCTATGCATCGATTATAGGCAGCTCAATCAAGCTACAATCAGGAATCTCTACCCGCTGCTAAGGATAGACGATTAGTTTGATCAATTGAGAGGATCGACATGTTTCCTAAAGATTGACCTTCGATCCAGATACCACCAGCTGCAAATTAGGGATAATGATATCCTGAAAACCGCATCCCAGACTCGTTATGCCACTACAAGTTTGTAGTGATGCCTTTCGGTCTAACAAACGCTCCGGTTGTGTTCATGTGTCTCATGAACAAAACCTTCACACCATACTTAGACAAGTTCGTTGTGGTCTTCATTGACGATATTTTGGTGTACTCGCCCGATACGTTGGAGCACGAACAACATTTGAGGACTATATTTCAAATGTTCCGAGATAACCACTCTACGCTAAAGCCAGCAAATGCGAGTTTTGGATGAAGGAAGTGAAATTCCTAGGACACGTCGTGTCTGGGAAAGGGATCTCTGTGGACAACAACAAAGTACAAGCTGTGATGGATTGGAAACAGCCAACTTCGGCGATGCCCTCCCTTGCTTTTGACCCCTTTCCTTAACTAATTGACTAACGGTGTTAAATTTAACTTGGGAAAGACTAAGATGCCCTTAAACTACAATATGCCCCTAGTGATTTTATTTTATTCTCATCTTTAGTTCAACTTTATTTAGTAACTAATACTCCCTTCGTCCCTTTTTAAGTGTGTTACTTTGTAAATTCAACTTATTAAAGAGACATTATCGTTACACCTTTCATATTATCTTTTACCTTCACTTTATACCTTTCACATCAACTTTTACTTCCATTTTTCAAAATTATCTTCCACCTTTACCCATTAACTCTTTACCCACTGACTTTTCAAAAGGGCAAAATAATAATTGTACAAACTTTTCCCATTAACTTTGCAAAACACACACTTATTAAGGAACAAACTAAATTGGAATAGTTGACTACAAAAAAGGGACTACTACTTCATTGATTTGAGCTATTGATTCACGTTACTTTCACTTAATCTTTGAGGAATTTTTCTTGTCTCAGATTATTTTTTGGAATTAATTTATTGACTAATATTAGCATTTGTTTGGGTTCCGAGATAAATAAGTTAAATGAAGATGAAAAGGGTGAGCACTGAAATATGATCTCAATAAATAAATACTAGTAGTAGTTAATAAAATACGCCAGCTGTCCCCAAATAGTAGTCTAGTATTCCATTTTGGACTATCTCTTAATAAGTGTCAATTTTGAAAAGTTAATGGGTAAAAGTTTGTATAATTATTATTTTGAAAAGTTCATGGGTACGTGAAGCTTAATGAGGAAAAGTGGAGGATAGTTTTGGAAAGTTGAGGTAGAAATTGATGTGAAAGATATAATGATGATCTTTTTTTAATAAGTTGGAATTACGAAGTTACACTTACACATTTGAAAATGGATGGAGGGTGTAAGAGCATCTCCAAATTACCGCATAGAAACTAATCTCCCAAAATTGTTCGAAAACCACCAACACATAAGATCATAAACATTTGACGGACTTACCCAGACTATGTCCTACCATTTGATGATCCGAGACCACACTTCCCATGAAACATTGCAATGCAATAAATAGTAAGTGAGAAGGGTATTCCAATTCTATATTGCAGAGAGGACATCTACCCTCACGTACTGCCTCAGGACTTAAGATGTTTCTTCTAATAAGCTCACTCCTTGTGGCTATTTTACTTTGCATAGCTTGCCAAGCAAAAACTTCGACTTTGAAAGGGCATAGGTTTCTCCAAATTTGTTTGCAAAGAGGACCAATAGGATTTTCTGAATTGAACTCCTCTTCTCATTTTTCATAACATGATTTCACCGAAAAAACACCACTGCTTCCATCCCATCTCCACTTTAGCATTTGGGTTAGGAGATTGAGTTGATGATATTCATATATGAACAACACTCTTCTAAATTTGAATTGCCACGTCATGGTTCCGAAATCATATACTAAAATTGAATAAGGGAATTGATATTGACGCTCTTCATTTTGATATTAGCACTCTCATTTATGTTTTTACTAAACCACCATTGGACTTTATAATTATATTTATTCATTGCTATCAAAATGACCTTCTAACCCATTTATTTATCCAATGGACAAAGAAGGAAAAAAAAACTTATTTCATTCCAGAACGTTCTTTTGCCTTGGAGAGAGAGAGAGAGAGAGAGAGAGAGAGAGAGAGAGAGAGAGCTTTCTTCGTTTCTACCATCCTTTTGATTCATCTTCTACTAGTCTCCTTCTTTATCCCCTTCGATTTTCATTGTCTATTCTCATTCCAAATCACTTTACAATTTCAACAATTGATGATGAAGGTGAAGACATCTATGAGTTTCAGCCAACGATGGAGTTTACACATGAAGATATCTCTAAGCTTAATGATATCATAAATCTCACAACCACCAACAATGTTGAAGAAATATCATAGTGGTACAAATCATTCAACTCTACATATGATTATAGTAATTTCCCCTCATTTATTCATGGGATTCTAGATCTAGGGTTTTTTCCAAGCCGGTTTTGCGCTTACAATGATTCTGGTTTCTTCTTGTTCGTGGAAACAATATTTGTTAAACCATTGTTGCACCTTATTTATTGGATTAGTTTGGTCCCCACCAACTGATTTGGTTTTCGACTAAGTTAATAGGATTAGAACTAGTTTGGTCCCCACCTATTAGGACAATATACTGGTGTATGTATGAACGTGAAATATGCAGGCATCAAATTTGTGGTCGGTTGTTTAATGGAGTTCCCTCATTAGTACCGAAGATAAATAAAAGGGTTATTTCAGTGATTTGATAGCAAGGGATAAATGTAATTATAAAGTATAAGGGTGATTCAATAACTTCACCTAATAAAAACAAAAACTAGAGTGCCAATATCGAAATGGGGAATGCCAATATCAATTCTAGGAATGGGCATGGGGACGGATCGGGGCCGGAGACTACTATCTCTACTCCCAATCCCCAAACCCCTTACTCATATCCATCCCCTATCCAATCTCCAACGGGGATTTATTTTTATCCTCCATCCCCGCTCCAAACGGGGAACGGGGATCCCCATGGGGATTTCGGAGATCCAATCATTTTCCCTAGAGTAACAAGTAAATAGTTATAGAAGCCCAATTACAAATTATTTTCCCTAAAATCCAATCATTGGGCTACACTTGAGCGTGTAAAACTTCATGTGTTTGTAGAACAACATAAAGAGTGCAGAAAAGTAGAAATTATGAAGAGTTCTTATGTATATTCATGACAGTAATTAAAATTGATTAAATGCAACATGGGTTGTCTAGTGGATAACATACATAATTGTTTCAAAGGAAAAGAGACTACAAGTCTACAACTCATTGTTGATATGCCCAGGAAACAGAATATGATAGCAGCAAATGATAAGTATTCAAAGAACAACACTGACTACCTTCAAGTAGTCTCTAAACCAACAAAAACAGTCCTGGATCACCCAAAACAAGTGTCATAATTAAAATTGAACTAAATTTCAACAAGATAGCAACAACTAAGGTAGCATTAGGTAACGGCGTAACGAAAATTCCTAAATGACGCCTGCACTTCACCCCAAGAATAACTCCACGCACTCGCATTTCTATTTATCTGTGATACAAAAAAGAAGTCAATCAGCACGATAAAGAGGAAGATACCACAGAACATAAGCCCCTGGAATATACTAATATAAGACTCTTGTACATACTGATTGTTCATATCTTTGCATTCCATATTACAACTAGAATATACTAATATAAGAAGTATTTCAAACCAACCATCTTCTCTGATCCAGCAAAGGTAACATCAATGATGTTCCATAAAAGGCACACTACTAGGCCTGCAAATGACACCGAGTTGAAAAAACTAAGTTAAATATGCCCTTGTTCAAACTATTTTGATACAAGAGACTAACCAAGTAATGTATTGATAAGCCCCCAATATTGTATATATCGGGGCTTATCTCGTTCATCTAACTCACACACGCACGCGATTTCGCGCTTGAAATGGTTGATATGCGCGTAGTGTGTTTTTGGTGAAGTTACAGGTTAAACGCGCAGAATAAGCGCATTTTCAGGGGCATGGAGAATCGTGCCACGTTTATGTGGGCCACGTGCCCCATGGCACGCCAACACCGGGCCCCGAGGGCCATGAAACGACGATTTGCCTAAAGGCCCGGGAATGCGGAAAGTCACCAAGTTGGGACGGTGCATTGAAAGCGGTTCATACATTTGCAAAGCTTCCAGGAGAGTCTGAGAGCGGACAAGCCCTCAAGATACCAAGGAGCATCTCTCCCGGGTGTCGTGCGACGCTTTTGAGTGCCTTTGAAGGAATCCGGAGTCACGTGATTCAAGTAGAGTGATCAAAGAAGTGGGAATCAAGAAGGGAGAAAGGTTGGATCGATCCATGGCACATGTGGATCGATCCACTATGCTGAGATGCTACAAAAGACCCCTCTGGATCGATCCAAGAGGGTGATGGATCGATCCATGCCTATAAAAATTCTTCCAGTCAAGTCTGGATCGATCCATGGCTAGGGCTGGATCGATCCACCTCAATTCAAAGTCTCAATATCCTACTCTGGATTGATCCAAGGTCGAAGGTGGATCGATCCGCTTTGTCTAAATTCAATTGTGCAATGAAGTCACTCTGGATCGATCCATGGCTCGGGCTGGATCGATCCACTTATCTCCCAAACAGCAACAGACTCATCCGGATCGATCCAGGATGGGTGTGGATCGATCCAAACAGAGCCCGGGCAGCAAAATTAAAGCACTTTATGCACCTTCTATTTATGGCAAGTTTTTGTAAAATGTGAGAGCTTTATTGACTTTGTTAGAGAGAGGAAAATAAGAGGAATAAATACCCTCTCCTCTCTTCTTCTCAGCCATTTTCTTTACACGTTAGTTTTAGCTAGTTAATTTGCTCTTCCTTCTCTCTTCCATGGGAGAACTTCCAAGCTTTCTCTCTCTAGTTTAATTCACGTAAGTGTTTGTCTATGGATAATTTCACGTTTATTAATTATGTTGCTCTTGTTTAGCTCTTCTTATTAATCTAGTTTATTTTCAATTCTACCTAGTATTGAGTTTACGTGATCTTCTTGCTATTTCCTTAGGAAACACTTGGTTCCGTTAGCTGTTCGTTAATTTCTCAAAGCTTAAAGTTGTAGGCTAGCTTATAATCTTCCTTAAAAATCAGTTTTTTTATAGATATATGTCATGTTCTTTATTTCCTTCATAAATTTGGTCATGTTTTCCGTAGCTATGAACGAGTAGTCGGTTTAGGCTTGGTTATGGGGTGATTCGCCCCCGTGACTTAGGTTATTCACTCTCCTCGCTATAATGCAAACTATGCTTGTTAATCAAAGAGTACGGATTGATTTTATGTATCAAAATTTGGATTTGTTAATCCCGTTGATCACACGTAGCCAAGGGCTTGACCACTTGGCACGTGTGATGCTTCGGGCGATGTCAATCAAAGTGTTTGTATAAATGGCACAAGAATCCTACTCTTTGAGAAACACCATTTCTTATCAAACGAGTTTAATCACCAAATCTTCCGTTCGGAAAAGTCTAACGATATTCCCGAGCCGGTCATTTTTGAAGAGAGTGAATCGACATAAGGCATGGGTGTTGAGAACCCCTAAACCTTGCCTTCTTTTAATTAGTCTTTTTAATTTTCTAAGTAGTTCACGAAGTTAAGTGAATTCCACCCACAAACTCCAAACGCCAAGTTTGCCGCTTTAAGGCTAAACCTTCATTCGCGAAACAAATGAACACGCGTTGCGCATTCGGTCTCTGAGGACTCGACCCGGACTTCCGGTATCATGCTACCGTCGACTTGAACCCTACGCTTGGGGTAATAGTTTTGGATAACAATCCAAGGGCGCAAGCATGTACTGAATACAAATACTTTCTACTTTCTGGGAAGAAATAAAGAATCCATAAGTGAAGGACAAAAGGTCACATTACCAGATCAATCACCAATAGTAGTTACATCAGACATACACTCATTAATGAAAGCGATTCACTGTAGTATTAGTGATGACTACTAGAACTGTGTGGTTGCCCGTGGCCAAATCACGAGAACAGGAACAAATAGAAATTCTTTGAACGAGGAAGGAAAATCAGACAAGAAAGTTCCCTTTCTCGAAAATCAACTTTGAAGGCAACGATGAATTGATTTAATGAACCACCGAGAACATAGAAGAAGGATTATCGTGAACCTGGGGGGCGTGCTGCACAGCTTGGTGTTGTGCACCCGCACGGCGCGGCCGGCCGACCACTTTTTGGCGATCCGAGACGTTCACCGGATAGCCCTCGTCGAGTACTACAAGTGTACCAAAAATCAACTTGAACGGATATCGTTAAGTGCCTAATCGGAACACAAATAGATTGAAATGAAATGGAACACAAATGTACATAAACACTGGATCCAAATCACTAAACCCATTTTTTTCAAGCTATTTGTGTTCCGATTAGATACTTAACGATATCCGATCAAGTTGATTTTTCGTACACTTGTAGTACTCGACGAGGGCTATCCGGTGAACGTCTCGGATCGCCAAAAAGTAGCCGCCGCCGCGCCGTGCGGGTGGCACAAATCACGCCGCACAAAGCCATGCCAGGCAAAGACGCCCCCCAGGTCCGATTATCGTGGGCCTTGGCTTTGTCGCGAATTGAGAGAGTCAGAGATCGAGCATGACTGTTGTGCGGAAGATCGAGAGTGAAAGGGTTTTCTGCAGTTTGTTGAGAGTGTCGGCTGCAGTGAAATACAGTGAAAAGTGAAAGAAGAAACAATACGTAGATTTAAACCCTAGAACAATAATTACAGTGAGACCCATGTGTTTGGAGAAATTTTGGTGTAACCCCATATATTTGGAGAAAATTCAGTGAGACTCCAAAGTTTCATAATCCATTAATAGACCCCTATATTTCGGGGATTCGGGGACGGGGCAGATCTCGGGGGGGGGGGACGGAGCGGGGAACGGGTTCGGAGCGGATTCGGGGCGGGGACATGCCAATCTCCACCCCCTATCCAATCTCCAAACATTTTGAAAAAAAAATCTCCATATCCTATCCAATCTCCAAACAGATCTCCATATTGCCGATCCGTTCGGATCGGGGATCGGATCGAATTCGGACGGGGCGGATGAAATGGCCAACCCTAATCAATTCCCTTGAACAATAAATGAAAAGAAAATAAAAAGACTAGAGACATAATATAGCTTAAGGGCATCTTAGTCTTTTACCACTTAACTTTAACACTTTAGTCAATTAGTTAATGGAAAGGCGAATCTAAATAAGAATTTTAAAAGTAAGGGAGGATAGCGTTATTTCAAAAACCTCCCCTAAGGTCATTGAAATTTAACTGAAGAGAAATTATTGAAATAGAGTATTTCAATCGAGTATGATAATTTTAATATAGTAGGGTCAAAATAGATAAGCCGATGCACTATGACCAAAAAACAACTAGCTAAAGTAGAAAAGTGATTTTTGAATAACTAATTTAGTGCAAAAATATAGAGAGGTCATTGCACTTTGCCAAGAGCATGTACAAGACCCTAGGTAAACTGACTATTTTTTGTGTAATAGCAAGTGAGACTTCATAAAACCACCTCGAAGAGAGTAAGAGCATCCTCATCAGGCTCAACAAAAATTGGGCCAAATTTAACCTTAAAAACACATTTTATAAATTAACAAGTCACTTTTTAAAAAACTCACAAAATCAGACTCTCTATTCAGGAAGTCAGGAGAGAGAATTGTTTTAACCCGTGAATAGTGCCTCAAAGGATTTACCGAGTTACTGTAGCAAAGTTATAACTTTTGCAGATTTACAAAAAAATTGTTGAGTCTGATTTTGGGGGTTTTTTCCCATTTCACTCAACAACTTAGCCATCAGGGGGATTTGCCTCCCCTGATGAGGATGCTCTAACATAAAAGATAATTGCTACAATACCTAGCCAAATTTATTGAGGTATTATTCATATTAACAAGGTTTTTTTATTACTCCATGATGAACTCTCTCCTTCGTTGTTAATATTTTCAAAGGTGCAATGTGCATGAAAAAAATAATATTTTAACAGAAGATAGCTAGAATAGATAGTCTTGCTCTAGTGAACCTTCAGAAGATAACTAATTGCCAAGGACTTGTAACCTAGCAGTTATCTCCTGGCTCTCCCACAAGGGAGACCAAGATTTGAGCCTCGGCAAATGCATTTGGGGTTTAGAACTACGGATAGCTTTAAGACCCCCTCTGGACTTACTTACTAACTCTCCAGCTAACCCCCCACTGATGTATATCGAATGACCAAAAAAAAAAAAAAAATTACAAAAATCTAATTTTTGGTAGCTATTTTACCTGTCATTGTTGTACATGCTCTAAACCAATTACTCATTTGTGTAAGGGCAAATTCTTTCTTCCAAGAATTTCTGGGGCACCATTTTTTTTTTCTTTTCTTTCTTCCAAGAACAAGGCCTTTTAGAAAAGGTACGTGTTAGAGAACCAGTTATGTATCCAATGTCACGATGTCCCACAAGTTGGTGGTTCTTCGGTTTTATTTTTATTTTTTGTGGTGGGTGATGGTTCTTGATTTTGAATGAACCAAGTTCCTAAATAATTTGTATTAGCAACACATTCTAAAACGAGACTTGAAATGAGATGCCAACTCACATTAAATGGGCCGCACACCGATTGGGATAAGAGCAATTTACAGGCCGAAACCACTTGAACAATGTGTTAATACCTTTTAACCACTTGAACAATTGAAATAACCCTTTCACCATAGTGGGGCTCGAAACAAAATTGAGTGTTTTTTAATGTGTTTTTTTTTAGTGTTATATATATATATATATATATATATATATATATATATATATATATATATATATATATAGAGTCCGGTTCCGGTCAGGACACCCTTACCTAGCTTAGGTCCGGAATTTTCACTTCCCGGTCATTTGGCCGGGAAGTTTTATCGAAAAATGCTCGGATGAAGCCCTTCCCGGTATTGTTTTTTGCCCATTTCCCGCGTGGAACCTTAAAAACATGTTTTAAAAACATCCAACGGTTCGGATCCCGGCCAAATGACCGGGAAGTGAAAATTCCGGACCTAAGACCGGTCAGGGTGTCCTGACCGGATCCTTGTTGTATATATATATATATATAGAGTCCTGATTCAGTCAGAGATCCCGAATCCAGGATTCGTAGTTCCGGATCAAATTTTCACGATCCAAACAGTCCAATGTGTTTAAAAGGTATTTTTAAGGGCCCCCGCGAGAAATCATCAAAAAAAATTACCGGAAAGGGCTTGATCCAAACAGTTTTTCACAAAAACTGTATATAAACGGTTCGGATTATGCAAAAACAATTTTTAAAACCTCGAAAACACCATTTTTTCTTCAATCCGGGATCCTTCACAGGATCACCGGTGTGTGTATATATATATATATATATATATATATATGGTCTTTAGCATTATACAGCCACAAACGAACTGAGAAAAGAAGAGTTCACATTGAGATAGATGGACAAAATTACAAATGGAAAATATATATACACGTGTTCAAACAGCAAGTTATTTCATCAACAGAGAGTCATTCACCATTGTGAACATACGGACTACAATTTGTATCCAATCCCGCACTATCCCTTGTTTGGTTCCTGAAAAATCACATGGGATTAACAATCCCAGGACTGTTTTAGTCCAGACTATTTTTCTCGCTACTTTGTCGGCTGCTATTTACAAAATTGCCATCCAATCGTCTTCTTCTTTTTTCTTTCAACCGCTGTTCCTCTCTCTCTCTCTCTCTCTCCCCTCTCCAGACTCCAATGTCTCACAGTCCAAGCATCAATGACCACTCCACCCAACTCCTTCATGCGTGACTAGCAACCCCCATGCCACCGCAGTACCGATCCCGTCAACAGTGCGAACCATGGCCGACTGGATCTCCTCCCAAATCAAAGTCGCCGAAACCTTCGTGCAACATGCAAGTTTTGATGATGGGTTCAATTAGTTCTTCCTATTGTTTTAGTTTTTCAATTCCATCTTCCTATTGTTTTAGTTTTTCAATTGATTGTATTTTTCGTCTGCAATTTGGGTCTTTGGTTATGGATTCAATTAGTTCTTAAACAACAATTTGATTTCCTATGTAATTGCACAAAATTTTTTATGGAGAAGCTCGGCATCCTTGTACAAGTGAATCAAAATGGGATGCTCATTTATTGTTGTTTACGCTACCCCTGAGACGTGGAAGTTTTGATCGGTGGATTTTTGAAACGTGGAAGTTTTGATGTTCCTACACGACTGTTCTTGCTTGAAAGAACATTGAGAGAGAGAGAGTCTTGAAGTTAATCCCGAAATGTAGTTTAGGGAACCAAACATGGGATTGACCAAAACATGGGATATCCCAATGTTAATCCTGCATGAATCAAACAGGGGATTGTGTGAGATTCAGTACTAAATTAGTCCCAGGACAAATAGTCCAGGACTATCAATCCCACCTATTTTAGTCCGCGAATCAAACGAGGCCTAAATGATAAAGAAAGGAACATAGCATAACAAGTAATCAAGTCCAGCAAGTAAGCCAAAGTCATCAAATCCAAGTTCCATCCTCTGGTCCTAATGGCTAAAAAATACCAATTTTAATTTCAACAGTAGCAGAAATGGATTTTACCATTAGCTTATGCAGGATTGACATCCGTTTTGTTGACATCTTTTCTCTTGGAGCAGATGCTTGGTCTGAAGCCTTTTTCTAGCATCTTCTCCACCTCCTCGAATGGCAACCCTTTAGTCTCCGGCACAAGGAAATATATGGCAATCAGTCCAAGAAACGAAATTCCAGCAAACAGCAAAAATGTACCACCAGAACCAATTGCCTCAGTCAAAGTTAAGAATGTCTCGCTGACTATTAGATTAGAACACCAGTTGGAAACCGCGGCTATTCCTCCACCGACACCTCTGTATCTCAATGGGTATATCTCAGAATTCACAATCCAAGGCACTGTTCCCATTCCTGGTGAATACATTATGATGTACAACCCCAAAAGAGCGACTGCCAAACCTCCTATTTTACTTGGACAGCCCTTGGTGTACCACACACGGTGTTCAGCACCGCAGGCACCTTTTGTGGCGTCATTTACTGCCAAACAGGCCCCTGGATGATACTAAAAAAGGGGGAAACAAATTAGGGAATGCAAAAGAATGTACAAAATCAATAGAAATTTAGTCAAAATGGAAGAACACATGCACTAAATGGTTAACAAGGGTTAGCAACTGCTTGGCAATTGATTTTGACTTTCTATTAGTCATCAAGCCTGATGTATATTCATAATGGCAGTTCGAAAGATCGTTAACTATTAAAGAGCTGAAGCCAAAAAAGAATAAAAGTAGGGGATGCCCAAAAGTCAGCTGTGTCAAACAAGTTGGCATTGCCTCTGTAACGGTAAAAGGGGAGGGAAAAATAAGGTGGCAGTGCACTCGAGTGCTTTTCCAATATCAAGCTATTTGAGTCCCTATTTGACTATCTATTGCTGTAACTTTAGCCAGAAGCTTGAAAAGTGGTGCTCCAGTGATGTGCTCTTTAGCCTATGCTAAAATTTGGCACTTGGTTTTGCTACAGGCCTACAACCAATTTATCCTATGGTGGAAATTTGTCTGAAAAATAGGTGATCGTTAAACAAAATAGGTGATCCACAGCTCAAGCACAATGCTACTGGCTCTATTTTCATGTTAGATTATAGCAAATAGCTAGCCATATAACTCTCCACCATTGGAGATGCTCTAAGTGGGCATCAAACACGGACATAAAGAAGGAATAAATTGATTTATTGAACGAGGAAAAGTATCATGTGAAACTTACTATGTTGGGTTCACTAGCGCAAAATCCGCATTCTGATGATGCTTTCAAGCATGTCATACAATTCCAAGATGATGCATCTGACGCCGTCAAGTAACTTGAACACGTAGAATTTCCACTGAAGTGGGTGGATTCGGTCCTACTAACAGATGGAGAATGAACAGAAGATTGTTGGAACACAACCGTTAAGGCCAACAGGCAAACAATAATTCCAATCATAGAAATAATCATCAACTTCCTCCTTCCATATCTATCAACAGTGGCCATACTGACGATGGAGCCAACAGCATTGAGACCAGAAGTAATAAGAGAGAGTGCTAAAGCCGTCTTGTTTGAAGCAAATCCAGCCAATTGTACTATGGTTGGACTGTAATACATGACGGTATTTATGCCCACAAATTGCTGAGCCACTTGAACTGTGATGCCTGCATAGAGGCCTCTACGAACAACTTTATTTCTCCAAGCGTTCTTTAATTTCGAAAAGGTATCCCCACCAATGGAAGCTTCCTCGGCCTTTTCATGTTCGATGGATGATTGTAAGGCTTTTATTTCTTCTTCTACTTCCTCAGCTGAGTAGATTTTCTCTAAGATGGCCCTGGCCTCATCTACCTTATTCTAATTAACCCATGAAAAGACAAAACCGTTATCGGATTGTATGGACTATAAAGCATTCGTAGGTTTAAGTTAAACGAGGTACGGGCTAATATGTTTGAATAGCAAATAAACATAAGGAGTATGAGTTGATGACATCGTCCAAGGATTTGTCCCCACTTTCCATTGAAACAACTGGGACCAAGAAGGCATTGTGTCTGTCAAGTTAACGTCTATAAAAGAAAAAAGAAACATGTTCGTGAAATTACAAATTTCTCTGAAATCCAAAACAATGAGAGCCTAGAGAAACCAACCGATCCAAAACATTAAATGACTACTGACTAAATATGAAATTATATACAGTCAGGAAACACAAAAAGCCCCAGGTAGACTACCTATATGGACAACATACGACAGTGGATGAATACCCTGCCTACTTCATAAGTTTGGAATTTTAGTATATCAAACACAAAAAGCACCAAATGTTTTCAAAGACCAAATTGAGGCTCGCAACAAGCTAGGCTATCAAATAATGCCTCAAGACCTTCAAATTTGTGACTTTGAATCCAAAGCACAAGGTGCACAAGACCACTCTTTGCTTCAAGTGAGAGAGTACCCACTTGAGCGTACTTCAATAAAAATTAGTCTCCACTTATATTGCGTGATGTATGAATTTGTGTGTAAATGTATATCTATACATTTCTATGTTTAGAGGAGTCCTTTTAACGCTTGCAATAGCAGTGTCCTCACTTTCCCTTCTTTCACAATTTTTAAGAAATTTATCTACTTATTAAACTTAAGAGCAAAATTTTAAATACTTATGCGTCATGAGGGATAAAATGCCTTGCATTGCACAATCGCCTTAAGAAATCTGCATTAGACAATGTCCTTGAAAGAGCTTCAAAACTTTCTTATCACATGCGTGAAAAGCACCAAGTAAACGAGCTACATGTACGTCAATTGAAAATGAGTTTGAAAGAGCGTACCCACTACACCTTGATTTTATTTTCCAATGACTCATCAAAGGATTTTTCACTCCAATAAGGTAAAGAAACAACTTTTGAAGAGGATGAACATTCAATATGTAATTGTTTACTAGTGTATTACCTGTCTGTATAGCCATCTAGGAGACTCGGGAAGTGACAGCATAAGGATAAATTGCAGAAGTGCAGGAATTCCAGCAACTCCTAACATCCATCGCCAGGTTCCAGAGGTCTAAAACACATGCATTTCGAGGGTGTTCCATTAACATAAATTTGATCCAAGTATGAAGCAAAATTAATTTTTTCAAATTTAAAAAAAAAAACAGGTTACAATTTTCCGACCTTGGTGAATGCCAAGTTTATGAGATAAGACAAGAACTGCCCTCCGGTGATCAGTAAACCATTTGTGCTGACAAGTGCCCCTCTAATTCGAGCAGGAGAAGCTTCTGAAATATAGAGAGGTGAGGTCATGGATGCCATTCCAACTCCAAGGCCAACAAATATCCGTCCAATTATTATCACCACCGGAGTTGGAGCGACAGCCATGACTATTGCACCAACAAAGAAGAGAAAATCAGCTACAAGAATTGATTTTTTCCTCCCAAATTTGTCGTTCATCCATCCACCAATTGCGGCACCAACGATAGCACCAGCAACTGCCATACTCACAATGGTTTCCTGCATATTGATAAAGGAATACAACGGACAACCCCATAAATGAAATGGATTAACTAACTCATTTGAGAGAATTATTTGAATTAAGTCAATAACTTGCCTGTAGCCATGTTTTCTTCTCAACGGATTTGAAGTCATCCCGGATGTACAGCAGAGCACCAGAAATAACGCCTAATACCCAAAAAAGAGTTCAGTTCAAAAGATAGACATTGTCGGAAAGCATCAACATGATATTGTATGCTACGACGTAATTGCATTATAAGTTCTTTAACATTCAGTAAAGTTGCAACACAGAAAAAAATCAAAACATTGTGTCATCATATACTGTAACTAGAAAAACAAATAGAAAATCTCACTTACCTGTGTCATAACCAAACAAAAGGCCACCGATGCCGGCTGAGAAGGCAAGACGCATTATGTAGGGTGTTTTCCAACTTGTCTGCCAGCATTCTGTGAACTCTGTTTTATCCGGTTTAGCAACTGGCTCCATTTGATTTTGGTTGTTAAACTAAGTAAACAGCTGGACTTTTGCCTAGGAACCTTTTTCAGGAGGAGAAAAATAAAGCAAAGTGAGCCTGCAAGAAAATTTTGAGACAATTACAAGATACTCCAAAATGACAAAAATAGTTGAGCATTGCTCCTGCTTCGTGAAACACTTAGCATCGCAGATGAGAAGCACGTAAGCAAAATGATCAGCACGTGTGAGATTCATTAATTTGGGTATGGTAAATTACTTACAGCATATTCAGTAAGCCTCATAAGATAAAACTAAAACAAATAGATTATATGAAGTTACCACATAATGACCATCAAACTGGCAATACAACAGAATGAAAATACGTAAGATCATTGTCTACACTAATTAGGAAGGTGATGAGTTAAAGTTGCGATTTATGAAGATGCATTAGTGTCAAACAATTATGTGGGTACGCATCTCCAAAAACTCATTGCCAAAAGCACCCTTTAGCGAAAACCATGTGAACATCAATTTACTTTTCATTGAACTTCCATCAAAGATGCCAAATTTCCCCATGGTTAAGAAATAATGTCTATTGGACCTGCAGAAATTGAGAAAATTCTACATCTTTAACATTCTCTTATTTACTACTAACTTGTGCCCGATATTTCTCAACAAAAATAGTGAAAGATCAGTAGAACCCATTTATTCAAATTCTTTTTTCTGATCTTAGCCACATTCCAATTTCTCTCGAAGGGTTAATTGACATTGTCTCAACCGCAACAATTTTTCCCCTCTTTTTCAGTAAGTATTTGAATGTACAGCAACCCATCATGGCGAATTATTTTCATGACATGCAACACAACCCACAAAATTACAAGAAATCAGACGATAAAATGATGATCTTGACAAAAACCCATCTGAGAATCATATATGCGAACTTGTTTTTCAAAAGGCTACAGTCGAATTTCGTACCCAAACTAATCATTACCTTAGAAAGCTTGAATCTTCTTCCTCCTCCGCATGTATGTTCTCCCTTCAGCCCTACACCCCTCTTCAATGAAACTCTGAATTTACGTTTACATTTACATTTAGGAGTACTTATTTAGGCTTGAGGGTAACGAATGTTGAGGGGGGACGAGTAATTTTTGGATGGTTATCATTATTTTTCTCGAAACTTTCCATGAATGTCTGACGGGTGATAAGAATAATAAATGCATTCCATATCATCTATTGTTAATGGATAATTATCCTTTTTGACGTAATCCAAGTCAAACACTGCTGACTGTATCTGTCATCGGACGTTCTCATTTTCGTCTAAGGTAGGCCCATAAAATGTGGTGATTTCAGTAACCGAAAACTTTTGTGCAACAAACTTATCTTAGACAAGGATAGATAATATCTAATCTAAATCATAAAAGATAACTGTGTTGAGTAAGAATACAAACATAGTTATATTTACTGTCGTTCGATCATATTATTATGCAAAATTGTAGCCATCGGATCATTTTTTTCTATAGATATAGACCTAATATATTCTCCTTATAAATCTACTACTGTCTTATCACTTTTCATCTAACGCGTTCTTATGAAGTGTTTATCTGTAGATACGAGTATTATTAAGAATGCCTGAATCACGGTTAACACACCATGGAGATGTTATTGTTAACATTAGACTGCAATATTCAACCGTATCATTTTATTGTTTCAAAAGAATACATTCAATTCAATATTCCTAAATACTTAAACCATACATTTTGACTATATAGTTGTCCCAAGGAAATGTTATACTAAACCTTTTACTTCCTTTCCATTTCTTAAGAAAACTAAAACTAAATCATACTTTCTTGAGTTCTTTCTCTTGAAAATCCTAAACAAAGTGCAATAAGTATAAATATATAAATGATACAATTAGCAATAACAACATAACATGCACCAACTGGGCATGTAAATCTTCACCAACAACATGCAAACAATATCCTAACATCTACCTATATTGAATAACACCAGAGCAACTATTCGTTGGTGAATGTTGAGAACCGCAATAGCACGGATTCGGAAATCTTGTATTGCGCACCCGCATTACAAAGTTGTAGGACGGCCCAAAATTACTTCGTTTTGGGTTTGCGAAGGGGACATAACTTGAGCCATCAAAAATTGAAGTGTAATGTACGGACAATATTGGGGAGATCCCCAACGAAGTTAAAGTGTACTATAAGGATAATATTTATCAATAGGTTGAATTTTGTTTAGTGTTTGAGTAAGGAACTCACATGACACTCTTTTTTGGTGAGTAAGAACACGTGCTTTCTTTTTTGGTGAGACATTTATACTGTTAATTTCAATCAAGAATTGGAACGATTATAGTGCTTATTCTGGGGAGGGGGCCAAACGAGTCGAGCTCGAGCTCGGCTCCTATAGCAAATGAGCCAAAAATTGAGTTCGAGCTAAGCTAAATCGAGCCCTTAACGAGCTAACCTAATATATTCTCCTTATAAATCTACTACTATCTTATCACTTTTTAGCTAACGCGTTCTTATGACGTGTCTATCTTTAGATACAGGTATTATTAAGGATGTCCGAATCACTGTTAACACACCATGGAGATATTCTTGTTAACATTAGACTGCAATATTCAACCGTACATCATTTTATTGTTTCAAAAGAATACATTCAATTCAATATTGTATTGCGCACCCGCATTACAAAGTTGTAGGACGGCCCAAAATTACTTCGTTTTGGGTTTGCGAAGGGGACATAACTTGAGCCATCAAAAATTGAAGTGTAATGTACGGACAATATTGGGGAGATCCCCAACGAAGTTAAAGTGTACTATAAGGGTAATATTTATCAATAGGTTGAATTTTGTTTAGTGTTTGAGTAAGGAACTCACATGACACTCTTTTTTCGTGAGTAAGAACACGTGCTTTCTTTTTTGGTGAGACATTTATACTGTTAATTTCAATCAAGAATTGGAACGATTATAGTGCTTATTCTGGGTAGGGGGCCAAACGAATTGAGCCGAGCCGAGCTCGAGCTCGGCTCGTTTAGTAAATGAGCCAAAAATTGAGTTCGAGCTAAGCTAAATCGAGCCCTTAACGAGCCAAACCAGTGTTATTTACTTAACGAGCCTCCTTAAACCAGCCGAACTTACATAATTAAGATGAGCTTTTTTGCTAGCCGAGCTAAGCTTTTTACCTAGCTCATTTACTAAATGAGCCTACAACTCGAGCTTGAGCTCGGCTCGATTACTAAATGAACTGAGCCGAGTCGAGCCGTAACAAGCTGAGCCACGAGCAGCTCGCGGTTCGTTTGTAGCTCTAGTACTCTGATCAATTAATCTATGGATGACAGTTTGGAATGATATTTGTATTAAAGAGGTTCTGAATAATGAGCTTGTGAGCAGAATGGAAGCTTGAACTTGTACTCTATTTTTTACTGATTCAATTCAGTTCTCATTTGAACCTAGAAAATTGCTTACAAAGTAACAAAATTTCAGGAAGAGATGGAATTACTTGTAGCTTCACAAGAAGATTCAGGAGGAATTCCATGTCTGCCAAGAAGAAGGAACTTCTCTCCAGTTCCATGAAGAGATGCTTTGTTTCCTATGATCTTTGAAGTTCCTGCTGGTCTTAGAAATGGAATTAGAAGTATAAGCCTTACTTCCCTTTTTTTTTTTTTTTTTTTTTTTTTTGAGATGGTGTAGTTTTGTGTTACACGAGTTATTTTGAAGTGAACTGCAATTTTTTTCCCCTCCGGCTTTTAGGGGTTGGCTGCCCCACAACTCTCTAATGTGCACTGCAGGATCCCCGTGTGGGACAACATTTAGGGGTCGATTGGATGTGGTAAAAGAAAGCCGGATAACTTATCTTCCCGGATAAGGGCTTGATGTGAAAGGTTTGGCTTCGTTTGGGTGCACAAAATGCACCCGGATAATGCACCCAGATAAGCTTTCCCTCTTCCGGTTTAATTCTACAGAAGGGGGCGCAGGCGGATAAATTTAGATAGGTTTCGAGGTGTCCAAAAATAATCCAGCCGAATAAGATTTGTTCTCTCCCATTTTATCCTTATCCAAACCACTTAATTTTTTATCCACACTCCATAAAAGTCATATCAATGTGGGTCAACCCTCCAAAAATAATACCCCTACTATTTTGTCCCCATCCAAATTTTATCCATCCAATCGAGTCCTTAATTGCATATAACAAAAAAAAAAAAAAACAATGAAACATTATTAATTGTTTGTTTACATTGTGAAATGGTATTTAACACTACCATATTTGTAGGACGTCGTTTCAAAAGGAAACATTCAATTACTATTACATGAAAACATATAATTTAATAAGAACAAAAACCTTATGCCCCATTTTATCCTTATTTAAACCAAGTACTATTTTATCCCATATTTTTTAATACCTCATCCAAACTAATTACTTTTTTTTATCCACGCTCCATAAAAGTGACATCAATATGGGCCAACCCTTCAAAAATAATACCTTCTAATATCTTATCCCCTCCAAATTTTATCCACTTGAAATCAATCCATCATCCAATCGAGCCCTTAATTGCTATAATTTTAAGACTTTCCCAAAAAAAAGAGAGAGAAACAAACTTATCATTGCCCATTATTAATTTTTAGTTTACATTGTGAAATTGTATTTAACACTACCATATTAAATCATCATATTTATAGAGATGTCGTTTCAAAAATGAAAAGATATAATTTAATAAGAAAATAAAAATAAGTAATCTTGACACTAAATCCAAAATAAACAAATAAGACAAGAAGCAATGAACCAAAACACGTCCTCTATATTCACTTACAATATGTAAACAGAGTTGCCGATTCAAAAATAAAATAAAATTTTAAACAATGTCTTTAGCGCGCAATTTTTTCCAACTAAGACCTTTTACAATGAGTCACGTTATTAGTTGGAAAATTTAATCTTGCAGTTTCGCTAATTTATTATTTTTATTTCATGCAATAATATGGATTTTTTTGGGCTAGTTTTGTGTGTGTGGGGAGCGGGGAGGGTGCAGGGCATTCCAAAACGGCATAGTTTTGGGCAAGCCAAGGGCTATGTCAAATGCGGTATTGTGGGTCCCACCTCTGGGTCCATACAAACGATCCGAGCAGTTGAATAATTTTAAAATAATTATATAAGTGGTTTTGTAGAAAATAGGCCCATCGAATATTTTTACATAATTGATCTAATATGTTCGATTTTCATTAAGAATTCAGGACTCAGTTATTCAAAAGAATCTTCGAGAAAAGTTATATAACTGTGCGCTTCGTAATCCATAGATCTAAACTATATAGGTGTTGTAAGGCTCGTTGAGAAGATCATTCAGTAAAAAAATTATCTTGATTAGACATTGATATGTATCAAAACACTAAAAAATTCCGTGTTATCTTGTCGTGTCACATTCGTGTTCCGTATCAGAAATAGCCGACCATAACCCACTAACTTCGTGTTGTGTTGGAAATTCACACCCCTAAGATGCTCTGGACCATGAATGAAGGAAGCATGGTAATGAGCACAGAAATTGATTTGGGTCTCTAGGTCTGCCCTCTGATGTCCTTCGGCTTTGATTTAAGGCATGATTCTGCAACAAAACGTCCCTGTAGCTCCTCGATTTTTAGAGGTTTAAGGTGGTCACTATTTCAGTGGTATTCTGAGAGCATCCACTTTGTACAGATTGCCAAAACTTAGGTTTATCTCCAATCATCTCCCGCCCATACCCCCAACGATTGAGGATAAGATGAGTTATGTTATGTTTTAGTTAAGATACGACGCATTAAGGCAATTGCAAGGCCTGTACCGAGGCACATGGTTTCCATTTTTAGACAATTGAACAAAAGGACAAATTTGGAGCTTTAAAGGGTGTTTAGTCCAGCTTAACTTATTTTAAGTCCTGCAATACATTGGTAGGATATTTTTAATGGCTCAAGGAACACTAGACAAAAATACTCTTAATGATAAAAAAAAAATTACAAACTCCGTTTCGCACTAAAGAGAGAAGGTGACACTAACCCGACAGGTGACGTTAGTACCTTTAATGCTTTGGAACCTCATTTGTCAGAACTCCCGAGTGAGTGGGACAAGATTAATGGATGAGACAAAATTAATTTCTTTCTCTTCAATTTTAGGGGGTTTAGGCTCTTTGGGGTAGGGTATAGTGGGTTTAGGCATTTTTAGGTTTAGGCACTTATGGTGCACTTTCCAATTATAAGGTTTTAGTGGTTTAGACACTTTTATAGGGTACTCTAGAATTTTAGGCACTTTTATAGGATACCCTAGGGTTTAGGTTTAGCACTTTCATAGGGTACCCTAGAGTTTAGGTTTAGGCACTTTCATTAGGTTTGGGGGTTTAGGCATTTTCATGGGCTAATGGGGGCATTTTTGAAATGTGTAGGTAATTTGTCCTCTTGGCATTAAAGAATTATTTTGTGTCCTATATCCATGATTGACTCATATACCATGTCCATCGAAGGAAGACCCTTGTATTTTCATGGAAGCTTCAACTCTTGATTCCTGTTTGTATGTATAATTAATGCATGTCTTTCACACCGCGGTCAATGGTGGATCCACCACAGACATAGGCGGTCACGTGACTCTTCGGAATTTCAGAAATTAATTTATTTTCTAGGTTTGTAAAAAATTCGAGCCATTCAATAACCTTAAAATAATTTTTTGATTGGTCTTGTAAAAAACTAGTTCAATTGGCCAATTATAGGTACTTGATCAAACCATTCAATTTTTTATTTAGAACTTAGAACCCTAAGTTACTAAATGAGTTTTGAATAAAAGCATGATAATTGTGTTTGGTATCCTAGTGATCCGAACCATAGATATTGTAGGGGCTTGTTAAGAAGAATATTTTTTTAAAAAATTATCTTGATCCGACATAGATGGGTATCAAAACACAAATATTATTTTAAAAATATGAACTCGGAATCGATACTTATCGATGTCTGATCAAGATAACATTTTTAATTAACACTCTTCTCAATGAGCCCTACAATATCTACAATTTAGATCATGAGAATACCGGAAACTCAATTACTAAAGTTTTCTTCAAAATTAATTCAGTACTTAGAGTCCTAAATTCAAAATAGGAGTTTACTTTCTTTTTATTTTCAAGCATTAGAATTAATGGCCACGAGAGAGATCGATAGAGAAGTCTGTTTACTATTGATCAATTACGGTTAATTTGAATCGGCAAGACTTTCAAAAGATGAAAACTCGTCGGGATCAATTGTAAAAACTTGTAGTAAGAAATCTATAATTTTGTGTGTTTAAGTATGAAATCTTTTCTAAAATGTTTGAAGTTTTAACTTTTTTTCTTATTGAAGAATTTTTAAACATTTTATCTTCTCGATATATTGGACTGTAATTTTTTTTTTCAAAGTTATGCTTAAAAGATAACCCCTCCATGTGAAATTTTCGGATCCGCCACTTACCGCCGCGGTCATGTGAGATGTATAATATTTGGAGTTGGAAAGTAAAACAAAGTGAAGAACCCGAGAAACATTATCTGAGACGGATGGAGAGCGGAAAGATTTGGGTTGTGTTTGGTTTGAGTTTTGGGTTTTGGTTTTTGATAATGATTGAAGAGAGAAATAGAGATAATAATTAAAAATGTGGGTTAATGATAAGAGAAAGATAGAAAGACAAATGAGAATAATATTTGAAAATAAGGATAATGATTGGAAAATTATTGAGAAAATCAGGTCCTGAAAACCCAAAAAGAATTGTTGTTTCACAAGGAGATGAATGGTATCTAAATTTTAGGTGGTCCAAGCTAAAAATGGTTGTTAACTATAGGTTGTTCAATTCGGTTTTATTCCTGTTGCCGTACTGCTAGGAATCGGGAGGAGGGGGGCCGGTAGTGAGTAAGTTCACTGCACCCTGTAGTAAGCAATTATAGTCGTCCATTGGGACTTGGGCAATCAATGGTCCGGATTATCTTACATAAAAGATAAATGTCTTACATGTAGGATAATTGCATTTAATCTGGACTATTAGTTGTCGAACGGACGGCCGTGATTGTTCACTACAGGGATGTAGTGAATTTACTCATTATAGGGCCCGAATCTGTACTGCCACCAGTTCTCCCAAGCCCAAATAGAGAATTTTACCAAGCCCAAGTTCATGGCTTATGTACACGATCCTTTTTTTTTTTTTTTTTTTTGTCCTTGGTGTATACCAAATCTCACTGTTAAAGTTGATCCACAAAAACATATTTTGTGGGGGTTTTTTTTTTTGTTGGACTAGGGGCTTATTTTATTTTATAGAACATTTAAATATCTAGAAGGGTATAAAAGGATTTTGATACACTTCAGAATTCAGCTTATCTAACCTTCAGAACACAAGTTGGCTTGCCACATTTTGCCACTTTCGGGCCAAAATGCCATTGGTTTTGGATTTGGTCATGTTTTGTTGGTGGGTTAGTTTGGTCTTTTGGAATTTATACCTTGTTTTGTAATTTTCTTCCAAAAAAAACAACCGAAAATATGGGCAACCACAACTTGGCTGTTGAGTGGCTACTATTACTGTTGAGTTACCTTCATCTCCACAACTTTACGCCCTGATTTTTTCCTCTTTATTACTACTACTATTACTGTTGAGTCTTTGCAGCCGTAATTGGTTCTTCTTCTTATTATTAGAACTACTGTTGAGTGGCTCATATAGTACCATGTAGTACTTTTCATTGCGTAAACAAATCATGGCTGCCCAAATATTGTGATAGATTTTCAGGCTTTTGGAGACCCTTTCGTGCCCCTCACTCTTCCTATTCTATTTTCTTCTATATGTATTGGAGTACTTTTTTTTGGTGTGACCATCACTCTCTCTCTCTCTCTCTCTCTCACCATCACCTGCATAAAGAATTCATGGAAGAGAAAAACCTATCTTTTACTTGCTTTTTTTACATGCACATGCTCGATCATTTCATTTGGTCTTCTTCTCTCTAATGTAGTCGAAGAAACCGTAAACCGAAAACTAACTTCTTCTTTTGTTTTTTTACAAATCATTTGCATACTCCCTTCCCTTTCTCTCTCTGGTGTTACGAGAAAGTAAGGTGTTTCTCTTTTTGTGTATTTGAAGTCCATTTTTTGGTTCTAATTCGATGGATTGCTTTATTTTGTTGGTCCCTTTTATATTTAGGAAATGGCTATAGTTTATCAGTGTATATTGTTTGTGTGTTCATGACCTGTTTTGTGATTTTGTTATAGGCTCTCAAAACAATTTCACTGGAAGTTTAGGAATCTAGATGAGAAAAAAAAAACAGTGAAGATTACATTGATTGGTTTTAATTTTTCTTTTATGCATGTTTTTTTGTGAAGGTAACTATGTAGAGTTTTTTTTTTTTTTTTTTTATGATCTATTTTGCATTTTTCTTAAGGTATTCATTGCTTTTATCCCCCACCAAAGGTTAGGACTTAGATTCTTCTAAACGAACTGAAGCTTAAAAATTCAAGGTGAGGTTTCATTCCCTTTTCTGGCTTTCTTTGTCTTGTAAAGTTATTTTTATTTCTATTTTTGTTTGGGTTGAAAGTGGGGGTTCGTATCGATTAATAAGCCACTTTGGTTTCGTTTTTCAATTGTTTTTTTTTTCAATGTTAGTATGTCACTCTCATTTATGCATTTAGAGCAAAAGAGATTTTCTCCCACTCGTACACAGATTAAGAAAAAATTAAAATGTGAAGATACTCTTTCTATTTTTTACTTTCATCTTGTCGGTCTTCGGATGGTTTAAACGCATGTAAATGGTTTTTTCAATGAATGTTCAAAGCATCCATTTTGGCGCATATAGTTTCTTTCTGTGTTATTTGTTGACATTTTTTTATTTGTGTCACAAAATTTTCTAACTATAGAAACCAATTGTGTTACTATAATTCAAAAAGTGATGTGAGCACAAAGCACGTTGGCATCCTTCGATACCATTTTGATCAAACACAATGACACACATCTGATGCCTCAAAGACAATCACCAAAAGGAAATCATAACGCTGCAAATTTAACAGACTCAGAAAACTCTTTAAACTTTTACGATTAATTCGATCATCCATTTCTTCCACCCACAATCCAATACCGGTCTTGCTTGCGAATAGTAATCTCTACAACATCCGCATCATCAAGAACAATCACAAAACGACTTGCAAGTGCATATAAAAAAGAACACACACATAGTATTATAACAAAACCTTAACCTTTTTTTTTTTTTTTTGCTCGGCTCCTTAACCTCTTATTTGAAAACAACTAAACCCACAACAAAACAAACCTCAAGAATAGAATTTCGAACACTGGAAACATGGCCAAACTGCACCATACAGTCCTCTGTAACATATCCGAAGGAAGACACAAAGTCTTAACAACATTTATTAATTACCAAAACCCAAAAATCAATAGCAAATAGTCCCAAAAAAACAACTCCCTCTGTCGCTTTTTAAATGTGTTATTTCGTAAATCCAACTTATTAAAGAAACATCATCGTTACACCTTTTACATCAACTTTTTCCTCTACTTTACACTTTTCACATCAACTTTTACATCTACTTTCCACAAATATCCTCCACTTTTACCCATTAACTCTTTACCCACTAACTTTTCAAAATGGCAAAATGATAATTGTACAAACTTTTACCCATTAATTTTTCAAACCACACACTTATTTAGGGACAACCTAAAATGGAAATATCTACATTTAAAAAGGGACGGAGCGAGTAGGTGATTACAAAAAATATACAATTGGTAATTATACAACCAAAAAAAAGTACTCACCAGATGGAGACAAATCAGTATTAACCAGATCATGTGAAATCGACGTCCACTCAGAATTAACAGCATCCAAATTTGAATCAAGACCGATAACATCAAATATCTCTTTACGATCAAATCCAAAAAGCGGACCATCCTTCACGAAAAGAAATGATCTACAATGGGCAATAAGTGACGTGCGTCAGTTTTCAACTAGTTTATAGAAACGGACGTTACATTGCTCAAAGCCTTACCCTTTTCTTCCTTTAATTGGTCCAGCAAGGGAATTGCAACAATTTTCACAGTACGAGCTTCTTATCCATATTACTGCAGACGAACATAAAATCATCAGTTAGGAGAACTTATATGTTTTCCGATCTCACATGCAAGCTAGCAATTGAAACAGTAAAATCTCAGGACACTGTAGGGATGGCATTTAGGACCGATTCGATCCTATCCGCCTCCACCCCGGACCCGATCCGAACGGGGCGGGTATCCGTTCTAAAATTCGGATTTCGGGTCGGATTCGGAGGAAAATTTAAAATTTTTCCGGATTCAGATTTGGGTTCGATTTTGTAAACATCCGCCCGAACTCCGTAACCGAAATATTTAGTTTCGTACATTTTGAAATCCAAAGACATCCACTATATTACAATAATTCATAACATTTTTGTATGATTAGATACTTTTGAAGAGATAGGGTTTTTCTTTTCCACCCACCCACTTTCGTTTGTTTACTAATTAACACACGTGGGTTTTGTAACACCATTTTTTACTAATTAACCATTTTTACTTTATTTTGTTTGATGTTGTACTTGTCTGTAATTTGTTTTGCATCTAACGTAGTTAAAGAAAGCCATTACCCACATTGCATTCGGATTTTCGGAGCCAATCGGGTAATCCGAAACCAAAGGGCGGGTATTGGATTCTTCCATCAGTTAGGTGAACTTATATGTTTTCCGATCTAACGCAAGCTAGCAAGCAAAATTGAAACAGTAAAACAGGACAGGCTTCAAGCATTATAGGATCCGATATTTTAAGTCCCAAAAACAAATTGATATTTTCTGATATTTTGATATTCCATTATTGATATTTAGACCTATATTTTTGTATTTTAGCTTCACTTAATCGATTCTTCCACAAAATATTAAGGGCCCGCCTTTCGCTTCTCCGCACCCAATTTGAGAAACTTGGACCAAGCAAAACGAAAGGCCCTTAAATCTCAAGAAGAAGAAGAAAAAAAAACCATTAATGCAATTAATAATCGCAGGACATGATTGATGCGGGCGGGATAACAGCAAACGCTGATATTTTAGCCACAACTATTAGGTCCAATTCACACCACTACCACTACATATTGGATAATTGGAATTCATATATGCCTAAATTTCACGATCCTTTTTCGCGTGGTAGCATCACCGCGTAATAAATTGGGAAACAGGGGCTCTGTAGTGAGCTGCTCACTACAGTGGTGTAGTGAGTAATATGGACCATTGATCTTTACCATTGATGGCTCAAATGTGATTTACACTATTACCGTTAATAGTATACTTTGACCGGTAAGAGTGCATCGCGAATCTGAACCATCGATTATGGAAATCAACGGTCCCCATTACTCAATACACCACGTAGTGAGAATAAATTGTCCACTAGTTCAACGGAAAAAACAAGTTTGTAATGAAATTGGTACTTTTTTTAATCCACAAATTGGTACATTGATGCCAACTAAAATACAAATACAAATAAAAAACAAAGCCCATTGGTTAGGGATGTCCCGTGTGTACGTGCTTGCAGGGTACACAGCATGTGGGGATCATTCCGGATCAGGTTGTTTGATCCAAACCGTTCATTTTGTTCGTCTCGTTGCATATGTATACCACATAAAAGTTAAGGTTAATCGGAGATTCGTAACTATTTGATCGCTCATCATTTAACTTACAGTTCTCTGTGAAAAAGAAGTCACTGTTTCGTTTCCATAAAAATGCAGTCTCAATACATAATTACTGATGTCCGATCATTCTTAACTTTTACATGGTATACATACTCATCGAGACAAATAAAATAAACAATTCGGATCAAACAATGAAATCCAGAACGGCCCCCAAAGCCGTGCCCAACACACATCCTTTGCAGGGAGTGTACAGTACACAACCCGCTCCAGTTGGTTAGAATCCAAGCAAAAAGGTGGTACCCAAAATAAATACTCTCAATGTCACTGAAAGTGGACCCAATCAATTGTGTGGAATAGACGCAGACCCATGCCTTTTGGAAGGATGATGGACCACCCAGTGGCCTTCTTTGTTTAGACACATTGGGAAAGAGATTGAAAGCTACTCTTACAAAATCCTATCTGTTAACGGACGCCAGGATAAGCGTCAAAAGTGGCCACACATTTGGGAATTTTTCAGCTTTACTGCTTACATACAATTGTCCCCGTGGCTGATTTAGGCAAGTTTTCCCCATACTGTCGCTTTCTTTTCTTTCTTATTTGACGATCAGGGCTGTTCGGGTCAATTACGTGCATATATGACTATTTTTCTCCCCGGTCCAGTTAAAAGCAGGTCATCTACACCAGGACTAAGGCGTTCACAGGAAATTTCTCTCTTTCGGTCTAACCCCAAGAGATTGCCAAGTTTTGAACTCAGCCTGAGTTTTACCCATACTGCTCTCCCGTATGGTGGCCTAAGCTACCAAGTTTCTCCAATTAGGTGGGTCCCATTAGAGACACATTGAACAAGCCACCTTCAGAATCCATCGTAGGGTTTCTCTATTGGCGTTAAAATACACCAAATGCTGTCCGTCCACCTGTACCTGTACGGAAATTCAGTTTCTTGCAGATATATTCTCTATTTTATGGATGAAGTTAAAAAAAGCCTTGAAGATCTTCAATTTAAACTCAACGATCATCGATCCTCTCGAGAAACTTAAGTCTAAACTACGTACATTATGCGAAAATGCATAACATGATTTTGACAAACTCTAAGATACAGACAACCCATTATGACGATTACATCTTACTATCTTAGCAAGTGTTTGTCAAACAGCACAAGGGGAATGACAGATTATAAGAGAAATAGAGCTAAATCTCGATGGAAAGAATCTGCGGTGGAAAAGGAATCGATATCTAAGAGATTTATTCATTGGGACTCCAAAGGAGAAACCTTTTCACACTAGTAACTCAGCCAAATCCTTTCATACAATTTTCTGACAACAAAGCCCAAGAAGGGGAAGAATTGGAAAAAAACATACTCAGAAAACAGAACTAGCAAATGTTTCTGGACATTACAGCAGAAAGAGAGAAAAAGGAAAAGCAAGAAAATCTCTGCGTTTTTTTATCTTCATGTCACCGGAGATGCATGATACAGCAATGTTTGAGTATGTTCCCGCAATCCAATTTTACATCTCAATTCTCAAGAAAAGGAAACCTATAATCGAAAAACTCGAGCTCAAACCTTTAATGAAACCCTTGTAAGTTGTAACTGCTTCCCTTTTGATGAGTTTTTATAAACAGGTGCTCCAATTAGCTCTAATCAAATGTACTATCAAACTGAGAACCTTCCTCGCTCTAAGGGTTCTATTGTTATTCACACTCCATACAGTTCGCCTGATGCTCTTCGCCTAAAATAACCTTCTGACATCCGTATAATATTCTTCCTAGGCAGCAATTCCTGGATCACACAAGGTCATAAAACACATTATTATCCCCGCAAAAAAATATATATATCAGAAATGCATATAATGATCTCATTTAATCACAGCATGTAGCCAGTGGCCCTTTGCTTCAGTGGTCAGCTGGTCCTACAACATTGTATGTTACAAGGACTAGGGGACGCTGCAGAATACCCATATTGCATATATTTTTCCGCTATTTTCTGAAGTAAATTATGGATAACATGAGATTTTTCCATTCATAAGTCTGCAATAAACGTAGATACTAATCCTAGATGAACGTCCTACTAAAAATATAAAGATACATGTATCAAAAAACATTGCTCTAGTGCCTCGTGTCCAACATGGGTGGTTCATATGCACAAAGGGTCTAGGTAAACAGATGACCTAATCCAATAGTGGAGAGATACCGTTGTCTTGAGAGTTAAAACCAAGAGAGAGGCCGTGAGGTTTGTGCTTCTCCCTAAAGAGTGAGTGGTCAACCATACCCTTAGAGAGTGACTACGGGTGACTTCCATCACTTCAACCCTCTTTTCCATGTCAGTAGCAAGCTACTGCTTGATGTCATTAATGGATTCGTATTATCTAAACAACTAAAACAAGGAATTCTCGGCTACATTGACTGGTGAGTCCTAACAGAACAACACTACCCTGAATCTGATCAGCCCGTACTTTTGTGTATAGCGTAAAATTAAAGGCAGAGGAGGCAATAAAACATTATTGAGCATATATTGTCTGATGTGTACAGACAATATTTTATTGCACGGTTCACAGAGCACTTGTGTATGTGATGCAAGTGAACGTGTACAAAAAAGCTGTAGTAAAGTTTCATTCAACTTTCACCCAACATCCAACTTTAATATAACAAATAAGAGTACCCACATAATCCCACATCAATGTATGGGCGGGGGAGGACGGAGATAGACCTAACCTTAAGCAAATAGCCGTTCTCAAAAGACGTTAGCACTGAAATAGACCCCATACACGTCCAAAAATCGAAGAACTCAAGGGACCTTATGCCATGGAACCATGCCCCTAAATCAAAGCGGGAAGGCATTACGGAGGGCATGCTTAGAGACCACCTTCAATTTTGTGCTCTTTACCTTACGTCATTCAACATCCAAAGCATGTGTAATGCACAAGGATATCCAGCATTCTTTAGTGAATATAATCAGGTGGGCGCAAATTTTCATCAATATGAAGTGTATATGCATGCATAACGAAGGACTATCAACTACCATTTTCCTCGTTCCTTGTTCTTTCTATTTTTGCTCTATTGATCAACAAGGAGGTGAGCAAAATAAGCAAGAGCACAATTCATGTATTCTAACTCCTAAGAAATGAATCAAACCCAACTGAATTTAGCATAAACATGAGTCATCTATCTAAAGTTGGAAACTAACACTAACCAATCAACTAACACGTGGAAGGGAAAAAAGAGATGAAGAATTAAAGCAAATTTTTAACGGAAAAAAGAATGTAAGTATATGGAGAGTTTTAGGAGAAAAGTATTACCTCTATTAGCTCTATTGGTAACACTATAACCACCAACATATCCGGCAGAGTTTTTAGCCGTACCATCTGAAGCCACTGGTCCAAGCCCATAATCCAAAGAGCCAGAGCCCTCTAACTCTGGAGATGAAGACCGCCATGGGGGATCCTCATAAAACGAACTGCTTCCATACAAGTTTCCAAAAGCTCCATCAAGACCATCACCTGATGCGCCATACAAAGATGTTGGTGTTACACTACTTCCATTGTTTCTTCCATTGTTTCCATAACTTGCATTGCCACTGCTGTAGATAGAATCTGTGCCTCTACCTTGACCACCTGACATGTCAGACGAACCCCAAATTGCTCCAATACTGCCAAAAGCATTACCCAATCCACTACTTCTATTTCCAGTGCCCATTATATTACTGGGGTTTTCAGAACTTGAGGCATAATTAAAATTCCCATTCCCCCACAAATTTCCAGAACTAGTTCCACCACTACGCACACCATATCCAATAGGATTGTTATACCTGTTTGGACTCCCACTATAGAAAGGGCTCAATGCACGCCCATACCCAATACTAGAACTGAAGTTTCCATTTCCTCCATAGCTTGGACTAAATCCAGGTTCAAAATTGGGGCCCATTCCATAACCAGCTGGTCCAAACGGACTATATCCACTCCGTCCACTTGTAACTGGACTGAATCTTCCATCCACCCTTCCTCCATAACCTCCAAGTGAGCTTGGATTATATCCCTGAGTGTAGGCATTTAGGAAACCACTAACTCTACTGATGCCATAGTTATTTACACTCAATATATTCCGACTTGGCCCAGGAGATAGCTCCTTGGGGACAGCACGCTTAACCTCAACCATTTTACCATTGAGTTCGTGAAAAGTTTTGAGCAACACTTTCTCCACTGCTTCCTCTGAATCGTATGTGATAAACCCAAACCCTCTAGGCCTTTGGGTGTTGTGGTCATACATTACCACAACATCCGTGATTGTGCCAAATTGGTCAAAGTAAATTTTGAAGTCACTCTCTGTGACCGTTGACGCTAAACCACCTACAAATATCTTTTTGGTACGAGCAGGGCTCGGTGATCCCTGAAGGCTGCCATTGTTTCTGTTTAGCATGTTTTGATCATCCCTAGGAACAGCTTTCTTAGCTTCAACCTGAGAGCAAAATGCAACCGTTGAGAAGAAAATTTCATTGAATATTTGCATATTAAAGCAAAAATGAGATCTTCTATTAAAGTTTGAAAGTTGGAAAGTATGTCTGTATGTCGATCTTCTGGCTTTGTATTCTAGGATTACTGAAGCAGAACAGAAAGTAATCTGAAGTTAATCCTAAGATTAAGAAAACAGACAAGACATGAACTAAAATCACCAAACACAAGACAAAAAATTAAAATCACTTTATATACACAATGCTAAAATGACTCCTTTACTAAAATTCAGTGTCTAAGCTTCCTCCCTTTCCTCTCCAATACCTAATTATTGCTGAAGATATTCATGTACTAGGAGCTAACTCGATAAATATACATACAAATTCACAAAATAATGAGCTTTTCCACTCTTTCCATAACTTTCGTTCATAGTTTTGATTCCGAGGAGAGCCCCCACCTCAGCACATAGACACCATTATTTGCAATGTTGCTTCCTGGCATTTCCTATCTGTCAACAAGTATTATTAAGTAGTACGTTAATGGTTTCCTTTATGCCCTGCCTACTCTGTCTATGTGCTTAATGTTGCTTGACTAAGCGCTTGATGCCAAAATTACTGCAGACACATTTAATCTCTACAAACCAAAACCATTATGCTTTGTTTGGTTAAATTGCGGTTTCTCAATCATTAAAGTGGCTATCTGCAATAAATGCACATCAAACAATGCGTAAAATGGAAAAAAAATTGGCTCACTGCATTACAAGTAAATGAAGAGCAGAATAAAGTCTCTGAAAACCACGTCGACCAGTTTTTTTTTTTATTTGTTTCTGATACACTTCAAGATTCAATCATAACAGTACACTTGAATAAAATTGTGATGCTACGCTTACGATTCTTGTATAAGCAATTGGCGGTTTATATTAAGTAAAATTTGTAATGCCAAAGAAAAGTTCAATCAAAACTTATGACTTACAGTTCTACCATCTATAATGTGCCTTTCCCTTGCAACACTTTCTGCAACAGCAGGGTCAGCAAACACAACAAAACCGAATCCCCGAGCACGGCCCGTTTTCCGATCCTTCATTATCACAGCTTCCATTACCTCACCAAATGCTTGGAAGTACTCCCTGAGACGGTCTTCATCTGTGTCCCAGGAAATCCCACCAATAAATAGCTTTCCAGGCTCCATTTCCATTCTACATCCAGTAATCCCCATCAATTAAATTCCCATCTCACCCAATTCACCAAAAAAACAACATAAAGAAATTTAACCTTGCAAGCATAGATCAATCTATCAAGTGCCCACCAAGTAAACAGAATAAACCAGATCTAAAGCGTAACATATAATTGAGTAAAAGCAGGTAAGTTAGTGATACAAATCCCACTGCTTATATCTCTATGAAAAGGATAAAAATCCAATCTTTCATCAATCAATATAAAACAATCATAATGCAGATTAAACAAGGAATTACATACCTTGGCAAAGAATCTACAAGAAAGTTGGAGACTCCTACCGATTAGTGAGGAAATGGGTATTTTTCCAATCAGATGAAAATCATCGGATCTTCAGTAGATCAATTACCGATCAGCAAACGATTCAGGATTCCTGGTAAGACGAAGAAAAGAACTAAATTTGACTAAAAAAAACTCAGAAGAGAGATCAAAATCCCATAATTGTGTGCAAAATGGAATTAGATTGTTTAAATTACCAATTGAACAAGAAACCACATGAGGGAAAGAGATAATCTAAGATCTGAGATGATGTTTAACATTAACAGAGGGAAAAAGGCCCTCCCTTTTCCCCTCTCTCTCTCTCTTCCTTTGTCCTTCAAATTGGTATTATGAGGTTTTTTTTATCAAGTTGTGGGGAGAGAAGAGGGGAGGAGAGAGAGAGAGAGAGAGAGAGAGAGAGAGAGAGAGAGGCTGGTGTGAGGTGATGGATTCACATCTGAAATGCGGGGAAATATATATAAGGCTATATATATTGTTAGAGAAAGAGAGAGGGGGGTGTGTGAGAGAGAGAGCTTTGGCTATCCTCTCGTGTAAGAAATACAGAAGCGGAGACGATGAAAGACAGTCACTTCCTAGTTTTTTAAGTTTGTTTCTAAAAACTACACGTAAATTTGCATCAAAATGTGTTTTGGATTCTATATAATATTCGCAAATACTCCCTCAATTTTGCGTATTCACTTTATCTCATTTGATATATGTGAATTGAGGATGGTTGCTGTTCGGGGACAACATGAATGTTAGGCCGATCACGCGCCTTCCGAAGTGATAGGTCATGCTTATAAACGGCTCGAGATACATTCTGCGGTGGATATTTCAAATTTATTTGAATAAAATGTGATCTGAGCCGTCTATAGCCAACTACGGACGACCATGTGATAAGCCAGAATCCATGCTGTCCCCGAAGAGATAGCACCCACCTCAGGTCATTGAATGATGTATATACACATATGTTCAATTACTTAGATTTGATTTGTGTTTGAAATTGGTGCTAATAACAACAAATATATTCGCAAAAGGAGAGAAAAAAACATCACTTTTTTTACCCTTTAATTTATTTTGCAATTCTACATTGCTCCGATACTAATTTCAACACATTGAATCGTAAACTTTGAGCATCTTTTCCATGTCAATCTTTCATCATATTCCGTTAATAAAGTGGAAAAGAAGTGTAATTTATTTGGCACACGATCCATAATAAATGACATTGGTGAAACATGCCTTTGCCTCTTTTCACAAATTCTTTCACGGAATAAACTACTATTCATATGCATGCATCATATTTTAAACATCTTTAGTGATACTAATCGTCTTCACACTATGAAGAGTTTCGGATTTATGTATCAAAATTTTATAGTGGAGGGAGTGCAAATAATACTGGTTCAAAGTACAGGGGCTGGTAGGTGCAAATTAGTAAGTAAAAAGCTTTACTAATAAGACTTTATTAATGTGGAATCAATTGGTAGGTGCAAATTAGTAAGTAAGAAGCTGAGGTTTCTACTCTTAATTAATTACCAATTATTAAGATGAAAAATTCTCTTTCATCATTCCTTTTCTAAAATCCCCACCATTATTAATTTTTAGGTTAACGCCTATTCCATTGAGCACCGAAATCGCACCTTAGTTTAACAGATCTGGAGACTCTGTAGTGCATGGTTGCACTACATGATTGTAATATAGTACCTTAGTTGTCAAAAGTACTTTCAATGATTCGATTTCGTTAAAAGAAGTCTCCTCCCTCAAAGAGTCTCAGGAAGAGGTTTTTTTTTTTTTTTTTTAAATCTGGACCATTAATTGATTATTTAGTGGACTGTTGGGATGTTGCACTATACCCATATAGTGGACCCTTACATTGCAGGATAGCCAGATACAATTTGAACCTTAAAATCCCTGTTTGGTTGCAGATATTGCAGTGTCATCCAAACTTTCATGAATATTGTCTCTTGAAATGTGGGATGTTTGAATTTAATGCCGATCCTCTAATACTAAAACGTTAATCATCTATGCCTGATATCAAAATAACCAAGCTAAGAATCAAAGTCAAGACAGCACAAAGTAATATTAATTGCCATATATATATATATATGTATATGTATTTGTTTTGTGGGCAATCCCAACAGGATTGCTTCAAATGGAGGCAAGGGATGATCGATCAACCAGAAGTAACTTGAGTTTGAATGAAGTGCAAAATTCAGCAGCAAATTTTGTCATTATATTCAAGTTGCTAGGTAGGTGAAACTGCAAAATGTGGAATACTATGAGCTACGTTTGTTTAAATTGGTAAGATGGGTTATTTAGATTAATGATCAATACTTAACTTTGTAATACTATATATAGAAAATTCTTAATTAAAAAATACAGTAAGTTTTTATTGAAAATTGAAACAAAGGTGGAGAAGTGTGAGAGACAGAAGGGATTGCTTGTGTGGCCACTCACCTAAAGGAATAGAAACAGGTAGATAGATATGCCTCAACACACATTACACACACACACATATATATATATATATATAACTTATAGTATATACTAATATATGAGAGAGAGAGAGAGAGAGAGAGTTACATATATACTTACATACATGCACAACACCTTCAACACTCATTGGATGATGCATGTCATATCGGGAAGTGAGTGATCCGGGATGGGAACGGACTATATATATATATAACTTATAGTATATACTAATATATGAGAGAGAGAGAGAGAGAGAGAGTTACATATATACTTACATACATGCACAACTCATATGATGCACATGCATGAGCTGATGATGGACGACCAATGGTTTCATGACACAGCCTGGTGAGATTATTTGGCACCAGCCAACCGTCCATTTTGTTGATTTTATTTTGTAACACAAGTCAACTCTTTTTGTACGTAGTTGCTTTGATGTGTTAATCGGACGGTTAGCATTCCTCCATTTTATTTTTAGCCATTAAGAAATTGCCAATTGTGTGTGTTTGACACCTTCGTAAGCATTTTTGGTACAGATCACGTCAGGGGGGAAATATTTTAGTTTTGACATTGTGGTGAGATCGAAGGTATATTGCAGTTTGTATGTATTATTTATATAGCACAATGAATCACTTTGCTTGATAGGATAAGGTAACGTTAGGGGCTGCAAACAACCGGCTGAGTCTAGTTTAGAGTCCAACTAAATTTGAACAAGCTAGTTCAGTTCAAGCACTTTAAAGTTCAATTCGACTTATTGAGAACTTGGCTCGAGCATACGAGTCAAATATGGTAGGAGCCGAACTCAGCTGAGCTCGAGCCAAACTCAGGCTTTATAGGAGTATAGGAAAGTGTAATCTAACACATATCCTACGATAAAATATATATAAGCATTGTTCTGCTCGAGCGACTAATCAAAGTGAGTTTTGACTAACTCTAGCTTGATTTGTAATTGCCAAGCGCGATTCTAAAATTCTTGTCCGATCTTGTTCTTTTAGTCAATGAACCAAGTTCGAACGGATGTTTAACTGAGTCGAGCAAGGATAGCTCTAGAATTTTTGGTTAGTGGTGATCATACAAAAATATTTGTATGGAAAGACTTAATAAAAACAAAAATATTTGTATGTAAAATAGAAGTAAAAATTGATGTAAAAAGTGTAATGATGATATCTCTTTAATTACGTTGAATTTACAAAGCAACACACTTGGAAAGAGAGGGGGTTGCGGATCTGTTGTCCCGAAAACCCTGTCCCGACTCCGTGTCCCGTTCATCCGAGCTGTCCATCTGAGTACTCGATTGCTCAGATTAGCAGATGAGTGTGTATGGCTCAGATTTGTTTGGGGTGAGATGGAATCTGAGCCGTTGATTGCTCGGATGGACGGGACAGGAAGTTTGGGACATCGGATCCGCTTCCAAGAGAGGGAGGGAGTAATAAATTTTGAGAAAAACTTGGGTGCAAATAGGGTATGGGACGTGGTACCCGTGCGGCGCATTTGGAACGTCCAAAAATGCATCTAACAGTCCGGATTAAAATGCATCTTTTGTTTTGTTTTGTATTTTCTTTTAAATCCGAATGACATTTTTAATCCGGACTGTCAGTTGCATTGTTGGACTGCTCGGATGTGTCAAGAGGGTACCACGTGGTAGTTTGTACCCTCCCCGTACCCAAATTCTTGTAATAAATTTTAACATTGAGCCTCGAGGAGTTCGTGTGCCCAATTTGATTAGACAAACCAAAATATTTCATACTCCAATTTAAGTATTTTAGAAAAACTAGATGACATAATTAAAATTTTAATTTAAGATATCGGCACAATAAAAGCAATTGTTTTTTTATTCTTACTAGAAGTATGAAGTCGAGAAACTATTTTGTCATCCCGAAACAAAAAAATAAAATAAAAGAAAAGAAAAGAAGAAGATATGCATATGGCGTGTCTAGGGACGGAGTCAAGAGTTTACTTTAGTGGTGGCGAAGATCTATACTAAAGCGAATGAAAAGATATGATATGAGTATTGGTCGACTTAAGATAAAAGAAATCAACATATCATACGCCAAACTATAATAATTGATGCTTGTTATCATACTCCAAACCGTGGACGTCGCTCAGCATGCTTTTTTTTTTTTTCCATTCGGTTTGCTATTATTTTTCTTCCCTCTTATGTAGATCTAACGCCTCAATACAAACATAGTTCGAATACAAAATAAAGTTAGAAATTTTTTTCCCTTAATTTAGACCTCAAGCTTCGTAATATTTCACTTGGCCAATTAAAATTTGCATTTGGACTATTTTTTTTAGCATCCTTTATTAAAAACAAAAACTAGAGGATTAAAGATCTTCAATATAATAAAAAAAATCTTGTGGTGGTGGCCGAAAGGAGTCGCACGGCACGTTGTGTAGTTATAAATTCCACTATGGGATCCCCAAATACGGACCCCTGCACCAAGAGCATCTCTCTGCCTTTCCCTCCAATCCAAAACCCCTAAACCCAGACTCACAACTCCCAACAGGCTTCTCTCTCTCTCTCTCTAAAGAACACTCCTACATGATATCTCTATCCCGAATGAAGTCAATTCTCTCTCTTGCTCTCTCCTCTCAACCCACTCGACACCTTCTATTTCAACTCAAACCTCTGCAAAACCCTAATTGCTTCCATGTGAAATCCGCCATGACCTCAAACTCCATCAAGAGCCTCAGTTTGCATACGGAGGCTTCTCAGTCGCCTTCTGGAGAAATCCACGTCATCGTGGGCCCCATGTTTGCTGGCAAAACATCCACTCTTCTACGCCGGATCAAGTCTGAGAGTAGTAATGGCAGGTACAGATTTGATTTATTTTTTAATTAAAAAGGTTTTGTAGGAATTAGGGCTCAGTCTTATTATGCGGACTGTTTTTTACATGAAGGACAATGTGTATGAGGCTGAGAAATTTCCAGTGTGACATACTACAACTGTATTTGGTTGGGAAAAAAAAATGAGAAACTTTTTAGATTAAAGTGCAAGAACGTATTTGTATTTTTAGGGAAACCAATTCCGAAAAAAGGACCGGTTCATAGTGTGCCGTTAAATTTACAATGTTTGGTTGAGTTTCAGGTTTAAGTTCAGGTTCAGGTTCATTGTTGCTGTTAGTACTAGCCAAATTAGTATCCCAAAAAGAAATTGTTTTCTTTGCAAAACGAGAACCTAAAAAGACTGCATTTTTTTCAAAAGCGTAGATTGCATTTTTTTCAAAAGCGTAGACTGCATTTTTTTCAAAAGCGTAGACATTTTCCCATATATTAAAAGACCTCATTGATATCCATTAACTTTTGGGAAAAAAATTGAATTTTTCTAGCAAAACTTCGTCATTTTTAAGTTCTCGGGTTGCGGACTGCGCAATATTATTCGACGGATATTGTTAAGGATTTGTTAGGTTCAAGTTACAATTGTGTTCTGTCGCATATTACTCATGCTGCTGTTTTAGGCGTACTTGTATTATTTGTTTTTTGCCTTTTTGGTGCCAAATTTCCATTTAGTACTATACTTGATATTGGAACATTGGGAGAACTGGCATGAAATTTAAAAACCCAATGCTGTGTACAAGGTTTTTTTAAAGTTGAAATGACAATGCTCAGGCCTGTGTTACCAATTAATGGCAGTGGATGGAATCATGACTGCTTGCTCTGCTCTTTTGGCTTATTAAATTTTGGACATGTATTGCAGAGACTTTTAGAATCAGGTTGGAGCTTAATTCTAGGCTGTTTACATTATAAGTTTAACAACATTGATTCTTTATGTGATAGAATATGTCATTTGTCATCGTTTTGGGGTACCATTTCTTCCTCTTTTAAGTAGATTCCATTACTCTTGATGTTTAGAGATTGGAGGTTTTGATTTTACATTGTCTTTGGCGGGCTGCTTGTCCTCCTTTTACATGTTCCACTTTCATTCCAGTCCCCCAATTATTCATCAGAATTGGGGTATCTTGTAATATATGTGATTCAGAGTACTTAAATATCCCTAGTGCTTCTGCTCCATTGCAAGAATGAAATTGTCACCAATGAGATATTAATAGTTTTCAGGCCAAGGTCCTCGAGAACTCCACCCATTTGGATAGGACATTAAGGGGTCATTGTTTCTCAGGAAGATTGGACGAAGCAATCCAGTTAGTCTGCGGTGCAGGAATACAGGTGCACCCAGAAACATATTCTCTTCTTTTACAAGAATGCATATTCAGGAAACAATACAGACTTGGAAAGAGAATTCATGCACAAATGGTGGTTGTTGGCTTTGTTCCCAATGTGTATCTGATAACCAAGTTGTTAATATTGTATGCAAAGGCAGGGGATCTAGAAACAGCCAGCATTCTGTTCAATGAGCTGCCAGAGACGAGCTTAATTTCATGGAATGCAATCATCGCAGGGTATGTGCAAAAAGGTCTTGTAGAAATAGGATTGAGTCTTTACTACAAGATGAGACAGAGTGGTGTGGGTCCAGATCAGTACACCTTTGCATCAGTCTTCAGAGCTTGTGCCACTTTAGCGACACTGGAGCAAGGGAAGCAAGCCCATGGCGTCTTTATAAAGAGTCATATAGTTGGAAATGTTGTAGTTAATAGTGCCCTCATGGACATGTACTTCAAATGCAGCAGTCCTTGTGATGGGCGTCTTGTATTTGATAAATCCATGGAGAGGAATGTGATTATGTGGACTTCTTTGATATCTGGATATGGCCAAAATGGGAGTGTTGACGAAGTTTTACAATCCTTTCATAGGATGATAACTGAAGGTTACAGGCCAAACTATGTTACTTTCGTATCTGTTCTTTCTGCTTGTAGCCATGGAGGTTTAGTGAGTGAAGGTTGGGAGTATTTCTCATCAATGAGTAGAGATTATGGTATTCAACCAAGAGGGAAACACTATGCAGCAATGGTTGATCTTTTAGGTCGTTCTGGGAGGTTGCAAGAAGCCTTTGATTTCATTCAAACCTCACCCTATCAAGGGAACTCAGTGATATGGGGTGCTTTGCTTGGTTCTTGCCGGATTCATGGGAGCATGGACATGGTTCAGCTTTCTGCAAAGAAGTATTTTGAGTTGGAACAGGAGAATGCTGGGAAGTATGTTGTCCTGTGTAATGCTTATGCTGCTTTTGGTTTATGGGACAGTGTTGCAGAGATGAGGGGACAGATGAAGGAATTTGGGATGAAGAAGGAACCTGGTTACAGCATGATTGAGGTTCAAAGGGAGGCCCACTTCTTCTTTATGGGGGATAACTCTCACGAGCAAACCGAGCTGATACAGGATTTAGTTAATGATTTGTCTTGCATTTTAAAGGACGCTGGTTACATTCCTGACGTGAGCAGTTGGTGGGAGTAGAAGTTACAAGGCTAAGTTTGTCCAAATTTTGACTTATAAAAAGCGGCTTAATCTTGCCGTTTCCTTTTATGAGATGCATAGTTTCTTGGTAGATTTGGAAGCCAAACCTTAAACTTCGGCTATAGTGTGATGTTACATTTTGCGGAACTTTAGTTTTGTTCGCATACGCCCCACCCACTTCTTGGGTCCATTAAGCTGGTTACAAATTATAGCCTGCTTTTGGAACGGAAGCAAGATGTGGTAGATGTGGAGGAGGATACAATGCACGGTGCACACTTCCTAACTTGCCAACCTCGGTTAGCAGCATAAATTCTGATTGACTGTGTTGTGTTTGTAATATAAGGTTGTTGATTGACTGGAGGAACTTCTTATCAGGAGAACAATGTAATCAATGAACCTGTGTAGAACATTGGGTTAAATAAGAGGAAATTCAATTTTAAGTTTTTAACATCATTACCTGTTTATTTATTTATTTTTGTTAAGCACCTGTTTATTTGCGTTATTAGTTTTAATTAATTCCCCCAGTGCCTTGTTAATTTCATGCAGAAGTGTTGCAGTAATAAAGTCAAACAAGGATACAAGATATGGACTGCAATCCATTGTGACACATGATGGAGAGAAATTTCCTTGTTGGCCACTGGCGGATCTGTCGTCTTTTAGTCAAGTAGTTGGTCATGATGCTTATGAAAAGGTATTTGAATGTGAATCCTGAATCCTGATGGTATGTATGGGATACTTTAATAGTGTAGCATGTGTTAGTTTTTTTTCCCTTCTTTTGATCACAGCATTTTTTAGTTAGTAACTACACAGTTCATGGTTTGTACTGATGCCTGATAATCGTGACAGCTAAATGTGATTGGTATTGATGAGGCTCAATTCTTTGACGATCTCTATGATTTCTGCCGTAAGGCTGCTGATTGTGATGGCAAAACTGTTATAGTCGCTGGCCTAGATGGTGACTATTTAAGGTATTATATAACTGTGACTGTGCATGGTATATAAATATGCTTCTGTTGCAGATAATTTCTTGTGACCTATAATGACGTGTTTGTCAAGAAATTGCAGTTGTACCTTTTAGATTATGTCGCCATAGAAACCGTGTGAACGAACTTGGCACAACTGCTGTGCTTATGGGCCAATAACTTTGAACGGTGCTTAAAAGCTGATTTAGAAAAGCTACCATTTTGATACTTGCAAAGTATGCTTTGAAGATCAAGCTCTTATCATTCTAAAAGTATAACAAACACCCCATGCATTGCATTATATTATTATTTGCTCATAATTTGACATTCGACTACTACACTCGCCACCCCAAATGAAACTTTTTTTCTTGAATCTTTGTTCGTCTTAACTTATCTTCGATGCTGAACTAAACTCTTCTTGGCAGGAGGAGGTTTGGTTCTGTTCTTGATATCATCCCCCTTGCGGATTCTGTAACTAAGTTAACTGCTCGGTGCGAGTTCTGTGGGAAGCGGGCTTTCTTTACCTTGAGGAAGACAGAGGACACGCAAACAGAACTGATTGGTGGAGCTAATTTATACATGCCAGTGTGCCGGAAGCATTACGTCAGTGGGCAGGCTGTCAGAGAGGCTACAAGTGTCTTTGAATGTCAGAAGGTTCAATCCAGTTGACAACCAAATCCCTAGATATTCGCGTCTTATTAATGTGATAGCTGTAGATATATTGCAGCTGAATTACCAGATGTATTGCATCTTGATACTTGAGGTCTCACTATATGCTGATACTGAATCTTGATTGGAATCAAGAGTCTCATTAATTTTGTATCCTCAAGAAAGAATGCTTGTATGTTTTGAGCTTGAGACCCAAGGAATATGTGAACAACAGCGTGCACCATTTCATGGGGCACTTTCTGCAACAGTGTAATGCTTTTCGGATGCCGGTTGATGTATATATAGTTGGTAAATTTAGCAAGATTTCTTCTGTGCCAATGATATTTTACTGACAGGATTGGCTGAAAAAACAATAGTTAATCAGTGAAATAACTCCATCATATGATTCATGTAAGACGGTGCTCATCTAAAGACATTTCCTGATCCAAGAATGACCTGTCTCGGTGTTTGGAAAAAACAGTTTTTTATTAGTGGAACACCCCCTAATGCAGTTTAATTGGATCTGAAATCGTCGTTTACCTAATTAAACTTTCATTTAAAATTCAAATGAAGAAAGCAACTGCGCGTTAGTTTTTGTTTTTTACAGAAAGACACTGAAACTCGGTGGTGTTTTTTTGATGGAAGTTCAGATGAAGCCCATGAAGGAATACTAGATTGAAGAGCAAAAGAATGCTTTCATTGAGAGTTGAACTCAAGACCTCCCGCTTACTAAACGGGTGCTCTAACCAACTGAGCTATGAAAGCACATTGGGGAAGATTCTGTAAACAGCTTATTTATACTTTAGCTGGTAGGAATAAGTTCACTGAATCGGAGCACTTATGTATGCAATATTTCTCCAGCTTGATCAAAACACGTGGCGATCACACAAAAAAATGGAACCTCAGTGGCCATGTTCGGTTAACAGTTTTGGGCTAGTTTTGGGCCTGTTTTGGTTTGCTTACATCATCATTTCCCTCATTTCTCTCTCTATCTCTCTCCACTTATTACACCTGGTTACATCATCAAAACTAAACTAAACTTGTTAACCGAACAAGGCCAGTATAATTTATTACATTTTCAAAATAAATGGAACCTCTGCAAGTGGAGTGGTAGTCCACTGATAAGGGCCAGAGTCGGAGCCAGGTATTTTGATTTGTGGGTTCAAAAATTTTACTCATATCATATGGAAGGTATTTTTTCTATCTAAAAGATAATGAAGATGTTAACTATAAGGTGAAAATACACTGATAAATCTAATCATGCTTCATAATTGGTCCCAATGACCTGTATTATTTTGAAAGCGATTGTTGATAGCCTTATTTGTAACACTATCCTCTCGAAAAGAAGCGAACACTTGCGATTTCTACGCATTTGAAATAAGTTGGAGGCAATTTAGAGATTTCTTATGGGGTGACTAGGTGGTACACTCCGTGCTACGCACGGATGTTTTCAACCCGTTAATTTTAATAGATATGTTGATGACGATTTTATTTGGAATGTATTATCATCAACTCTATTGCAATATATGTAGATTTTTGTAATTATTAAGCAATCGTCGACTAAATTTTAATCGCTTCTCAGAAAGAGAGAGAAAAATGGAATCTCATGGTACAAATTCTTATGGTTATTTTCTTTGTGAACAACCATAGCCTGGATTCCATGTACAAACGAAACGAAACGAAACGAAACTGCAACCATCGTGTATCCATAGATTTTCATTCAAAGGAATGTTAGGGTTGAAAAACCGCTTAATCCTCAGAAGCCTTGGTGTGGTGCGATTCTCTTAAGGTATTGGATCTTGCCATATTAAACACAATCTCATCTAATTTCCAATAAAATGAAACAAAACATCCAAGTCACTTGTTTACATAGTTCATGCCAAATTCATAGTTCTAATATAGACTAATCTACCGTTAGTAAATATATTTGATTAAGATCCTATATAGTGGAACATAGCAACAGAAAGTGAAACTCTAGCACAAGAATGAACAATAAATATCCCATAGTAAGAAGATGTCACAACCAAGGCACATTAACTGTACATTCAATGGTCCATTTCCAAAAGAGATTAAGCAAATTAGATCACATTTTCCAGGTCTCACGACAGTAATACCATAATACCATCCTCGTGTGTCCAATAAAGAATCTTTGAAATGGACTGAAAAGAAATCATAGCTCGTTGGAAAGTAATTCAAACACATGAAAAATTTGCAAATTGCACCGAAACGGAAGGAATTAAAATCAAGGGTGGAAACAAAGCACTATTTTTTGCCTACGTAGAGCAGTTCGATATTTTGAGTATGAAGTAGTAACAAATATGAAGAGTCAATTGCACATCCAGGTTATCACAAACACCATGGGAATGGAACTAAACAAAGTCTTACTCTAGCATACCAGCTAGGTCATAACCCCTAACAATGTTTATGTAATTCAGCTACCAATACCTTAAACTTGTTACACAACACAATGAGACACCCATAGATCGGAAACTTAGACCAAAATTTGAAATGGACCTCCTTGCATAGTGCTTGCAAAATAATCTCCTCTTAATTTCTTAGCCAGTCGTAGTACCTCTCTTGATTTTCACCAGAACCGAAGAACCACAACCTGAAGCTCAAAGGCTGATGATACCGCCACCATAATGTAATCTGCATATTGCAAGTCAAGAGCTGCAACAAACCAGCGAAACGCTAAAGGCTGGAGGCGCAGGTTCTCAATGGGAACTGCCCAGATTTTGTGTGCGATCCTAACAATAATCTGTGGTAGCTCAAAAAATTCAATGATACGGTCCAGGCGCTCCTCAAATTTCCCCCCATACAATAAAAATATCTGGCCCACTCGCCTCACAAAAATAGGAGCGAAGCACCAAAAAATATATATGCAATTATTTGTTTGCACGCTAAGCGTCAGCGTTTGACAAGTTCATCCCAAATCACAGTTGCAATCCAATCCCAACTGTAAAATGCTTTATACATATACAGGTCAACTAATATACTCAAACATAGAGCCAAACCAAACACTTAAATTTTTTATGCCCAAAAAAATTGTACCTGTTTCCAACACAGACCACGACGAAGATTTAACCCGGCCAAGAAGAGGAAGAAAAGCTCAGTATCGAAATTAAAATTTGCTTGGGGAATCCTATAACCCTCCTGCTCTTGTCCTTCGAAACTGCATTTTTTTTGCAAAAATAGAACAGGAGCAGAAATTGCTGGGGATGGATTTTCCTACAAAATTTAAGCCAAACAGACATTGATCCAATCGACACCAGCGTTCGATCAGTCCTAACTTTGCACGAATCTCCCAATTGACGTGACTAACAAAATAAATAATTTGGATCATACACGAAAAATACATACTAATACGAGTAAGCTCGCAAATCAAGCATTCGGGAATGAGCAACACCAAATGCACAACCAAACATCGCGCATTCCACGCGCCTTTCATTCCCACACGCAACGCACTAAATTAGATGTAAATACTCGGTGCATAAGATGACTCCCAAATTTTTACAACATGCAAGTTGGTCGGCCCCAGAGGAGAAACTTATCCAGACCACAACCCATACATTAACCATAATTTAACGCGAAAGGTTGCCAAAAAAAAGGGCCATAAACCTAAGCACCCCCCATTACTCATACCGTAGACAAAGCTTAGATAGAGAAACAGTTCAGTAAGTAAACGATGCTATAAAAGATGACCAGACCACTCACTTTTAAGTTTGAGGTAATTTTGGAGAGTTCATTAACCAAGTCAACAGTCCATTGAAAAGTTTTCCCAGACTGCACATGGAAAAACAAGCCGATTAATGCAAAAACTGGAACCAAAATCTAGCACCGAAGAATCACCCAACCAAAAGAATCAAGTATATCTTAACACCAAAAAAAAAAAAAAATATGAATAATCGACAAGATCCAAGCTAAAAATTTTAAAATGGAAAAAAGACAAACCATTAGCTAATGTCTCTCAAAGATCAACAATTTCAGCAAAATTTACCCCCAAAAAAAACAATTTCAGCAAAAGTAAAAATGCCCCACAAGCTTTCAAGAAGTCAAAAAGATATTTACGGTTCTAAACACTAAACAATAAAGTTCAAATATCAGCGTACGCAGCTCATAGCAATTAGAGAAAAGTAGAAACAAACATCTAAAGCAAATACTATGAAACATTGCCGAAGACAGAACAACTAAGTGAACCCGACCTTTCGACCTTTTCAAAAAGAAGCAATCTGGTTTGGTCCTGAAAGAAAAAGGGGGAAAGAGCTTTCACACTTATAATTAATCACATCACAATATCAATACACACTCTTTTCAATGCACACAAAGAACCTGGCAATCTTCTTATAATGGATATAGCCGGTGTGGCATTTCCTAGAGTTTAGTTGATATCTCTTGTACCAAAAACAATTGGGGAAAACCATAATTTTCTTTCATTCTTGGAAAGAACAAAAAACAGTGAAAAGGAAATAAAATAGAGGGTTTCTTGACTCCAGCGTAAACGGTGAAAAGGAAACAATGTTGTCACTTTATGCAAAAAAAAATTCTCCCCAATCCTCTTGTAGGGGCACTCTTATGTGTGATGGCCTGATGGGGGACTTGAGGTCCAATTTTATGAGGTCTCTAGACTCCAGCATAATTATTAGTTTATTGACTCCAGCGTAAGAACCCACGCAAGCACTATACAAGGGTATAATTCTTAACTCCAGCATAATTATTTCACTCCAGCATAAGAACCCACGCAAGCACTATATAAGAGCATCTCTAACCAAGCACCTATATGTCCATTTTAGAAAACCAAACTATTGTGTCGCTATCCTGGGTCTCCAAAATAGAATCTCAAATTTCACAGTCCAAATATGAATGCTCCCTCAAAACCATTTTGGAAAAACAAACTACTTTATCGCTATCCTCAGTCTCCAAAATAGGATTCCAAATTTCAATAGTCCAGGACTCCAAATATAAATACTCTTTCAAAAAAAAGAATTATCTCCTTTATTCATTATATTCATTTTTCAGACCAAAACACAGAAATACAGAACATGGCATCTAAGTGCTTCTCATGTTTCCAAGCAAAGGAGGGCAAAGCTATAACCATCTCCTAGGACTTTTGTCCATATTTTTTTTGCCTTCAATAAGACGAAAGATTGGTTACAACACATTCATGCTAAACGTATTAAATCACTTACTATATTTCAATCCTAATTTCTGAGAGAACTAAATCTGTAGTTGTAGTTGCCTAATTATCGACAGGAACACAGTTGAATCTAACAGATAGTAATTGTTCATGGCTAGTGAGACCTGTACTTAGCTAGGTAAAGCCAACTAACAAAGTAGCTAAAAGGCTTCTTCTTAATACAAGTAAATATCCACGGATACAGAGAACGCATGCTCCTGTCTCTTAAAGTCATTTTTTGAGTAGTTCAAATTACGTGGTGCCAAGTTAAATGGTTCCACTCCATCTGATTTTGTTTTACCTCTTGACCACCTCCTGTAGCACTATATGAATCACTCATTTGTCTAGCTAAGATAGCCCTGTGAGTGTTTTATTTATGATCTCTCTCTTTGCGGCACCAAGATAGTAAATCTAATTCCCTCCGTTACACATAAAAATATCAGGGCCAACACGTATGCAAGTTTTTGTCACTCCAACACATAATGATCACACAAAAACTTAAAGCATAATCTGGATCCTAGAGTTTGCCTAAAACTAAGCAACAGTGGATCGGTGGTCATGTTTTGTTCTTCTTCTTGCAAAGCAGTAGCATAGCTTGCTCTAATACCTTTGTCATTTGCAAATCTATATCAAGTAATTATATGCATCTAAGTGTTTGTTACCATGACACAGTAACCTAGAAAATTTTCCCGGATTTTAGAGTTTTCTTAGAACTTACCGGATGGTGAGCGGTGATAACTCTTGGATGAAAGTAAGTATGAAATGACCTTTGTGGAATAGAGTTTGGCGTAAAGCGGCAGAAGCTTTTAAAGCTGAACCACAAGTTTTTTATTTATTTAAAAGGTTAACCACTTGTCCAACAAAGGTGCTAATGAATTGATGTAGCAGATGGATTTGACATGGAGGCCTTTGGCACCAAGTAATGCTCTTTGGGTCACGAAATCTGCTCGTAGAGAGCCAAGGTGGGAGAGAAATTAATAGCAAGTTCTCCTGGTCCTGTACCAATTTTCTTTGTTTCTCTATGATGGGGTGGACAACTGAAAGTAAAGCAACGAGTAATCAAGTGTAAACTTAATAGCTCTTAATTGCCTGACTAAATATATATGCTCATTTATAACCTAACCACCCGTTAAATAGCGATCTAAACCAAGAGCCGATCAATTTTGGCAGTCCATTGAAGAGTTTTCCGAGACCTAAGCACATAGGAAGACCGGTACCGATCAATGAAAAAATTAGAACCAAAATCTAGCACCAAAGAATCACCCAAACGAAAGAATCAATTAGATCTCAACCAAAAAGAAATGAATAACCTACAATATCCATCCTAAAAATTTAAAAACGAAAAAAAATAAAATAAAAAACTATCAGCTAATGTCTCTCAAAGATTAACAATTTCATCAAAGGTAAAGATGCCCCACAAGCTTTCAAGAAGCAAAAAAGATATTTAGTGTTCTAAGCAATAAAGTTCAACTATCAGTATACATAGCTCATAGCAATAAGAGAAAAGTAGGGGGAAAAAAAACCTAAAGCAAATATTATGAAACACAAATAAGTCAATTGACCTTTTTAATGGCTGAATAACATCTTCTCTTCGAAATGGTAGCAACTTGGTTTGGTCATGTACCAAAAAGGGGGGAAAGAGCTTTGATGCTTGTAATTAACCACATCATAAGATATCAGTAAACACAAATAACAACAGATAAATAAATAACACTACAAAATATGACTATCGAATTGCACAGAGACGAATCAACATACAAATACCAGTCTCCAAATTAATGTATTACCATTCTAGAAGATCTATGAAATTTAAAAATACTAATCAATATCTCCTTTTCAGTTCATATCATTGCAGCCACGTGAAACTGAAAATACCCACATGAATAAATTCGACTAAAAAAATTAAAAACACATACGAAATAGACATGAAAAAAAAAAATCAAAGTCATAGTTTAGGGACTCATCTGCTTCGACTGCAATCCGTAACGGCGATCTGGGGTTCGATCGGAATACCCTGCTATGGAGAGAAGGGGAAAAACAAGACAAACTTCAGGGTATCAAAAGCCTTGTTGGAGATAGAGTTCGGTTCAAAAAAGAAGCCGTAGTTTAAGTGTTTGAAAAATGAAAACGTAGAAATCAAGACTGGAGGAGAGAACGACGAACTCACCAGGTTCGATCTCCGGCGAAATCAATCTTCAATAACTCGTGGAAAGAGATGAGGAGCAGCAAATCGGTGGAATGAAGGCAAAGCAGAGGAGTAAAGAGGGGAGAAGAGAGAGAGAGAAGCCGCGTACGAGAGTAGGCAGGAAGAATAAGCGGATTTGAGAAGGCCACGTCGTCCTGTTGCTTTTGGATGCCTTTAAGGCTTTAACTGCAACTTACCCACCCACAAAGCGCGTGCAAAAAAGGACCCCAGTCGAAATGTCAGATCTACCCCAAAGGCGCGAACGAGAAGGCCGCGAATTGAGGGACTCAATTGGAAAAATTGGCGCAAAAGTGGACAACGTCTCAATTTCACTTAAGCTTCTTAGGGACTCTAGCGAGCTGGAAAAGAGTGAATTTTGGCTACAAAAATGGCCCTTATGAGAAATCAAAGTGAGTGGGGCTTGTATTCAGATTTGCAAGTGCTGAGATGAAATTAGAACCGTTAAAAACATATTCGATGGCTCAGATGCCACCCTCCTGGGAGCGCCCTGTAGGTCCCATTTCAGGCCCCATAAATGTGTACAATTGTTTTTTCATAAATTGCAGGCCATCCGTCAAATTTCTACCACACAGAAAAATGTACATTATATTCTCATTCAACTTAGATCGATCCATCTTTACCCATGTTGTCGAGGAAAAAGCATGCCATTAATCGAGACAAAGTCACCAACACAAATTTCTAGCAGTGAGTAATAAATCCAGTTTTACACAGCTTGCACCTTACATAACAGCAACCCTTCAACACTCAACTGATGCAATACAACCAGTTAAGGAAACCAGATAAAAAACATCATACAATTCTCAACATCGATAAACGACAACTAGAACGTAATGAAAATCGATGAATTTTTCATTCTTGATGTGCTGATAGACCTACATTAACAAAGCGCAACCTGAAAATCCTAAAAATTCGCTAAGCCGAACAATAAATCAGATCAGCTGCCTTTATAAATTCACATTCCCCTCGAGACTTGTGTTGAGAGAAGGCTCTAGTAAAAAACTAAGATGTAAAACTAGGTGTTTTCTTCTTCTCCGAAATGCAATTGACTTTGTTCTGCAATTCATAGTATTCATCTTGCAGTCTTGAACCATGGAAACAGTATAAAATGACTCAAATTTCTACTACTACTTCGATCAGGTAGTCACTTTTGAAAGCCAAGCTGCAAAATAAATCCATGAAGTCATGTCAGATGATGGAATTTTAGCAAGGAAGAAGATAGCGTAAATATCAAGAGCAAGAGATTCAAATTGAAACGCAAGGACCAATGAAACAATCTTTCGCTACCTTGTCACGCATAATAGGTTTTACAAGCACTGCTACATACCCTTACGACAGACATGGACATGGACATGGAAATGAAATCACCACAATTCACTGTTGTTTAGCACTTGCTTAGTTGTATGTTTGTCAAAACAACGTTGTTCACCGGCTGACATGCCCTTACGACAGACATGGACATGAAAAACAATGCTAAAGAAGATGAACTTGCCATACCTTTGAAAAGAATATTAGTACCTTGTGTTTCACTTAAATGATTTTGATCTCCATTCTCTTCGACAGTAGAACTTAATGCTCGTGCAAGACGTTTCAAATGAGTTAAACGCAGCACTTTTTGCGATCTGCGTGAACCACAGCCTCCAACTTGTAAACCTTAAGTACAAAGGCAAAGGAGAAAAATAAATGACTCAAAGTTAGAGCTCTCTGGAAAAGAAATGAAAAGGCATTAACTTACGGTTGGTAGATGCTATGTTGTTTGTGACAGCTGCTTCAATTTGGCCATGAGGCACTTTCATGGGAGAATTTAGTGATCTTGCAAGATGTCTTATATCGTTCAATCGTAACTTTTTAGGATAATTGGCTGATTTTTGAGCTCCATCTTCGGCACCTACTATATACAGCAGCAAATTTTTCAGATTCACCGAAGATGAATTTGTAGTGAAAAATTATGCAAAGAATCCATAAGAAACCGAAAAAGTTCAAAACGTGTAACTTTCGTGTCTTTAGGTCATCTAAATCTGTATTTCTTTGAACTCGGTCCAAAGTTTTGTACTTTTCCGGTTCCTCTCATGAGCACGAATGATTAATCTAAAAAAAAATTGACTACAAAATACGAAGAAATTCACTAAACACCAGGAACACAGTGATGAAGTTGTGAGTGGTTTCAATTGAAGACTTACCAAGAGACTTCCTTGCCTTTAGTTTCTCTCGTCTTCCGGTACATCCACCATGCAGTGCAGCACCATCAAATGGGACACTACTCTGTCCAGAAACAACAATTGACAAGTGATTTTCAATCCAAGGCTGAAGTTGATTTTGAGTTGAACCGACTGAATGATCATTGTGCAATTGATCTGGTTCGGGTTTTCGATCTCTTTGTCTTCGTAGTTGATAATTTCTACGGCGTCTGGCAAGATGTTTTTCTCTGTCTTCAACACTCATGGATTGTCTTCTATGTTTGTCGCGCAGGCGACGCCGTTCCCTTTCTTGTTCCCTGTGGACAATTTTCCACCTTTGTCTCTCTGTTAACTCCTTGGTTTCCATTTGCACTGAAGATGAAAAATCAACCTAAAAACAAACACCATACATATGAAATTTAAGTATTTCAAGCACCAATTAAAGGAGTTCCAATTGTCCAGAATAAGTATGTAAAACAAGATTAGCAGTATCGATACGGACACAGATGTCTAAACAAAGATCTGGTCATAGATGTGTTCGGAATCGTTCGATGCACAGATAGAACCCACACTCATCGTACAGCTTCGAATACTTTTTTGATCAACATCAAAACTTCGGCGAAATCAATAAGCTTTATAGTAAAGAATCGAGATTAAAAAAAAAATGGCCAAAAAATTTCAAGTAAACTTGCAGGTTGCAAAACCAAATTGTTCAATGTTATCAAGAACGTGAGATCAGAATTATCACAAAATTCATTCCTGAAATTTTATCGATCGATACGGCAGCACAAATCATCATAAACCTAAAAACTGTGAAGAAAACGGAAGCACGAGATTGAAAAACCCTAGCGAATCTACCATGCACATCAACATATACACCAAGTATAATTCATTTCCATACATTGTTTCTTAAATTGCAGCATGCCTAAATTTCTTACCGAGCGATGGCGAGATTTTGCAAAGGATGATTTGCTTGCTCGAGATTTTTAAGGTGTTTGATTGATTAATTGATTGATATGATGGTCGGTGAGATCAATTGGAGATCGACGAGAGACGCGAGTCACGTGACCCTTTGATGCCATGCCATGTATGTATGCTTATATTTCTCCCCAAGCGAATGGCGAGATTTTACGAAGGATGATTTGCTTGCTCGAGATTCTTAAGGTGTTTGATTGATTGATTAATTGATGTCCGAGAGAGCAATTGGAGATTGACGAGAGACGTGACCCTGCCATGCCATGTATGTACATGGAGTACATGATATCTATTCGATGGCCGTCGTGCTGATTCGGGTGCATTCTGGCCAATCGGTGATCGCCACCTCACGCGGCAGTTCTTAATTGCGCGCGTTTAATGGAAGAATAACTGGCCAATTCGAACGCTAGAATTTAATGTCAATTGAAATACAGTATTTGCAAATAAAAAACTTTAATTGGAATGATCAGTTTCCACTAATATATTAATTTTTGGTTAGTATTACTTAATTTTTACTTACCTTTTTTTCTCTTCATAATTTTTTACATTAAACCGTTCGTCACGACGATTTATTTGAGAATAAAAAAAATAGAATATAGACCAAAGTTGTAAAAAGTAAATATAAGACGACGCTACGGTAAAAGACTATATTTTTCCGTCTTTTTTGAACTTTTTTTTTTTTGTCTTGAACGAACTTTTTGAACTTTGATTCATATTTTTATATTTTCTGGATCGTTCTTGTCGAGACGAATGATTAATTCAAAGATTTTATCTGAATGTAATACAAATTAAGAGAAAACAACTAAAAAGTGTAGTTTAAAGAGTCCCAAACATTTAGGCCAAAGGCTACCTAGAAAGAGAATTAGTAAAAACAAAATTTATGGTATGATGTGAGAAAAATACCGATCCTCTTTCGCCAAAATTTGGCAACGGCAGGTGGCATGAACAACACCGGAGATGCTTTTTTATTTTTTGACGACGTTTAGGTCAATTTACGCGCAGTTCGACTCATTTCGAAACTCTAAAGTTAACAATGTTGCCAACCCTCCAATGACGCCAAGGTTCGAAAGTTTTGGACTCCGTCAAATTTATACGATCTCATAGAGAATAATATCCACTTCGCCAAACCACACCGGAGACGCTTCTACCCATATGGCGCATGTACTAATCTTGAATATAGGCTAACTTTTTCTAGTTGGCTTATTTTCGTCGTTGGTAATTTCCCATTTCGGCTAAAGCGTTCTTTTTTAAATTAGTCTCGACGAGATAATTTAAAAAGTAAAAACATAGATCGAACTAGGAGAAAAAAAGAGAAAAAAGTGAAAAAATAATCCTAAGAATCTTTTTTTTTTTTTTTTTTTGTTCTTATTTTTGTCTTTAATGAATTTTTCATAAATCTTACCCATTGGTCTTATGTTATACTTTTAAAATTCTTCTCATCAAAGACAATTTTTTAATCTAAAAAAGTATTGATAAAAGAAAAAAGTTCAGAAAATGACAAAAATAATTTAGGTTAAAGATAACCTTAAATCCTCGGCACGATTATATATAGATCAAGAATCAGGGCTACCCAATATAAAACCCCAAAAATCGTTGTCAGCCAATAAAAGCATTGTTGACCAATTAAAAAAATTTGGAAACACATAATTAAAGAAACACCGAACTATAAAAATGTCACAATGAGTTATAATCGTAGATATTAGTAACATTTTGATGTTAGAATCTTGAGATATCGGCAATTTGGCATAGAAAACGATTCTTACTAAAATCCTCTTCCTCTTCCACCGGCGGCTTTCGCTTGAATTGCGCCACCGCCGGCTTTGAGCATATGCCTGCTCCATTGCACCTCCAAGTTTTTCAAGTCTTATAGTCTTATATTATGCTTATACATAAAATTTGCATGCGATCTTACTCGCTACTTTTTAGTACGTAGAATGATTGTCAAGTTTTTTGTACTTATATATATATGCATATCAATTTCGATCAGGTCCGGACACCCAGAATTTAACAAAATCCGAACTCTCACTTTAGGCCGTTGGATCTTATCCAACGGCTAAGAAAAGAAGAGGCCACGCGCGGCTAAAAAAAGGGTCAGGGGTTCAGGTCAACGCGGGTCAAACTCCCCACTTTCCCCTTTCCCCTCTCATTTCACGCGTAGAAGAATCGAAGAGAGAGAGAGTGTGGTGATTTTGGCGATTAGAGAGAGAGTGGAGATTTTCGCGATTACAGCTACAAATCGAAGAAGAAGAAGAGATCGAAGACGAAACTCACCAAACAAGGTCTCTCTCTCTCTCTCTCTCTCTCTCTCTCTCTCGTTCTATTTGTCTCAAAACCCTAGTTTTTTCGATCCGTATGAGAACTGTGGAATCAAACAAACTAGGGTTTCGATTCTTCATCTTCTCTCTCCCTCTCGCTCTCTCTCTCTCTCTCTCTCTCTCTCTCTTTGTTGATTTGAACTACTATTTCTCTCTTTAAAAGGTGTTTGTATAGAATCTCGTGTGTTGTTCTCAGTCTTCTAAGAAGAAATGAATTTATGAATACTTCCAATATATATATTTGTCATTCGTTAATCCTAATCTACTCTATCCTAGGGGACTTGAGGAGGGGGATGGGTGCTTATGGGCATCGAACCTTGCCCATGTGCATAGGAGTATAAGGGAGACACCAACTGCACTCCACTCCACTTGCAAATTATACTTCCAATATTTGAATACTTCCAATATTTCTTGTAAAGTCAACTTTATATTTATGAATTTTATAAAGGGCCACATTTAAAAAGCTCACTTAGAGTCCCAGCCCTGTTTTATTTTTATTTTTTTCTTGTGTGACTAATTGGCTTAGGGTGAGTTCTTGCTATGGTGTTTTTCAGTATTCTCGGTATTTGTGGCATTCTCCCACAAGTCATTCTCTTCATATATATCGATTGATTACACAATTTGTATTTGAAAAATCGAAAATACCGTAACGAAAACTCACCTTCGACAAATTTGATATATCAGGAACAAGGCAGACTCTTTTTCTTTTTTTTTCCCAATTGTTAGAACCTAAGCTAGGGGAAGTGGAAAGGGAAGCACACCAAAAACTCCCCTTATGGGGTTTGAAGCCTCACCACCTCTAAAGGAGGCTTTGGGCTATACCATTGAGCTACAAGCTTGTTGGTAAGGCAGACTCCCATCTGGCAATCACATCCCTTCAGTTCAGTCCAAACAAGGAGTGCTGGTGTGTAGGCTGTAGCTTTGGTGTGCGACTTTGGTGTGCGCATCCGAGTAGTTGATCTCGAATTTTATCTTGGCAATGGACGGCTCGGATCTGTAAAGCGCCGATATGAAATTGAGACCATTGAAAACAAATCTGATGGCTTGGATGCCGCACACCAAGAAGTGCACGCTTGGGTTCCGTTTCTAGTCCAATGACCTTGTCCAACATAGGAAGGTTTTCTTGTAATGAATGACCCTCCAAACCGAACCCGAGGTGGGTGCTGCACAGTGTGCTATGCGGGCATGGCGCCGCCGTGCCGGTGTCGTACTGATGATCAGAGATGTTCACCACGTAGAGCTCGTCAAGTTCTATATGTGTACAAAAAATCAGCTCGATCGAATATCGATAAGTGTCTCATCGCAACACATATAACTTGTTGTAGTGGTTTTGATCTAATGTTTCGGATCCATTAGGAATCATGCATTTCACGATAATAATGTTTCGATTAGGCACCTTACCATATTCAATCAAGCTGATTTTTAGAACACTTGTAGTACTCGACGAGCTTTTCACGGTAAACGTCTCTAATCGTCGGACCAACACCGGCACGGCGGCGCCTGCCCCTGCGCAGCACCCTCCCTGGTTCCCTCCAAATCATAGTTTGTTGAAATATGATAATTACCAAACAAATCCCAATATTCCCTCCCACAAATACGGTAGTCAACTTTGGTAGGGTTTTTTTTTTTTCCTTTTCAGCGAACTATCGTAGATAACCAATCCCTATTTTGTTCATTGGAGCCGAGGATACCGCGAAATTATAATGCCTACTTATTCTGGTCCCGGTCTGGTTTCTCAGATCCGGTGGGTTGTGGTGGTGGGTAAATAATCTTTTTGATGTTTTTAGTATTTGGGGAACTTCAATGTTTTGGTTCCAGATTTCATTTATACTTATCTGTTAAATAATTTGAACTGGTTTGTCCACTGAGATTCTCTGCTTCTACATCTGGACCAGTCTCTAATGTCTACACCTAGTGTTTGTCTGCTTTGCCAGAAAGTGCTTGGAGCCGGTCGCCTTTATGCGTTATGCCGTGTTCTTTGTCTAGATGCTTTAGTAGTTTTGGTTCTTTTCAATTTTTTGCGATGAAATCTTGTAAGTGCCGAATGGCTTTCTTATGAATGAGATGTTAATGTGATTATAATAAATAAATAAATAATGTGAACAGTATCATGAGTACATGAAACTGACAAGGGCATACTGCATACACCTCTATTACAAAAGTCATGCATAAAATTGATTTCCATGGGTCAAGGATGCAGCAGAAACTACTATACACAAAACGGGACTGGGTCAGAGCTGTTTGTTCTGTTTTAGACGGTCTGGATTTTAAATAAAATATTTTTGAACGATCAGGATTGCTCACTACACGATTGCTCAGTACAAGCCCCCCGAATCTACACAAAATCACTTATTTCTAGCTCAATACACCTTGAAAAATTTCATGTCAATTTTAGCGGACGATTGCAATGGCCATGTATCGACGCAGATTATCAGATTCATTTTCCAAGTTACAGAGGACGCATTTAGGTGCCATCTGAAAACCCAATATCAAATCATTCTGTTCTTGGTAGCTACTTTGCTCATACAACAAAACCACAATAAAAAAAGCCACCTTGGGGGATAAGAATTTACTCCATGCAATCCAATTCCAAGGAGATGCACTTCTCACAGTTCTTACAGCCATTCGAAGTAGCTGATTTCACTGTTTTCCATCTGATGCAAGCAGCCAAATAACTCCTAACAAAGCAATTAGGATTTGATACTAGAGCAACGAGCGAGCGTCTTTTTTTTTCATATCCGTGCCAGCTTTCGTGCATCTCGACTAATCCTAGGGGATCAATCTCACCGTCCACTAATGGATCCCGCGACACAAGTACAACTTTTAATGTGTTGAATAACCCTTTTCCTCTTCGTAGGCCATTCCATGTATTATCATCAATTATGGTAGCTACCTTAGCATCCAGAGCTCTTCCCACGTTCAAAATCACTTCCTCCCCATAGTCCTTGTAAAGTTGTCCAAAAGGATGACAATTATCCAGCCATAAGGAAGTGTTAGATGCCAATTATCCAGCCATAAGCAAGTTTTAGAGATGTGCCTTGAATTCAAAACGTTCAAAGAAAGTGCAAAATTCGAGGTGGAGATTTGTTGGAGTTTACCTTGAATTTGACGTTCTGAAGAAAGGTACAGTGTTCGTCGCACGCAGGTTTCGTTCCGGATCGAGGGGGAGCTTTCTGTAATTATCGTCCGGACAGGCGGTTGGGAATAGATGTTTGTAATTACAATTCTAATATACACCAAAGAGTATAATCAATCTCCCGTCAACAAGTTCGAAATGACTACTCTAGAAAGATTTCGCTCAATTTCTCCAAGGAGAAGAAATACACAACAGTGGTACGTAATCTGGACAACGGCCCGCAAGTCTCATCCCTAGCTAGGCAAGCATGTACAACAAATCCTAATGGTTAAAGACTGAGCTCTATAACGCCCAACCATGAAGTTTTACTAAAACAGAGCTCTTCTAGGCTACAACAACACAGCAAAAGCAATAACCATTTCGACGTAGTAAAAACAAACTACACGACAAAATTTACAGGAATTTATGCAGCAACCCCCAAAAATGTTTTCATCGTCACCTCCAAGCAGAAGAGGTTACCAAAACCCTGTTCTTCCAGTAAAGATGAAGAGCCCCCTCTCTCTCTTGGAGTCTGTAATTGTTGCTATAGTCCTTCAAAACGTCCAAACTCGCCATGCTCACTGAAGGACTCAATGGACACTGACTGAATCCAGCCATCCTAAGTCTTGCTCTCCACTTTCCGAAAAGCTCATGTCTTTCCACCCTCTCAGGTCCCTCGCACGCTATTATGTTGACAATATCCCTAGCCACACAGTGCTCCTCTGCACTTATCCGCTGCTTGTCCTCCCTTGAGCGACCTGCATCAGTCGATTCAAACATGGCCGTGTAGTATTCCAAGGTCTCGTTGAACCGTGGAAAGAATGAGGCAGTGTTAGTATTGGATTCTTGCTCAACTAGGATCATAACCTTTGGCGACAAGCTCTTAACCAGCCTTAATAAGCGGTCTCTGTGGTTGCTAGTGCTCACACTCTCATCTGGCATGTGGTGCAACATGTAAGGGAAATTCACAGCTAGTGCTTCTCCGCGTCGAAATTCAAGATTCCCTAGCTCGACCTCACATCCGGAAATACCTGCACTGTGGAATTCAAACGGGACCCCATGTGTTGCAGCAACTTTTGATAGTCTCTGGCCCACAAGATAGAGTCCTCCGCCTCGAGCGTGAGTCGACTGGGAATCATCAACACCGGTTATGCGGACGTGTGGGGCCCCACCAGGACGCTTCCCCAGATCCTCAATAAGTGACACCCACTGGCTGCCCTGTGCAATTTGGAAATCGATTATATGGATTCTGTTTTCATTTTGCATAGCCTCCCAAATAACGACATTGGCTGACTTGTAGGCAAACTTGTAGTAAGGGCAAATCTGATAAAGGACAGTCATGTAAGACATCAGTTCCGAGCTGGTTGGTTCGTTGCACTTCAGTTTTTTGTAGATATTGCTCCCAGAGAATTCTAATCTCGCTTTAAGCCCCTCCAACATGTATGCACCCAACCGTTGGATGGGTTCGCCAGAGACTGAAACCATTCGTTCTAAAAGATCCATAAATCCTTTCGCAGTTAGAAAATCTTCAGCAGATATCGCTGCTGCACAGGAAATGAGAGCTTGCTTCAAATCTAACCTGGGGACTGTTTCCATTGTTATCTGACTGCAGCTATCATCCATATCAGATTCGGGCCCCAGCAACTCAGACTCCAAAACTCTCAGTATTTGTTTCAAATCACTACCTCCATCCACCATGGAAGACCCACTAAGGGGGGATCCATAGGTGTTGTCATAGGAGTGATGTGGATCTGACAGGTTTGACTGAGAGCCTTGTGGTGAAAAAGGAGTCAAGTTAGACGAGATGCTCAAAGCAGAAGGGGTACCATAGACAGCGTAACTAGTTGCTGGAGATGAATCCAGCGTGTAGTACTGTTCATCACCAGATTGGAAAGAAACCTGTGTTGCTTGAGCAAAATTTGGGCTGCCATTGTCGGTGATAATGTCGTCGTTCAAAATTTGGAAAGGAGAGAAACAGTATGGTTCGACCGGCTGCATAGGGTGGTGGTACAACCTGTGGATTCCCCCTGAGCTTTGATACTCCTGGGATGTTTGCATCTAAATACTGAGAGGTTTAGCTAGGGAATTTAGTGCACTGCTGCAGTATACTAGAAACAACCTGCTCTCAGAACCCTGATAAATCACTATTCATTTCTTGATTGGACATAAGCATTTTCTTTTGAATCTTGTTGTGACGAGTGGTGGCCTTGCCATCATAGAAAGCAGCTGAGGAGATAATACTCTGCCAAAAGATAAAATAAGATCAATTTTACTCTGAAGTTAATAATAGTAACCATCAGAATGGCAACTTAAAATGATTTGAGTATCAAACTCTTGACGGAAATTCAATGATTCTGATATGTTGCAGCAACGTATGAATTGGAACAGGTCAAAGAATCGTAATGCACTTTTCAAGGTGTTTAAATATGCAGGTGGAGAAAGAGACATATTTGAGAGTGCTGATATCATGCCATGATAATCCTCCGGTCAGGATTTTCATACCAATATTACAGGGGAGCAAAATACCATCAGAACAGCTAAGACTGAAAATGCATATAATGACTCGAGAGCAAGAACAAAACTCAAACATCTCAATAAGCCATATTAAACAGTTTCTGAAGCTGGATAAATCAGGCCTACACAATCATGGGATTACAAGAATAACAAATAAAGAAAGATTGAAGGAAAAGCAGTAAAGGAACTAATATCAGCTTCAGGATCATACAATGGTTAAAAAAATGGGGATCGCAAAGGCATTCTATACGGCTTACACGAGCAGGTAAAGATGATCGAGACGATACTATGAAGAAGGATGCAATACAAGATCGCTGGTCTACAACCCAAGCCCTAATCCCCTTGACCCAATGGTTAGCTTTCCAGAATGAGTTTACATAAATAAGGACCAAATTTCTGAAGCAACCATGGGCCATGTCATTTATCAGAATCATGAGCATCTTGGCATTATCTCCAATATAAAAACTAAAACAGAACTTTCCAGGAAAAATATTAAGGTTTTAGCCTTTAAAAGTATCTTAAGTATGATAACATTTGAAATCATAATTAAAAAAAAAAAAAAAAATGATTCCCAGAAGCTACAACACCTATTGGTTATGGCCAGTACTACAACTAAGTAGATTAGGTGGAACCTCAACCTGCTAGACATATGTTCTGGGAGATCAGAAACACTTGTGATATGCTTTGGGAACCATTTATACTTGAAAAAAAAAAAACTCCAATTCAAGCATTAGAATAGCAATGTGGAGATGAAATTCCACAGGCCTGATGTCTATTCAAATTCCAATTTACAATCACTAGTCTTTTTATGGCAGACCTTTAGAGGGATCTTGAACCAAGAAACCAACCCATGAACAAATTTTGTTCGCTTTGGTTTTTCATAACCACTCTCTCTGTGCACGGTCCCATAAAGTTTTTCTCTCCAATAATTTCTCTATCTATGATTCTATCTGCCAGTCCACTCATTACCCAAAAAAACCTCCCTCAAAAACTAAACTAAACAAATTAGAATTCCAAAAGTAGAACTATGGGGTATTAGGTGTGTACTTTCTTTTTTAATTTTTTTTTTTCCTTTTGCATCATAACAGATGCAGACAACATTAATTTTGGCTTGAAAGAATAATTCATTACCTAATCAACTCAACTTCAGAGCAGAAAATAAAGACATCTGAATGAAAGCAACAAAGATATCAAAGCATTAATAACATCACTAACCATGAATTACCCATATTGTTTACATCTACACATTCAAATTTAAAAGAGAAGAGGTGTATGAGAAGCTAGAAAGAATAGACACAGAAGAATTTCATCTATAGTACTTTCCCCCTACAAAGTCCAAAAAACAGGAGTAAGAGAAACGTTTCCACAGAAAATAAGAGAAATTGAGGAATTAATGGAAGGAGAAAAAGATGAGAATTTCTCTTACAGATATGAATTTATCCACAAATAAAAAAAGTATGACCTTGACTTAAAAGCATGCAAGATTGCTAAAAAGGAAAACCCAGAACTAATCCATCTTCCCAGATCATAAACTTGACTGAAAAACATTAAAAAAAAAAATTGCTAAAAAGGAAAATCTCAAACACAATTTAAAAAAAAAAACTAATATCAGCTGTAAAAACAAAAACAAACTCAAAACTACAGGAAAAAAGAAAATAAAAAACAAGAAATCAGGACAATCCACTTCACCACAGCAGAGTTAAAACAAAGAATAAAGAGAAAGCTCAAAATCAGTATTATCCATAGCTTTGGGATCACATCAAGGGGCTTTTACTGTTTCACATACCTTAATAGGTTCGAACACTTTTCCCAGCTCTTCTGATTTGCGTTTGAGAGAGAGAGAGAGAGAGAGAGAGATTCCGCTAATTTTTTCTGTGTGGGAGAGAGAGAGAGAGAGAGAGAGAGAGGGGCTCCTAATAACCGTCCTGTCTCCTGAGTGAAATGAAAGCTGTGGGAGTTTGTGTTGCTTTTCTTTATTAGTGAGGCCCTTCATCTTCGGAGTACCTACCTATGCACCCCTAGCACCTATCTAGGTATTAGTGGACAAACGCTGATTTGTTCACAGCTTTGGTCAGGCCCTTCATCATGAGATTTTTATTATATATAATTTTATCTTTATCTTATTAGTGGACAAACGCTGATTTGTGGTCATTTTTCGCAACCAACATGTTTTATGTATTTTTAAAATATTGTCAAGTACTACTTTCTTTGAAAATTAGTTAGATTCATATTGAATATATAATTATTACCAATTTAAAGATTTTACTAATTTTTTTTTTTTTTTTTTTTATTACAATCGAACGAGATTTTTGTGGTTTAAACAAAACCGATGAGACTTTTTACGAAAAAATTCTACTTTCTTCAAAAAGTTTGAGTTATTTGGCAAATTTAAATGGCAATTATTAATTATTTATTTTTTTTTATTGGATTACTTTTATTTTGTTTTTATTTCAAATTTTTCATATTTTAGATTTTTATTCAATTAAATTTTTTATTCAAATTTTTAAATTTTAAATTTAATTTAATCAATTTTTTTTGATTATAAAGTCGAAAATTAATTCAAAAAAATTATGGTCAAAATTCAATTTTTTTGAATAAAGCGAAAATTAATCCAATAATCCAAGTATTTTCGGCTTTATTCAAAAAAATATTTGGTTTGACCATAAATTTATACTTGTTAGATTCGTCTCTTCGAGATGAATCCAGAAACCACAAAATCTTGACGCAAAACTAACAAATGCAATTTTTGTTTTGAATAAAACAAAACGAAAAAAACCAAAAAATCAGATTAAGTTTTTTTGGCAAAGGAGTGTACATTTTGAGCTCCCAAAAAAATACTCAAAGGGGGTCCCAAATATGTAAGCCTATATATATAGGTATATCCTTAAATATTTTTTAGTTTTAACTGCTACAGAAAAAATGATTCCAAATTTAAATTTTTAGTTTTAACTTGATTATGAAGACTTGACTTGTACGTTTGTAATTAAAAATGTGAGAAAGTAATATACAAATGATAGATTTTGAAGCTTTGATATGTATTAGTTGTTGTTTTTTTATATAATTATTACTATATGTTTAAATTTTTGTTATTATATATCTTTGGTTATGATTTTTTTATGAAGACTCTGTATTAAATAACTTTTTATGTAAAATATATGGAGGTTCTCATTCAAGAAGTCCATTTCGGACCACCGAAACTCTTAAACAGACACTTTACTTTTGTGATCACATTTTTTTTACTATATAAGATGTCACCAATATACAAGTAAAATGTTTTTTTTTATATATTATATAATATGTCACCAATATACCAGTAAAATGTGTTCCATTTGTTATGGGGTGAAGCACATTATACCAATACAATATTCACTCAAGTGGTCACCAAATATAGTCACGCACCCTGATAAAATTTGAGGGACAAATCTCACATTTCACGAGCGGAGGGGCGATTCAAACTTTTGCTCCGTATGAGTTGGCATCCCAAGAATCGATAGCTCCCGAAAAGTTTCAAATCTAAAAACTTGAACAAACCCCTTAGTCATCGGCCTTGACAACTAGGTTAATCCCCTAGAGCTTACTTTCAAAGTTTCAAATCTAAGAACTTACTAAGAAGGAACAAACCCATTAGTCATCCGACTATGAATATGTGGAGCATTTGGGTTTGATGTGATTTGATCACGTAAGCAAGTTGAAGATCTTATCATTAATATATTTTGAACACATGTTACCTTCAAAATTAATTGGTTATTAATAATAATATTTAACTGATAAATCACCGATAAAATTATTTCTAAGCTTATAATTTGGTCGAAAATTGATAGCAAAGTGATTTTTATAATCTACTTTCAAGATAAGTTTCATTCAATCATATAATTACTGGTCATCCAGATTATGTTTTTGAGCTCAAACTAAAATCCAGTACAGAAGTTTCCCTAGATTTTTGGTATTTCTTGTTTCGGTTTTTTTTTGTTTGTCTTTTTAAAATTTTTGTTGAATTCATATTTGAATTAATCGTCCGTCTTAATGAGAAGAGTTTAAAAAGTATAAAATTACGACTAAAAAAAAATGTATGCTACAAATGAAAAAATACCAAACACATATTTTGTTTATAGAGTCGTCTTATATGAACAATTTTCAACTTCAATCTATATTTTTCATATTTTTTTGATTTCTCTTGTTGAAACGAATAATTAATTTTAAAAATTACGACGAAAAGTCGAACAAAAATTCAGAAGAGTAATTTTAAGCCAAAAAAAAGTACCGAAGACAAAATGTATAATAACGTGAAACATTTCTCTTAGCATTTGTTTTTTTTCCAAATGTAGCATTCAGCTTGGTGGAGTTGGGACCCATAGGCGTAATAAGACCGCTTGTAATATCCAAAACCAGGGGCGTTTCTTTCTTTTTTTTTTATAATAATTTGGTACAGTACTTAAGAAATATACTTATAATAATAATACTAATAATCAATGATGGGCGTTTCTCTTAGACACGGTTTCTTGTGGGGAGGGTCTATTAGCCTCCTTTCAATTGGCTGATCTTTTTTACAAAGAAAGTGTTTTTCGGTAAGAAAGTTGAAATTGTAGAACTCTTTTGGCTTTAATAAGTTATTTTGACTTTTTTTTTTGTCTTTATTTGATATTTTTTTCCGCGTTTGTTAGTTTTGTATCAATATTTTGTGTATTATTGATTCGTCTCGATAAAAGAAATGCAAAAAGGTCAAAAAAAAATTATGATTAGAGCTCTCAATTTTTTGAATTAAATCGGGAAAAGTGTAAAAGTTTGTATTTTTTTACTTATTTTTGTCTTTATTCAAAAAATTTAAGCTTATATCATAATTTTTTACTTTTTTTATTCTTCTCGTCAAGACAAATCAATAATGTGTTCAAAATATTATTAACCAGACCGTAGTTCCCACATTTTTTTTTTTTTTTGAATCTTGGGCTCCTGTTGCTCTCCTTCCGTGCTACAGGGATGTAACGTCTATCCGGATCATTAATTTTAAATCCAAATCATTAATCGATACGATAAACGGCTGAAATGGACGCTATACTTCTATAGCGCTGAAGAGCACTAGAGGACCCCGGACCCAATTTTTTTAGCATAAATAAGGAAACTTCTGGGGTGTATTCGGTTTAACCCGAATTCCACGTCGTTGCCAAGAAGTCCACGCTTGTATTTTCCCATGTTGTCTTCTTCCCTCGTTCCAATAATTTCAACGATGACGTGGAAAATTGGGGATTTCCCTACCTCAATTGCTAACGTTGGAACTTTCGCCAGAGACATCATTTGTCATTTTCGGATCACTCTCTCACGTGTTTAATTTGCGGAGTATTTGAGTGATCAAATTTTAATGATTCAAATCACGATAATAAGATCTCGCTAGAGTAAAAAAATTATTAATTAAAATATATTTTTTTATGAATAAAGACAAAAATAATCCAATAATCCACAAAAATTTGGCCTTTAGTGAACTTTTTAAATATTTTTATAATAATTTTTACTTTTTAGATTACTCTCGTCATGACAAACCAATAATTCACAAAAAATCGATGTAAAAATAACAAATGAATTTTTTTTTTGAATAAAGAAAAATCCAAAGCACCCGTCCACATATCAACCACTATGTTTAGCCAGACCATGAAATTGCATAGACTTGAACCTAAATATTGAGCGACGAACTCATAATACTTGAGTTTATTAGCTCATACAGTATTACATAACAGATACAACAAATAAAAATCAATAAGACAGTGACTAACCAAATACAGTAACTTTGTTTGTTAATCACTAGAAAAATTAGTACTTATTTTGTATTTTTTAATTTTTTCAAATAAGCTGATGCACCAAAAGGGTCGTTGTACTAATAATTAATAACCACTAATAATTTGGTCGGAAGAAAAAAAGAGTGCACGAATCTAACTTTGCTTATTAATACTAATATCCACTAATAAATGTAGAAAAGTGATCTACAGAATCAAACCTAACCAATGTAGGCATAACCTAATTAAAGATGTAAGCTTTTGATTTGATATGATAATAAACCAGCAATTAAATAAAACACTTTTAATTTTATATGATAATAAACCAGCAAATAAATAAAACACTTTAATGTTTACAAGTAATCTACACACCCCAAAATAAACCCGTAAAACTTGGGAGATCGAATGACCCCAAAATCAAAGATCAACAAATGTTTGGTAATTTCAAAAATTAATTGATCATCCGTCCTGTAAAGATTGATTGATCATTTGAAGATTTGGGAGAGTGAATATTGGTAGATGTCTCACCACATTTGTCTTATAAAAGCGAATACCAAAATTCGAAAGCATGTCGAATTATGGACTTTACGCGGCAAACTATTTTTGTCTAGTTATAAATGGTGAGGAGGGAAGCCGTGTCCAACAGTGAAGAGCATGGACTAATGGAGAAATTTTTGGGCGCCAGGCGGGTACTACGTGATGGTACCTTGTGTGCATTTTGACCATCCAAAAATATTTTGGACGGTCTGGATTTTAAATAAACTCTTTTAACTTTTCCCTGGAAGAGTTCATTTAAAATTATCATTAATTACTGAGATAGAAAACTGTAATAGGGCGTTACGAGTACTACGTCAGATTTCACGTAGTATCCTACACGCACCCATTTCCTCAAAAGTGACACTCTTCTAACCACTTTTGTGTGTGCATTCTAAAAAAAAAACAATTGTAGAATAAAGCGTTACGAGTACGGCATCAGATTCCACGTAATATTCTTTGTTTTTTGTTTCAAAATGTTACATGAAGTTTAACTATTATACTCTCTTTTTAGTGCTCCCATAGACCGCCACTTGATGCTTCAATGTTTTTTTCCATCATATACATTAGTGTGAGAGTCACACACTTTTTAATGCTGGAGTCTACACCAATGTGGGGTGGAGAAAGATTATGGAAGCACTGAATAAGTCTACAGACACATCCCGAACACACCCCATGATACGGGACCTACCTCGAGGTCTCACACGAATAATCGTAACTGTTTAATTTTTTAAGTACCAAATACTGGTAAAGGCACGATTGTTTCATTCATATTTCAGTTCCTAAATCGAACGGACCAAAAAACTTAGTAAATCTGATACCCTTTTTTATGAGCAGCTGAAGTAATCACTGTGTGCCACCGCGTCAATGAATCGCGTGATTGGTCCCCAGTAAGATAGTACTCGTTTGTCTTTTTATCTGAAAGAAATCGAAGAATGAAAGGACACGGATTGTTAATTGTGATGATTTTGACGCTATACTTTCCTCAAATTTTCAACCATGGCTGACAGTTTGTTAAGCAAATCAAAATTGATTTTTTATTTTTTTTTCAGAAGTTCGTTAAGTTTTTAAAATCAAACTAAAAAACAATCTTATTTTGTATACATTTTAAAAAGACTAGAAAACAATCTTATTTTGTATACATTTTAAAGACAAAAAAGCTACGTGAAACACTCTTTGTATTCAATAAAGTGATAGAAATAGAGCTATTATAGTATACGTTTTCAGACCTTGCTTCTTTGTAGTTGGACTGCAGAGAAGCCGCTACAGTTTCATCTCGGTCGTCTGTCTTTGCAATTTATGGTCAAGATTTTAAAATAATTTCATGCGGTAAAGCTCTTCGATTCTCCACACTCCATCTCAGGATCAAGTCTCATTCTCTCCTATTATCCTTATGTAATAGATCAGGAATGATGAATGAAAAAAAAAAAAAAAATTTGCACACCGCGGAATAAACTTCACACTTGAGAAGTAGCTTTTCTTTCTTAAGAGGCCCACGATAAATCCGATTCGAACTCGAATGATCCGAGTCGCTCATTTTGTAATCAAGTTAATTGATCATCCATCCTGAAGATTAGGAATTTAGGATGATTGAATATTGGTAGATTTCTTCTTATGGACCACATTTGTCTTATAAATGGAGAGGAGAGAGCAGTGGGGGGTGCTGTGTGTTGTGTACGGTGTTGTGCACCCCTTGGCTGTTGGATCGAGTTTTGGACGGCTCGGATGCGTTCGGAAATTTCCCTTTAATTTTGATTTTTTTTTATCAGTAAAAAATCAGAACACATCTGAACCGTCCAAAACTCGATCCAACGGCCGAGGGGGTGCACAGCACCCCCGCTTCCGGAGAGGAGCCGTGTCCAACAGTTAAATTGTTAGTATATTTTCAGTGGGTGATTAATGAAGAGCGTGGAGGAATGGAGAAATTTCACGTGTCCGGCAGATACCACGTGGTAATACTCTGTGCGTATCTTGTCCATCCAAAAATATTTTGGGACGGTCTGGATTTTAAATGGGAATAGTTTAACTCTTCCCTGGAATAGTTTATTTAAATTTTGCACCATTAATTATTGAGATGGACGATTGTGATAGGACATTACAGGTGTGTGCATTCTAAAAATCAATAGAATACCATTCTTTGTTTTTGTCCCAAAATGTTGCGTGAAGTTCAACTATTATGCTCTCTTTTTTAAAACAAATAAAAAGAATGGTTTTTTGGTTTTTTCGTTGTCTTTATTCAAAAAAAAATTTGCATTTGTTAGTTTTGCAAAGAGTATAAAATTATGGTCGAAACTAATTTTTTTTTACTAAAGCCAAAATTAAACCAAAAAACCAGTTGAGAACTTTTTTGACAAAGGAGCCCTTAAAGTCTATTTGACAAAGTGACCATTCAATGCTCCGGAGACCATCACATGGTTGCTTCAAGGTTTTTTCCTATCATGCATTAGTGTGAAAGTCACACTTGGTGGTGGAGTCTACACCAATGTGGGTGGAGAAAGGTTATGAAGCACTATGTGATTATGCTGAGGACTTAAGGTGAGTTTGAACTACACTTTGTACGGACTTTTCAGCACGGTCTTTTTAGTTGCTTTCTCTTAAATATCTTTACAACATTTGGGTCAAATTTTTACAGCCTAATATTTTTATTAGAAAAGTATAAAAATATAGACCAAAGTTGAAAAAAGTACACATAAGACGACCAAAAAAAACCGCAATTTTTTTTTTAATTCATCTCATCGAGACGAAAAATATGACGTACAAATTTGATCTGAATCTCAAAAGAGTAACCAAAAGACCATGTTAAAAAGCCCCTAATAATTTTTCCTAGCACCCCCCAACCACACTTCTGGGCCATGGACTCATAAACCATAAACTAAATAATTAAGAGCTCAAACCAAATCCTGCCAAAAGAGAAGAAAACAAATAAACAGAAGCTCAAATCAAATCATTACCACCGCGTCAAAACATCGCGTGATTGCTTTAGTTCTCCTTTTCGTTTTATCTGAAAGAATGAAAGCAAATCAAAATTGATTTTTTTTTTAGAAGTTCGTTAAGTTTTTAAATCAAACTCAAACACGTACACGTTACTATTTTGTTTGTATGGCTTTCAGTGTATAACTAATTCAAGCTATTTGAGACTAGCTCGACTAAGCTCGGTGAAAAACGAGTTACCTCATAAAATTTGAATGTACGTTTTAAGCTTTTATGTTTTTACATCAAATTTGAACAATCAACTATTCGGCTTATTTGGTTTGACAAAAATCAATCCTATTCTCAACCATACTTTGGTTTTGTTCTTCTTATCGACTTTATTTGCTTTTTTTCAACTTTTGCTCAAAAGTCTAATAAGTCTTTCCTCACATAAGAAACCACAAAAGCCCAACAAGCTAAAGTAGCAAAAACAACCTTACTTCAATAAAGTGATAGAAATAGAGTTGTTATAGTATATGTTTTCGGACCTTGCTTCTCTGTGATTGGACTGCAGAGAAGCCTGTATAGGTTCATATTGGTCGTCTGTCTTTACAATTTATGTTCAAGATTTTAAAATCATTTCTTAAAAAACTTTTAACTAAATCTAACATTAAAAATATTTTTGGACAGCTAAGATCACACTAAACTGTAGTCCAATAAATTGCAGAGGCGCATAAAATTCATGTTTTATCTATTGTTGCTTAAATGATTTGAATTGAGAGAGGAATTAATGCTAATTATTTTAAATTGTCATGAATATGCTTTAGATGTGCTTATCCATGAACTATAGAGACTAAGATCAGGATTAGACAAAAGTGAATATGATAAATAACTATTTTGTGGGAAAAGAGAATCCCCATTCCTCCCAATATACTCAACGTATGGCAGCACTTTATGGGTCCACATCCTTATCTCCAAATCTTATGCATTAGTACAAAGTTTAATCCAAAGCTGATGTTGCACCACTGAAAAATATAGCTTTCTGCCAAATATAAAAACCTAATAAATGTTTCTTGGACCAAGGATAGAGCAATGATGGCGGCTAGTACGGAATGTCATTTCTGCTACAATTTGAAAAAACTCTACTAATTATATAGAAAACATATACAATATGTATCATCTAATTATATATAAAGTCGCCCATCTTCTAAAGATATAACTTGTTTCCTCTACGCAAAAATCCTGGTTCTTATGCATTACAAAGTTTAATCCAAAGTTGATGTTGCACCACTGAAAAATATAATAACCTAATAAATGTTGCTTGGACCAAGGATAGAGCCTGGAGGGTGATTAATAGGGGATGTCGTCCCTGTTACAATTTGAAAAAAACTGTATTATTATATTGAAATATATATATATATATATATTGGCAGATTATATACGTAGTTGCCATTCTTTCACAGATATAGCTCGCTCTCCTATGCAAAAATTCTGGCTCCGTCTCGGCTTGGGCAATCTTTATAATCAAGTATAGTGTGATACACATGTGAACTTTGAAGGTTTGAATCATTTAAACCTTGTGAAGAACGAGTTTTTTTAGGATGTAAATAACAAGGAAATCAACAAAAGCACAATCTCAATCAATTCTTGAAGGTTCTACTTGATTACTAAAGACACAAAGTCATAATTCACCTACAATAAATATAATCACAACTTGTCACGTGTTAAGGTATTGTAATTGGGTTTATGGTCCAATATTCAATTCAAATGATTATGTAAGGGAATTGGATCAACAGGTATGATTTGTTTTTTTAGGGTAAATTTCAATTACACCTCCTGAGGTTTTTGTGTATGACAGATACCCTCCTCGAGAACGACAAATGACTGTAAACCCCCCTTTAGTTGTAATGTTCAATTCCAACACCCAAGTAACAACTATTAGACCAAAAAAAATGATGGGATAAGCAAAAGGTGGCTTATGTTCACGAATTCATCTTTTTAATAATAAAAAAGCTTTCAATTCTCAATTTTTTGATCCAAAAGTAATAAATTTATCATTTCTGATAAAAAAAAATGGTTCATTTGAGTAGTGAAAAATAAATACTTGTTAACAAATTTTACCCTTTTTACCAAAACTGCTGCTCCAATGAGTAAAAACAAGGTCATTTTAATTCAAATTAAGTGAGAGTTAATAGTTTTTACTTACATTTTAATATTACATGTGGTGAATTTGTTAATATCAGTCACTTTGGGCTCATTGATGCAGGGCCGGCCCTGAGATTCTCGGGGCCTAAGACGAACTTGTAAATCTAGGCCCGATGTTTTCTTTTAAAAAAAATAAAAATAGAACTAACCTCAAAATGATAGTCGCTTGGTACAATATTTTGTTTTTTATCCATGATTCATTCCGTTGTTTCGTATAAAACTAGTTTTTAGTCATATTATTTTTTTCACCAATAAAAAAAAAATATCCCTTTGAAAGTGTGAGTTTGTGAGAGGAGAAAAATATTATTATGGAGAAGGAAAAGAGAGGTTTAGGAATTGAACCATGTACCTATTGGAAAGAAAAACTAAGCTTTTCCACTAGACTAATTAGCTCATTAATTATATAAGCGATAGATTAAATATATATTTTATACCTGAGTTTACCTATCCGGAGCCCTAATTTTGGGCCAAATTCGGGGGCCTAAGACAGCCGTCTGACACTCCTTAGCTCAGGGCTGACCTTGCGTGTTTGGCAAGACAATTGTTGATTGGGAGTATCGATGAAAACACACATGAAAATGAAAACAATAGGAGATTTATTGTTATTTCTCATGTGTGAGGAGTATCCATCGGTACGGGGCTGTCATTGAAAGTTACCTTTTTTTTTTATATGATTTGAAGAAGCTAATGTCACCAAACAACGCTGAACAACCCATAAAAGTTTAGGCATAAATTAATAGTGGAAAACGAAGCATCACACCATACCTACAGGCTACAAGGTGTTATTTTGGTTGTATTCACTGAATTTGAAAGGGATGTGCAATATTCTCTTTCAGCACAAAATATATGCACACATCATACACATATATCAACGGTGATCCATCTTTTTTTTAAAACATTTCTGATTCAACTCGTCGAGTCGAATATTGTGATGCAAAAATTTTACCCTAATCTAATAGAAATGAGTAATACTGGAGACACTAACTAATGTACTAATTATTACAGTAAATGTGTATGCGACATTCTCTTAGTGGATGAGTCTATCAATGTATTCAATAATACATTAATGTGGTAGTGTCATGTGGTAGTGTCGGTGTACTAATTAGTGCCTCTAACATTCTATAAGAAAAAAAACAATGAGAATCATCGTACAAAGAAGCCCAGTTAGCCCAAATAGGTCCCTTTGAAAACTTACTTCGAATGGCATTTGCTATTAATGCAGCTAGACACCCCAACGCCCAACCAATGGAAAGCCAAATATGTCCTTTTAAGAATTTCATACTCAAGGAGCGAGAGGAAAATTTTAGAGAGAGGGGAAGGCTGCAGGATTAGCCTCCCCCTAGGTTTTCCTAACGGCCGCAACACTTCCCCTCCCCCACCGCCCCCTTCCACTTTCTTCCTTCTCCTCCTCTCTTCTCCTTTATTGCTTCCTCTACTTGGTTTCCAGCGACTCCCCATGACGATCGACCTCCTCTCCTCTTCCTATGGGCGGCTGAAAACCGATTTTTGGGCAAGGGGGGAGCCGGATCTGGGGATTCCAAATCCAAACTCTTGACATCGGTGGTGGCGGCGTGACAACTCCGACAAAAGCTCCAGCGATTTTACTGTACTTTATGTATTTTTTTTTTTTTTTTTTTTTTTTTTTTTGGATGTTTTTGTAGGTGGTTGTAACAGGATTTTGATTTAATTGTTTCTTCTATCTCTTTAAAAAAAAAAAAAAAAAATTCATACTCACCCATATGGTCACCCTTGGACACACATATATATACTCTCCCTAGCTCACTGGGATGTTTTACCCCTTCTAACGAAATTTCTTAATTATATTACTCCACTTTTATACAATTCTATGTTTATAGGTTAGTAAGTTAGCAGGCAAAACGTAAGTCCCTCTATTTGAACCTAAGACCTAGGGATGGAAATTTCGACTGAATCGATGGGTACTTGAACAATAACCGGTTTTTTTCCTCGAACCATAACCGAAATATTTCCCGTGGGTGCGGGTGTAGTATGGGATGTCGGATAACCGAACGGGTTCTATTCGGTTCTGGTTTGAGCTGATAACCTAACCGTTCCCCAAACCGAACCGAATAAGATATGTGTAATTACCAAATTACCCTTCTTATGTACAAGTTTAGCCTGTGTATAACGTCAATGCATTGAATTTTTACTTAGATGTATATTAGTTTTGCATTTAAAATATGTAGATGCATATTTGCATACCTTTTTAATTGACGGATTAGTGGCATTTCCAGTTTAACTAATTTGCATATTTGAATTTCATTCATAATTATTTCATTTTTATTTTGTTTTCTAATTTAATGGGGAGTACCCAAACCGAACCAATCCTCAATTGGTTCAGTTATGGTTTCGATTTTCCCTACCCATTCGGGTTTCGGTTCGGTTCTGGGTACCCATCTAGTTTTGGTTTGGTTCTGGGTACCCATCTAGTTTCGGGTAATGGGTTCGGATATGGCAATACCCGACCCGGCCCGACCCATTACCATGCATCCCTTCTAAGACCTAAGAGCAAGGTCAATGGGTTGTAAAATGTCTATAGCCATTTGCTCATAGCGCCAAAAAGAGGTTAAAAAGTGGTCGGGTGTCAAATTTTGGCAACCTCCTCTCCAATAGTGGGGTCTAAAATAGAATCTAAGGACTTCAAATAGTATTAACTAATTTTTCTTCCACCTTATTTTTTCCTATTTTCTCAATTCCAATTCAACTACCACTTCTGTCTTAAAAATATTTTTCCGGTTCGCAAAACGATGACTTCAGTAATGCACAAATATGCCATACAAATTGCTTCATCTTGCTCGGAAGTGAATAATTTTCATTTCGCAGTACAGCTTGACTCCACTATAATTGGTATACTAAATTTTTCTTTAACTTGGTGAGTGTTAGTGGAACAAGGAAAAAATTGTTGGACTAATATTTTTTATTTACAGTGATGATAGAAGAAGAAAGAAATTGGTAGACTTATTTTGCTGTACGAGACAAGTCATTTTCTCACAATACATCAACCTCAACAAGCTAACTTAAGCTAGTTTTTTACTTGAGTCAGTTCTCTCAAACCCTAAAATCCATCCACTCCTTTCTCGAATCCGGTCGGTACCCTCTCTAATCCATCTTCTATCAGGCTTGAGGCAATTTTCAGCAACTGTTATACATGTTCTGGCGATTTTGTAAATTCCGGCCATTTTCCGGCGATGTTTCAGGTAGAATTCGGTCCATAAATTTTGGTAAATAGTAGTTGGTTTGTTTAACTGTGACTATAGCCATTTGAGATTCCAAATATACAACTTCATAGAGAACTTAGCCATTTTTCATCCCCATTTGAACGTTGAATTTTATAACGGGGATTAGGGATGGGCATGGGGACGGATCGGGGCCAGAGAATACTATCTCCACCCCCAATCCCCAAACCCATTCTCCATATCCATCCTCTACCCGATCCCCAGCGGGACTTTATTTTCATCCTCCATCCCCACTCCAAATGGGGAACGGGGATCCAATCATTTTTTTTTTTTTTTTAAAAGATTATTAGAAATCTAGAATCTCAGTTACAAATTAAATGCTAAATACAAATTCTGTCCCGATCGACAAACTTTCTAAACTCGATCGAGAAGAAACTTTACACAATTGATTTCATCAATAGGAACAACAAAATTAACGGCTCAATTGAAAAAATAGTATTTTTCATTTTTTGTGTTTATTTTAAGGAATACATATGATTGATAGTTGAGTAGATGTCAACCTAGTTGGGATGTATTCAAATTATAGTGATGCATTTCTTATTTAATCACATTTATTGAATTACAAAGTTCATCTATCAATAAAATGTTTGGAGAAAATTTAGGGTGACCCCATGTGTTTGGAGAAAATTTAGTGGGACCCCAAAAGTTTCATAACTCATGAATAGACCCCTATATTCGGGGACAGGGCGGAGCGGGGCGGGGTTGGATCGGGGAACGAAATCGGTGCAGATCGGGACGGGGACATGCCTATCTCCACCCCCTACCCGATCCCCAAACATTTTCAAAAAAAATCTCCATATCCTATCCAATCTCCAAACAGATCTCCATATTGCCGATCCGTTCGGATCGGGGATCGAATTCGAACGGGTCGGAGGAAATGACCAACCCTAACGGGGATGAAAAATGCCTATACAACCCCACATAGAACCCCATTGGACTTGAATCTTTTGACCCTATCCACGTCACTAGACTAAAGACCCGTTGAGTGGCCCTTGATCCCCAACATCATGCAGGGGTGGCCGGATCAACAATCTTGACAGATAATCAAATTTCATTCCAAAGGTCTTCAATTTCCAAAGTTTGTGACTCATCTTCTCAAACAAATCAAAGATGACTTTACAATTGGGACCCATTTGCAAATTGATTTCACCTTTGGTGTCCTTCCTATGGACGTGTGTGGAAAAATCTTGCTTTCTTCCTCAGAATGAAGACCAAAAAGAACTTCAACTTAACGTGCGTAGTGGAGGGATGAAGTCATTATCTGCTTTTGTCCGACCAAAACAAGGCCAAAAAAAGAAAGAAAAAGAAAGGGATTGGAAAGACCAAGTGTTGAGCTTAAAAGTTAAAAAGGGTCTTCCACTAATGATGCATCTAAAGCTTCCAAATCCAATAAACAAAATTCACTTTCGGGGACTCAATTAACATGGTAAAGTTAAATTTTCTTTAAGGCGTAAGTGGTTCAATATTTGTCACTGCGAGGGATGAAACAGGGGCGGTTTCACTTATTCCGTCATGAATACCTGGTTATGTAATTAGTTCCCATTCCCACTCTAATATCTAACGGTTATCATCTTGTTCGGTTTGAGTCTCAAAATCCACCTTGTACGGTCTTCAATAAAATTTTCTTTCTGTAGGAAAAATTACAGCGGCAATTCCGAATTCCAAATAACAAATTCCATTGATATGATCAAAGCATGAACAGATTACAATAAAAATAACAATAACCGAAATAGACAGAATATGAAATTACATAAACTGTAAAACAGAGGAAACGAAATCGAGATACAAACAGTGTTTAGGAAACACGAGCCGAGTCCTGTGATACCACAGTCTCCTTAACAAAGATTCGCCGCCTACCGTGGGTGTTGTAGGATGCACCGGTGTCTTCGTCCCAGGATAAAACGGCTTGGACCACGGCCAACAAAACACCGCTGTTGACTGCCTTGGCGAACTGAGACTTGCGTCTGCCTCTCTCTCTCAAAACACAATTTCGGGAGTACAATATGATGCTCCAATTTTGATGTGATGAACCAAATGGCTAGGCTGCCAATATATAGCTGCAGGAGGAGCTGGCGATCGAATTGAATTCGGGAATCAATGGGGAGCCTCCCCATTGAATACGGGATCAAATGCTGGAAATCAAAACTCCCACGAATTCATGTAGCATTTGAATTCTGGAATAAAACTGACACAGAATTTTGATTGCCATCATGTCTCATCATGGAGGGGTGTAAATGTCGCATTAACCAGTGATTTTGATCACGCGCATCTCTTACTTCGTGGGATCCCTTCGGTTGCCTCGTAAGACCCTCCGAATGCCCCGTTTCATTCACACCGAAATTCCAACACTTTCTATCTCTCTCTACTCGTTACCCCCAAAACCCTCCCTCAAAACCCAAACCGAACAAAGCCTATGATTTTGGCCCCATCTCCGTACCAAACGGAAAATGGGTATCCCGGCCACCACCCGATTCTCAAACCCCGTTTCATCAATGAACTGTCTTTCCTATTATTTGTTTATAATTTGAATCTTTAAAGAGCTAAGTCACCATAATCTTTTAGAATATAATCAGGTGAACTGAAGTATATATAAATTAACTATATAATTTCCTTTATTCTCTAATCAGTACTAAGTACTAACATAATTATCTACCACAGTGTACGACGGGGCTTTGTTCTTGCAAACTTACAATATAAAAATTGTTGTGCGGAAAGCCACCCAAGACTCAACCACACCCAATACAATTGATGATATTGAGTATTGATTCGAAGAACAAATAACTAATTGAGAAGTAAACCCAATTAACCAAACCAAACGTGAGAGAGAGAGAGAAAACAAACAAGAAAATAGAGAGAGACACACAGATTTACGTGGTTCGGCCTTACTTTGGGATGTAAGCCTAGTCCACGGGCAGTCGATCAATGGCTTCACTAACAAAACGAATGCTCAAAAGAGCTACAAAGAAGAATTCTGCAGAAAATCTTCTACCCAAACTCACCAAAAGCCAAAACAAAGGCAACTCCCTCAAAACCCTAACCCAATGCCCTAATATTTGCTCTCACTCCAACAAAAGAGGCATAATACATGTATTTATACTAAACAAATGAGTGCCCAACAAGAAATAACCATATTGGGCTTTTAAGCCCCCAAAAACCCTAAAAAAACCTTCCATAATCTTATTTCCAAAGTCGCCATGGTCCAAATCAAAGAAGACCACCAAACCCACAAAATTTCACCTTTGGTGGGGACGCCGAGACGTTCTGACCATTCGAATGTAGTCAGGACCACCAAATTCCCGTAGTGGACCACGGGATCCTTTTGGTCCGACCACCAAAACCTTGGTTGGGACCATGCGAGCTTAAAAGTAAAACTTCCCAAATGCTCTAAATTGCTTGGTCCGGAATAAACAAAAGCCTTGGTCCGGTCCATAGATGCTCCGTAACGAAGAAATCGAGCCAAAACCAACAAAAATATCTTCGGGTAGTTTTGTGGTGGGTAATGGGTCCGGGTTACCTAATACCAACCTTAACTCGAACCTGTATTCAGAAATATGTTCAAATCTCATCCAAATCTACGGTCGGCCATGGACGGCGCAGATCACATCTTATTCAAACAAATCTGAATCGTTCGTTTGTCAAACAAGGCCTCTCCATAACCGTATGAAGACTCTCTAAGTTTATGTTGCCATCCCCGAAGGGACAACACCATCCCCATTCCAATTAACAGGCCTCTCTAAGTTTATGTTGAAGGCCTCTCTAAGTTTATGTTGATTCCTGAATTAACAAGGTAATTTGTTGCTGAGAAATTTTTTATTAGTTGGACACATTAGAAAGCAAAAAGTAAATGATGTCCACATCCAAGACATCTCTTTCTATCAAGACTTGGTGGTTGATTATTGGCCTTTGATGACCCAAATCACCAATCGATGAGAAGTTTCAGCCCAGTTTTTTAACCTCCAGTGTAACGCCTCGAATTTCAGACGCGTTAAAATCAATTATTACTCGAATTTTAGACGCGTTAAAATCAATTATTAAAAACTGATTACGTTAACCAAACTAATTAGAAACATTAATCTCTTAATTACTTAACAAAAGTTAAGTCTGACCTTTACACTAACTAAATATAAAGGTTTGAGTATCGACAGAATAAAACATTTTAAAGTAAAATTTACATTTAAAATAGAACAGAGGTCTAAATGGGATATGGATTCCAAGCCGCCTCCTGCTCTATCTCGATGGCTATCTCCTTCGTGCGGTTGTACTGTTTACCACCCTATGTCTCAACACCTAGCATGAAATGCTAAGGGCCAACGATAGCACCGTGAGAGAAAGACTAATCTCTATCTTTCTAATCCATATATTGCACATAATAAATATAATCGTTCAAACAGTAAATGAGTAATCATATCATTTTTCTTTACTAGTTCACCCTATGTGAATTCTGAGGTTCTTCTCCAATGAGATACGTTTCCTCCCACCCATAAACTCCAACTATGACCGTTTCATGGTCTAACGCCCCTCATGTTCGTCCTGCACCGGGGTCCTGAATGATTCCACCTAAGTTAGGTACCTAACACGTTTCATTCATAATCGTAACAAGAGGTAAAAGTAGCCACGGTGTCAACCATGTCGCGTCATACCAGAATTTCAATCACACAACGTTTCAGAGAAACCGTGGTTCTTGCCCATCTTCTAGTGAGAGGAGTGGGAGGGGTTAAAATTGGAAGTTAACATGTTTCATTTCTCCAACAAAGTAAAAAGGTGGAGAATAAATGGACAGAACTTGATTTGTTTCGATAGTACTACTAGAGCCACTTAATTCTATCGGGATTCGTGGTTGCTACTCTGACTCAAAAGTTTTTGCTGGGCCTGACCTTGTTTGGAGACTCACCCTAAGGGGATTTGCTACAAATGAAATAAGCCCAATTTTCAAGTCAGATGGACCGAGCTGGAAGAATTTGGATGGGCGAAAGGAAAAACCATAATTTTGGCAATAGCTTCATAACCTCTACTCTTCATAATTTGGATGTGCGAAAGGACTTGCTGCAGGGTATGTATCAACAATGGGGTGTCAACCCCGGTGACTTAGGGGTTTACTTTCTCTTAAGGTTTCTGGTTCAAAAGCTCTCAGATATTGTCAACTCTTTTGGGCATAGACATAGACGGCTCCATATAGTGCACAAGGTGTTCACATGAACAGCCACTGAAGAAACAGCACCACTACATACCTAGAAAACACACCCAAAATTTACTCAGAATTTGAAAATCATTTGGAGTGAATCTGAGTCATTGATTTGCACATTCCAAGTGAATCTGGGTCATTGATTTGCACATTTTGGGTAAATTCTTGGTGCCCTCTCTGGGCACTTAGACTTTCTGAAGAATAAATTACTGCACATGAAAAAAAAATATTTGAAGTTTTTTTTCTTTTGATGATCAAGTCTGGGCCATTGATTTGCACATTCCAAGTGAATCTGGGTCATTGATTTGCACATCATGGGTAAATTATGGGTGCCCTTTCAGGGCACTTAGACTTTCTTAGTAAGAAAATACATATTTTTTGAACACCCTCTCGCCCACTTATCAGCCCGTTCAATCACTTTTCCCCCACTTAATCAGCCCGTTTCAATCAATTTTGAACACCCTACTGCCACGAATCAACCAACTAGTGCCAAACGGATCCCCTCTACTCATTTTTTGGTCTACGAAGTACCATCCATGAATTTTCAACCATTAGATGGTGTCTCAAGATTCTAGTGTCGAAATCTCGAGACACGATCCAATGGTTCAAACTTCACGGGAATAAGGGTACAACGAAAAATGAGTACATGGGGTTTAAATCCAACTGCCAAAAACCTTATCTTCATAATCGAATCGAATCAGAATCCATTAATAAAATACTTGACATACCTAATATAAACAAAAGGTACCAAATGTTGTTAAAAGCAATTTACCACTGGACACAAAACAATCTTGTTCTGCCAATCGAACAAATAATATACTATATAGAAAATTCTAGTAGGCCCAATTTAAAAACTTCACGCAGGGCTGCGTGACTCGAAAATCTCAAGGCCAGTCTACACAAGTGAATGGTGAGATTAGCCCCAAGATTAATTGAGGTGCGAGTAAACTGGTTCGAATACCTAAATTATAAAAAAAAAACATTTTAAGGGTGTCGAAGTGTGTTTCGAACAAATTACGTACCACTAAAATCCAAACCTTATGACGGTGAGCCATTGACCACTAGAATCCACAAAGATAATGATAAAATACAGAAAGGGAGAGGAGGAAAATGCTAAGATGAACTCTATAAATTAATTCTTCCGTACGTATACCTAATACCACATACAAGGACAATAAGGAAAGAAATTGTGCATGCTGCCATTTTTTTGCAATAGTTGTGATGAGATTTGGATCTTAGCGTCCACTCCATGTGTATCCCATTTTATCATCAAATTAAACTCATCCTCATTGATAGTGTCCGGGTAAGTTTACGCACCTCTATTGATCCTTGCATAACCAGTTTTACTGTTCACTAGTGGGCGCAGTGGTGGATCCAGGAATTCCATAACTAGGAAAAAAATTCACAATCCAATCCAATATAACTAGAAAAAAAATGTTTAAATATTCTTCATTAAGCATATAATAGTTCGAAGTTAAGACATTCTAAAATATTTCAAACATAAGCACACGAAGATTTCTTCCTAAATTTTTTTACAATTGACCCCTACGGATTTTCATCTTTTGAAAGTTTTGCATGAGTTTATCGTTGTCAAGGTCGGCAAAAACATCTCTTTCTATGTACACCACCAAATAATTGTTCAACCACAAATCATTCATTCGGTTTCGCAGTCGATTCTTCACAATGGCCATCGCAAAAAATACTCTTTCAACAGTAGCAGTCGCAACCGGTAAGATCAACGCCAAAGTCAAGAGAAAGTAAACTCAAGGATATAGTTTATCTCTCCCGGTCTCTACCATTTTCTTAGAAAGAATAAGTAAGTCCATTCAAGCTTGAAAAGAATCATTCGATTGCACGTCAAAAATATATGAATCAAGTTGATCAAAAAGCACCATGAGCTCTACCACCTAAGAAAACTCTTTTGGATAAAACTCGGCAAGACGAATCCAATTTCTCCTTTGCAAAACAAGAGAAAGAGTTGGATGAGATAAACATGCCATACAAAGTAGCAACTCATTATTTACCTTGGTGAAACAAACATTTAGTTTTTGAAGTTGCATATTTATAACTTTGGATTTTTAACAAAAAAAAAAAAAAAAAAAAACATTTCTTGAATTTCAGGGGGTCACGTGACCCCCCTGTGCCCTTCAACCATCCGCCCCTGAGTGGGCGGGCTCATTTAAAGCTGAGACAGAGTTTCGTATGAACTAACCCAATATAAATGATCCACTATGTTTGGTTGTCAATCTTGAGAGAAGTTTTGGAGATTTTTTTGAGATAGTGTTTGGTTTAATTTTTGGTAATGATTGAAGAGAGAAATGAATAATAATTAGAGAGAGTGGTAATAAGTGGAGAGAAATGGTGAGAGAAATGAGAGTAATGATTGGAGAGAAAGGTAATGAGTAGAAAAGAAAATGTAAGTAATGATTGGAGAGGAGAGTAATGAATGGAGAGAGAAGAAGAGTAGGGGATAATTGTTTTTTAATTTTTTTTCAAAAATGTAAACCAAACAAGGTTGAGTGGGTCTGATTTTTTGGTTGTCGAGAAAAACAATTGTGCTTTGGGAAAAAATATTGTTAGATTAGGTTTTTGACTTTATTAGTAGTAATTTATAACCAAAAAGGGCCCAATATTTTTGGACTCTTGTAAACACACCAAAACCGTTTGGAAGTCCAATACGCAATTAACCCAACATTCCAATTCCAAAAGAGTAGGTTGTACAGAAAAAAATAAATAAATAGCAGCAGTTGATAAAATTCTAGGGGGGCACGTGACCCCTGACCTTTCATTCCCTCCGCCTCTGATTTTAGGTACCACGTGATGCCTTACCGATCTTGCAGTTCAGCAAATGCGCTGCATCATGCAACGCGATGTTTTAGCCTTCTAAAAGTGATTTCGACGATCTGGACTAAAACCAAAGAGTTTTATTCAAATCTAAACGGTCCAAAATTGATTTCGCATTTACTGCACAACACCATCCCGCTTCGGCTCACCAATGCATTAATATAGAACTGAATGGGATGTTTTCTCCGCTCCGGCATTTTTTCAACGATCGAGACGTTCACCGCGTAGACCTCGTCGAGTACTACAAGTATGCAAAAAATTAACTTGATCGGATATCTTTAAGTAGGTTATCGGAACACAAATACTTTGAAAACACATGGAACACATATGGACACAAACACTGGATAAAAAAAACTTTTTCATGTTATTTGTGTTCCGATGAGGCACTAAAAGATATCCGATCAAGTTGATTTTTGGCACACTTGTAGTATTCGACGAGGTCTACACATGAACGTCTCCGATCACCAAAAATGCATTAATATAAGCGCGGCGGCACCACGGGGCTGCACAGCACTGTGCATGGGGATGCACATCACCCCCATGTTCCATTAATATAAGAACAATGCTACACTCGAGTTGTGACTTGTGTGTTTAGCTTTTTGTTAATATATAATGTGCTCCACTACCTGATTTTTGGCAATTAGTGGACAGTAAAAGTTGTGCCCAACGGCTTGATACAGCTTCAATACAAAAAGAACTGCATGCCATAAAATTGTGCTGTAATTAAGCCGCAATAGCAGTATAGCACTACTCTTTTTTTGATCGGCTGCATGGCTTCCTTGAAATGTAGACATGTGTAAACCGTGAAACGAGTAAAGTGCTACATGCAGCAGCAACCAATGGCGAATCCAGAAAACCAACGTGGGCACTTTTCAATACACTTTTCAATCATAACAATGGGGTAATTCAGCCCAACAAAATAATAACAGACTTCAACATTTTTTGCTATGAATAAAAAAAATTAGTTCACTTTTTACAAAAATTTCCAAACACGAGTAGGAAAACTACATGGCTCTACACATGAAAGTGTAATTTTTGAAGATTATTATGAAACTTTTAAGGCTTATGAGAGTTGATGTGATAGTAATTTCAAACTACTAAAAACTCTAGCATAACTTTTAGGAGAGAATGCCAAAATATAGAAATTTATTGGGGTATAAGTGCAATAGTACAAAACCCAGGAGGCACGTGACCCCTTGGTCCCATACTGGCTCAGCTAGTGGCAACAACTGATGTAATTCTTTTATTTTCTTCATTTGGTACGTTGTGAAAATAAATATTATAAGTATTCAATTACAGGTTTGTGTTAAAAATTGGCTCGATTTTGGTTCTCTAGCTAATGCATTAAATTTGGTTGCAGCATCTCTGGTCGGGTGCTGGTCTAGTTTTGGTTCGGACAAGTGAGTTTGGGACAAGAATTATGCTTGCAGGAGTGCTCATCTGGACGAGCGGGGCTGGTTTATCAAATAGGTTGCAGTCTCTCTCGTCCGAAGCTCGTCCGATTTTGGTCCGGACCAGAGACTCTGTGTCTTTGCATTTTGGCCTATTTTGTTCTATTTTGATTGGGTCTTGGACTTCCTAAAGATTTGTTTCCTTATGAGTTTGTGACTTTGGATGCAAGTAATTTTGTTTGGGCAAGTATTGGCTTTAGGAAGGATTCTGTGGTTATAAATATAGCCTTATTCTCTCATTAGAGTTCGAACTTCTTGAGTAAATCCCTTTTGAGAGTCTCCTAAGGGTCTCATCTTAAAATATTAGCATTCTTTGCTAGATCTTCATGGTTCTTTGGTTGCTTTTGTAGTGGGTTAGGGAAGATCTTTGATTTTTGCTTCTCTTGGTTAAAATCCTAGCGGTTTGTATGAAACTTGATGAGAGAGAATCTGCTTGGTGAGAGATTCCAATTGGGTTTTGGTGAGAGAACTTGTATATGGGATTGGTGATTGTCTCATAGGCGGCTCCACATTGGATTCAGGGTGTTCACTTGAACACCCTGAACAAATTTTTTTGTTCAGAATATATGTAATTTTTTGTACTTTTATTTAAGTTTTATCTTTTTGAACACCCAAACTAAAAATATTTGAACACCCTCGCGTAAATATTTGATCACGTAACCCAAAAAAAATTGAACAATTAAATAAGCCGACAAACCAATACAATGCAAAGAATCCAATTAAATGCCATAAGAGGCTCCATGACTTCTCTTAGATGCTCAATTAAACCTAAACTCTTTTACATTTTATATTACATGTAATAATTTTATCTTGAATTTGTTTCAACACTTATTCCCATACTGCAAATATCCATCAATCCAAGAAATTCACTAATATATTAGCTCAAACAAAGTACATATTATTAATGACCAAAATAAAAAAAATAGAGAGCGCAAAAAGTATCGATTGGGTATGGATGTGTCCTCTGACTTTTCTCAGAAAAACAATCAACTCTATATCTCCAAAAATAAGAGTAGGTAAAAAAAAATTGTATGAACATATTCGCCAAACAATTTCTTATAATAAAAACCAATGTATTTATGTGTCGGTTTAATTTTGCTTAGCCTAAAAAATAGAATTCTCCGAAAAACATGTAATTGTGACATATATCTTATGTATTTTCGTATTATTTGGTCTCATTATTCAAGCTAGTATATAAAAAAATTGTGTATATATGACTAGTTAATAGAGCTAGAAGAATTAAGGTAATTTTTTAACACACTGTTCAAAATTCCTGGAGCCGCCACTGGATTGTCTATTTGTGAGAGCTTTATTTGTTTCTCACCATTGTAGCTCTTCGGAGCAATTTTGTCTTCACATAGTGGAATCGTCTCTCGTTTGCTTGCCCCCTGGAGTAGGTTAACATCCATAAGTCCAACCACGTAAATCTTATTATCTCTCTTATTTGTTTTGTTCGTTATTTGGTTTTTCCGTTTGGTTTCGCATTTGTTTAATTTGTTACTTCTCCAATATCATGACCATCAATAATCCTTGGATTGAAGTTGGGTTCTTAGGGGGCCCGCCGCACAATAGTTTGGGGAAATAAATAAACCTATTTGCCTTGCGTTTTTCATTATTGCTTGGTTGGTTTTCGCTATGTATTGTGGTTCGTCCCATTTCTCAGTAAAGAGTATCAAGTGAGGATCCTCTCTAATCCATGAAAATGGAATGGATCGTCCAGTTGGTCTATTCATGAAACTGGGATATAAGCACATGGCCGTAAAATGCTGCCTTATGAACATTACACAAACTAGAGTTGTGTGTAGGGATGGCAATTTCACCCAAAACCAATGGATACCCAAACGAAATCAACCCTATCGGAGCGATTTTTTATATTTTTTCCTACCCATGGTGCGGATTTGGTTTTCAAAACAAGATACCCAGCGGGTTTGGATTTGGGTTTGGTCTTAGTAAGTATTCGGCCAAACCCAAACCCAAACCGATCCATATAATATTACTTATAGGATATATATAAACATATTATATTTTTATAGACATGTAATTTTTATTTTTCAATTCATAACTTTCAGTGACTTTTCATTTCATCTCCCTCCTTATTCCTCTCAAATCCCTTAAAAATCTCAAGAGTCTCTATGGGAACCCCTTAAGAAAAGTTTTATTATTTAGTTATTTCCTTTGATTATGTTGGAATTTAGATGTTTAATGGTAAAATCATATGATATGTTACTTTTTTATTTTAATGTATAATCTTTTTACTTCATATGTTCATTAATGGAATGAATATTAAGGCGGATTTGGTGCAGTTTGGATAAAATCCAAATCCATATGGTTTGGTTATGGTGCACTAAAATTCATACCCGTTGGATATCGATTTGGATTTGGTATAGATAAATGCTTTGGATTTAGGTATGGTAATCGCAAAACCGGACCAAACCGATCCATTGCCATCCCTATTTGTGTGTGTGGTGCATTCAGCCTTAGAGTTCAAGACCACAAGTCACTCTAGTATCTTACTGAAGCACTTTCATTATGTAATGGTTCAAGCCGGTAGACACCTTTACTTACCCACTGCCCTATACCTTAATGCTCAATGAACATATATTTAAAAAATACAAGTGGGGGATTGTTGGGGATGTGTATTTTTCAAAGAGTTCCACCTTGTCCCACATTGGCTAGCTACAAAAACTTTTTGTTCTTTATATGTGTGGAGGCTTAACAAGCTATTGAATGGCAAGGCCCAAGGAGAGGCCTCGCGCGGTCAAGAAAATTTGCCAACGCCCAAGGCAATTTGAGGAACCTTTTCCGGAAATCAGTTAATCGGGTGCGTGTGTTGCAAACCTCGCGTGGGGGGTGCAATTTTTTTGCCGTTACAAAATGAGAAAAACATGCTCTTTATTAGTGCACAGAGCCCTTACAAAGGAATGATAAAAATGTGTGCATAATCAGTGCACAAATTTTTGATTGATTCTGATTCCGAAAATAATCTTTCTCCCTCGCCTATATAAGGAGCTATTCTTCAGTCTTTCAAACACACCAACAAATATTTTCATATACAGAGTTCTAACATCAAGAAAGGCCCATTGTGTCTTGTATTTTCCAGTCTTCTTCCGTGCAAAGAAGATCGGGACAGAGGTTGTATTCTGGGTTGTCTTACAACGTGGCTGTTATTGCTTGCATAGTGAGGGCGGAGCCGCGAAACTTCTTAAAGAGAGCGACCTAGTCCACGACTCAACCCAAAACAACAGCCTATTTCTTTCCGGGATTTTTGTTCATTTACATATTCGAGGTAAAACGTTGCATACTCTATACACCATTTTTAACATGTCCCCTCATAAATTTCCAGAGAAAACACTACGTTAGAAAGAATTGGAAATTTTTACAATCATACTTTTACACACGCACATGTTTTTCCATATTCGGAACCACAGTTGAATTCTCTCTCTCTCTCTCTCTCTCTCTCTCTCTCTCTCTCTCTCTCTCTCTCTCTCTAGGACCATAATAAAATCACCTCTTTCTAAGAACGAAATTTAGTGTAAATTCAATCATTGATGACTGTAGGAAAGGTCAGCGCGTGGGGTGACGAGGCAGTTGACCAACCTATAACAACTAGCCACGTGTATCGTTAAAACTCAACAGACATGTCATCAGTTAACCAATAATGATGACTAAGATGGAGCCCCACCGCGAGAAAACGACCTCGCGGAAGAAGAACATAGCAGAATTGAAGATACCTCGAGCAAGGGATGCCCTGTACGAGGGAAACACTACCAGAAGAAGTTCACCCCTCGCGAGGTCCTCAGCAAAGAGGATTGACGCGACGGGATAGAGTGAACACTCACGCGAATACGCGAATAAGCTCGCGACGGTACCTGACCAAAAGGCAGGGATGGGGAAGTCGATACGAGTTCAAGTTAGGCCTTGGCGCGAGCCAAAGGGCTCGCGACCATGACCAGCACCGCGGGAATAGGGGAGAAACAAGTGGCTTGGTGGCTTTAAGGGATTAAGGGTCGCGACGAGGGAAAAACGATGCACTGGAATGACCTAATGGAAGCTTCCTAACGGCCAGTGACATCACCCACGTCGCCCAGGTATACGGAGAGAGCATGTGTCATCATATTATTGGGGAAATGTCTGCGGCCCCATGATTGGGTGTAGATCCCTATAAATATGAGGCATTCATTCACAAATGAGAGAGAGTCAATCTTCCTTAGAGCACGGAAATCTTAGAAAAGGAGAGAAGGACTCAGAGCTCTGGAAACGAGAACATTGTTCTTGCTAGTACTCGCGAGCCCATCTTTCTTCTAAGACTGTGATTCAAGGACGATGATGATCGAAATGGGAATGGACTGAACGATACTGCATTCTCTTTCTGTATACTTGGCTTAATCCTTTACCCCTCTACACACTCTCTTATTCTTGTTCAATTGTTAGCTATTGTCTGCCTCTCCAAGTTAATTTTATTCATTAAATCACCAAATCGAACCTACATAAGGCGACTCCGCTGGGGAGGCTTTCATAGTTGATGGTTGATACAAGAAGTCGTTTGAACACACAACGAAGTGGTCCACAGATACAGGGTTCTTCATCACAAAACCTTTTAAGTGCAATCGAAACTCTTCGCCAAAGAGCAATGGAAGAACAGACACCAGTGATAGAAGAAATCCAGGAGGTGGATGCCACAAAAATCCTTGCTGCAAATGCTGAAGCTCTACAGGTCATTAGAGATGGCCAACAGCAAATGCACCAGAACCAGAATCAGTTGCTCCTAGCCATAGCTCAACTCCCTCAAGCCGTAATGGCAGCAGCAGCACAAGCAGCTCCACCAGTACCCCCACCAAATGTTGTGGAGGGAAACCTGGTGGGCCAGCCACCACAGGTGATAAACCCACCTACTGCACCGCTACAAAATGGACATAATCCAAACCAAGTGGTACCTCCAGTGTTCGCACCAGGAACGCCAGCAGCAGGGGGTGTGGCCCAATAGCCACAGCCTCAAGCATTTCTCACTTTGGGAGATGTCCAAGCCTTGCTGCAGCAAGAAAAGGCCAGAGCAACGTTACCAACACTTCCCGGTCCTGAGATTCAACCACCATACCCCGCTGCGATCATGGTTATGCCATATCCAGAAGGGTACGTGCCACCAAAATTTATCAAGTTCAATGGAAAAGATGGAAGTGCTCAGGAGCATGTCCACCGTTTCATCGAAACTCTGGGAGTCCATTCACAAGATGCCAGCCTTTGCTTGAGGGAATTTTCCAAGTCCCTCACATCTCGTGCATATACTTGGTATGTCAATCTCGAGCCTCACTCTGTAAACACTTGGGAAGAAATGGTGAATATGTTTTACACCAAATTCTTCCAAGTGACGGAGAAGATAACATCATTAAACCTGGTAAATGAGAAGCAGAAGCTGACTGAGGATATCGTTGATTTCATCAAACGATTCCAAGACAAAGCAGTGCAGTGCCACGAGCCAGTACCAGAGAGACGACTGGTTGAGATTTGCCTTCTAGGCATGATCAAGGAATACAAGAAACATCTGATCAATGGGAAGTATCAAACGTTTTCAGCTTTGATGGAAGCAGCGTTTAATATTCGTGGCACTGTCGATGTAGACATACCAAAAACAACATGGAAGAAAAGTGGAGGGCTCGCCACTGCGGCCTCCGCGCAAGCCTCGCGGAAGCCACAGGGGGGTGATGGCAACCCTAAGAGACGGGTCAGGCCCTTCAAGGATTACAAAGAGCGAGCAAGAGATGCACCTCCATATCCTTGCAGCGTAGAGGAGGTCGTTGATCTCGTTAACACATGGGTCGCAGACGGATGTCTAAAACTCCCGGAGGTCGAGGTTCAGCCTACGCAATAAGACCGTGCGAACCCAAGATATTGTATCTTTCACAGGAGGGTGCAGCACCCAACGAGTGATTGTTGGACGCTCAAGGAGATTTTCAAGAAGAAACAGGACAACAACGAACTAAGGATTGGTGTAAACAGAGACGTACGCGACATGCCCTACCCTCAGCACGGGGAAGGAGCCGCGATGGCGGAATGCTGCAATGGTGGGTATTATGACTTTATGTATGAAATGGAGGATGAAGATGAAGAGGTGTATATGACCTCCTTCTATGATCACATTGAGGAGATCGCGAGCTATGATCAGCCCACCATAGAAGTAAATGAAGAAGAAAGGCATCAGATCTTGTCTAAAAGCCACAAATTTAAAACCTTCTTTGATGGGCTGGGGTTTACCCCCAACGTAAGAGTGGAAATGACCAGGGCAATATTGGCATTAGCTAATCAAAGCCAGGAAGCATGTGTGGTGGAAGGAGGCTCCGTTCGCGAGGACCATCCGCGAGGATTCTAACGCAATATCATTCTCAGACACGGACAGAAGGGTGCCATTTCCCCACAACAGGCCTTTGTTTGTCACTGCTTACATTAATGGTGTGGAGTTCAAGCGAGCATTTCTGGATGGAGGGGCATCAATCAACATCATGCCCCTCAAAACGTTAAAAAAGTTGGATATCCCGGAGCCACGAATTATTAAGTCGTTGGTGGGGATTGTTGGTTTTGGAGGAGAAAAGAAACCCTCTCTAGGGTACATTATACTGGACCTCACGGTTGGGCCCATTCGTGCACCAACTAAATTCCACATCATTGAAGGGCCAACCAACTACCACGTAATCTTGGGAAGATCATGGATGCACAAGTATGCAGTGGTCCCGTCAAGCTATCATCAGTGCCTTAAAGGCATCTGGGCTGGGAAGAAAATCACTGTACCCGCCACCGAAAGGCCATTCGAGGTCTGCGAGGCTCATCTCTCGGATGCAGTGTACTTTTCTGAGGTGGAAGAAGCTTGCGAAGCCGTTACCGCGAGGCCCGTTGGGATAAAAATTCCAAAATGGGAAAACATCAAAGGTGAATCATCAGAACGAGTCCCCGCGAAGCGCCTTACGGTTTTTGACAGGCTGACTCCTCGAAAAATCACAAAGACTAGCGAAGGAGGGAAAACTGTGTATCACTTGTGACGGTGTCAGGGGTCAGCGAGCGTTTGTAAGGCTTCTGACCCCCGCGATATAGAAGGGGATGGAAAAGAACTCGAAATAATTGACAAACCCGAGCCAGCCCTTGAGTATATGCAGGATGGGCCAAAACCCCAACAAGAAGAGCTCGAGGAAATTAATCTGAGGGATGGAGAAGGCACCGCGAGGCCAGTATTTGTTGGCAAATACATGGAACCTAACGCGCGAGCTGATATGGTGGCCCTGCTTCGCAAATACAGTGATGTATTTGCTTGGCACTATGACGAGATGCCTGGTTTGGATCCAAAGCTTGTGAGTCACCATCTCGACGTATTTCCAAACTCCAAACCTATGAAGCAAACTCAAAGGAAGTACCACCCAGATTTGGAAGAAAAGATCAAGGAAGAAGTGGAGAAGCTCAGGAGTGCAGGGTTCATTCGCCCAATCCAATACCCAACATGGTTGTGCAACATTGTGCCCGTAAAGAAAAAGAACGACCAAATTAGGGTCTGCGAGGACTTTCGCGACCTCAATAAGGCTTGTCCAAAGGATGAAATGCCATTGCCTCACATCGACACCTTGGTCGATGTCACTGCCGACCACGAAATGTTCTCCTTCATGGATGGATTCAATGGATACAATCAAATTAAGATGGCACCTGGGGACGCAGAGAAGACGGCCTTTCGAACCCCTTTGGGAAATTTCTACTATACCGTGATGCCATTTGGTCTTAAAAACGCCGGCGCGACCTACCAGAGGGCTATGACTGCAATTTTCCACGATATGATTCATCACTCAGTGGAAGTCTATGTTGATGACCTCGTCGCGAAGTCAGAGTACAAGGAAGAGCACCTGCGTGACCTCGAGGGGGTGTTCAAGAGGTGCAGAAGGTTCAACATGAGGATGAATCCCCTTAAGTGTGCTTTTGGAGTCACAACAGGAAAGTTCTTGGGCTTTTTGGTGCACAGACATGGTATCGATGCAGACGAATCCAAAATCCGCTCTATCTCAACCATGCCCCCTCCCCATTCCCAGAGATCCCTCAAAGGATTCTTGGGGAAGGTCTCCTATCTAAGAAGATTTATACCTGCTTTGGCGGAAATTACTGCACCATTGGGAGATCTGCTGAAAGATAAAGTCAAGTTTGAATGGAAGGATAAGCACCAGTTGGCCTTTGAGAAAGTCAAAATTGTCTTGGCCTCACCTCAGACGATGGTCTCTCCAAAAAAGGGAAAACCACTGATCTTGTACCTCACATCCACCTCGAAATCAATTGGGGCACTGCTCGCCCAAGAAGTGGAAGGAATTGAGAAGCCAGTATACTACATCAGTAGAAAAGTGCAAGGAGCAGAGGAACGCTATACCCCAATTGAACGCCATTGTCTAGCACTCGTTTTTACAGCACAAAAGCTCAGGCACTATTTCCTTTCGTTCAAAGTACAGCTCGTAACCAGAAATGACCCCATGCGGTACCTACTCTCTCGCCCTGTGCTTAATGGAAGGGCCGCGAAGTGGCTGCTAACTCTCGCAGAATTCGACATCGAATGCATGGCGCCGCGAGCAATCAAGTGCCAGGCTCTCGCGGACCTATTGGCCCAATTCCCCAGTGGGGAGTGTGAACCATTGGCAGAATCACTACCAGGAGATGATTTCGAAGCACTAGCAGCCAGCCACGAACTGGAAAGCTGGACTCTAGGCTTCGATGGGGCAACAAGAGGTAGTTCAGCCGGGGCAGGTGTCACATTGCAAAGTGATAGCGGCGCGAAGGAGTACCTATCATACAAGCTAGCCTTCCAATGTTCTAACAATGAAGCTGAATATGAAGCACTTATTCTAGGGCTGCTCGCGGCCAGAGAAAAAGGAATTAAAAGACTCAGAATCGTGGGGGATTCAAAGCTTATAATTTTACAAAGTGAGGGCGTCTACGCCCTAAAGGAAGCTAATTTGGCACCATACAGAACAATTGTTCAAAGACTTAGGAAAGCCTTCGATGATGTTAGCATCATTCACAAGCCCAGGTCTGAGAACAGGTTTCCAGATGCATTAGCCACTTTGGATGCTAAGACAGAATTTGAAGGAAATACTGTGGCCATCGAAATCGCAAGAAGGACTGAGCCCACGTTTGTTGAAGAAAAAGAAAGTTCCAAGGAGGAAGATTGGCGAGACCCCATAAAAATGCAGATCACGACGGGCAATGGAGCAATCCCTATGATGGCTCTGTCACAATTCTCCATTCTGAAAGGGGAACTGTACTTTCGCGGCCCCTAGGGATGGCTCGCGAGGTGCATCAGCGAGGCAGAAGCCAAAGAGAAAGTAAAGCAAATCCACGAAGAAACCTATGGAGAAAATGATGTAGCACTATACAAGAGAATTCAACGTCAAGGATACTACTAGCCTACGATGAAAAGAGATGCCGCGACCCTGCTCAGGGAATGCCCCAATTGTTCACTTCACGAAATCAAACATGAGTGCAGCTTCTCTAGCGAAGAAACTGATTGGAGGCAGAAATACATTGATTATTTGAAGGAAGGAGCCCTTCCCATGGATCGCGGCGGTATTCGGGAGGTGCAACGATGCGAGAAGAGATTCTTTGTCAAAGATAGCCAGCTTTACAGAAGGACCCTTGATCATATCCCCCTCAAATGTTTATCAAACAATGAAGCAGAGGAAGTCTTGCACAAAGTACATGAGATGGAGCATCCAGGGGGAAGAAAGTTATACGAGCAAATCACCCACCTCGGGTATTATTGGCCAAGAATGGAAGGGGATTGCAAAGGGCATGTTAGGAGATGTCACGCATGCCAGAAACATGGAGACAAGGTAAATGCTCCCTCCGTCGAGTTGCACCATATTCGAGCACCTTACCCTTTTCACACATGGGCGATGGATCTGATTGGCCCCATCCATCCCTCCTCGCGAGGGAACAGTGGATTCTGGTGGCAACAAAAATTATCACGAGGTGGGTAGAGGCAGTTCCTTTGAGGCGTGCGACTGGTGATGTGGTGGCCAATTTCATCAAGGAGCACATAATCTGCAGATTTGGGATTCCAAAGGTAATCCTCTCTGATAATGGGACCCCCTTCATAAACAGACAAGTGAAGCAGCTGCTCGCGTCCTATGGAATTGATCAGAAGACTTCAACACCCCATTACCCTCAGGGAAATGGACAGGCAGAAGCTACCAATAAGTCCATTGTCAGGATTCTGAGCAAACACCTGGATGAAAAAGGGGGAACTTGGGCTGAGCACCTCCCAATCGCTTTGTGGGCTTATAGAACAGTTAAGAGGAAGTCTACACGAATGAGCCCCTTCAGTTTAGTATATGGGGCAGAAACAATGTTGCCCGCAGAGATAAGTGTGCCTTTTGCACGTCTCGCGTTATCCACTGAAGTAACTGAAGGGGAAAGGAAGGCTGATCTCGAGGCATTGGATGAAAGAAGGGAGGTCGCGGCTGAAAACCAAGAAAAGTATTGGCAATCTGTGGCCAAGTACTACAACAAAGGTGTGCTCGCGAGAGAATTCAAGGTAGGAGACCTGGTATGGAAGTCAGTTCCTGGGGTAATGCAGAATCTGAAGCTGCCAAAATTCACACCGAAATGGGAAGGCCCCTACGAGGTGATCAAGGCCGCTGAAAGTGGACACTACAGGCTCGCGAGAGTCAGCGACGGATTCCTCACAGGGCCAATCAATGTGAAGTACATCAAGAAATATTACCCGTGACATGGGATAACTTTGATGAAAGTAGGTCTATTTGCAACTTTGAGTCATCTCTTGTGTATTGCTTTCAAAGAATTATTGCTTATTCACAATCAGATGTAGTCTTGGGTATTGATCTATTATCCCTTGAGAAGAAATTGTATGATTGAAATTATGAATGAGAATGCTACCCCTTTCATCTCGGAAATATGTTCTATAAATGATGTTTTCTTTTTAAAAAAGATATTCATTGGAACATACTGGGAATATGGCAAAGGAAAATGGTAGAATGAATTAGGCACCCACGGTGGTGACCTCGCGACACAAAATTGTGTCAGCACAGGGGGAAATTTCGCCCTTCACGAAGTGAAAAAAGGTACAGGATAAAGTACTCACTTACGCTTAAGGCCTTTAAATGTCGTGAAATAAATGGGGACCAAGGAAGTTTCTTCCTTTGGAATACTGACTAAACTGTTGGAAGACCCTCACGACGGCCATTACCCGCAAATGATTGGGAACCAAAGTAAGTTTCTTTGGAATGACTGACTTTAAAAAAGTTAAAAAATATACCTCTCAAAGGGAATCCCTAGTATAACCAAATGCTAGGGCCCTCAGAGGAAACACGAAGCAAGTAAAAAGTTCGTAAGGAAGATTTACCCTTTGTTGCCCCCCGCGGCCATACAGAAGGCAATAACAACAGTGAAGCATAGACAAAGTTCTAAAAAAGATTTCACTAAGCATTGATGTTATAGATACAAAACTTGTTCCCCCTAGAAGAGGGGCTTACAAAAAAAAAAAAAAGAGAAGAAAGAAAAATATGGCCTAGCTACTTCAAGAGCTGCTGAGAGAACGAATCGGATGGTGGAAGAACAGGCTCTGCATCGCTCAGCGAGGTCTTGGGAATAGCCTCTAAGGCTTGATGATCCTTGACCAGTAGCTTATGGCCCTCTTCTAAAACAAAACCTTCTCCTTGGCATCAGCAAGCAATTGCTTGCACTTCTTATATGTCTCTTTTGCCTCAGCAATTTGGGCTTCACTAACCTGAATTTTGAAGAGGCTCGCGAACAACATCTTCGTAGAGCGAACTTTCTCTAAACGCTCGCGGAGCCACTGAAGGTCAAAGCCAAATTTCTCTGTCGCTGATCGAGGAGGTTATGTCCTTGTACTTCTCCTCAGAAAAATCCCTCACACTTGTCTCCTGCAAAGATAGTACCATACCGCCAAGAACGTCGAGGAGTGAACCGCCCACGAGACGACTGGCAGAGAAGTTTACAAAGGTAAGAGGAAAGTGCTCCTTTATGGCACGAAGGGTAGCGGCGTTGCAACTTCTGACACTCTAGCGAGGTACGCCTTGTGTATCAGGAAATAAAGAATACTTAGGAAGTCCAGAACCCGATGTCTCTTCTCGAGCTTGGGATTGGCTTAAGTTCCCCTGGTCCTCCGGTAGCTTCTTCCCCTGATCAGCATCTTCTGAAACCTTCTCGTGCGGTAGCTTCTCTCCCTGATCTTCACCCTCGCGAGGCGACTCTGAGTCAGAAGGATGGCTTGATGTTAGCAATTTAGAAGGGGTAAAAGAAGGAAGACGTACGATATCTCCAATCCCTGCAAAAACATCACTGCTGGACTTACCTTTGGAGCCTCCAGAAGCCTTTTCACTCTCTCCACTTTCTTCACTCTCTTCACTGCTCTCACCAAGGTCATCCATCTCTGAGCTTTCACTAACATTTGATTCATGGACGGACTTGGGACCAGGGGTGCTCTTCTCCGTGGAAGAGGGTATGTCCACTACGTCCTTGTCGCGAGGGGGCGATGGAGTTCTTTCATGCGAGGAGGAGGAGGAAGGTACGGTAGCCTTCTTTATTAATATCTTCTTCTTCTTCTTCCCTGGAGCTGGAACATCCTTAGCAAGGCTTGGGTCTTCAAGGAGAAGATTAAGCCTGGGAGAGCTCGCTGGTGAATCAATCTCTTGGGCAGGCTCCGCGTTCATGGTCGCGGTATTCTCCTCTGTTCTCTCCACTCCCTCTGGTTTATCACTCGAACCCCCGATCTCCTGCACGACTTCCTTCGCGATGTCACTCGCGATATCCATGGCATTGAACTCGTCAACGTGTAGGGCATCCTAACTTTGTCCCTCAGCACGATTCGAGACAGCTTCCTTCTTCTCGGACTCTTTTGAAGCTCCCTCCAGAGGGGGAACATCAGAGGCGGCTTGTTTATCCGCATCGCGAGAAGAAGGGCTCGCGAGAGGCACACTTTCTTCGGCGTCAGCAGTGGATTTAAACGATTGAGCCTTCTCGCCTGAAAAGAAGCACACAAGTCTTATGAGTACAAAAAAAAAGGGGAGTAAAACTGCGAAGCATGTATTCAGCAGTTAGAGAAATCACCTTGAGCGGTTTGAGCCAAAGACTCAGCTTTGGATAAGGGCTCAGCAAGGAAAAGGGAGGATTCTGTCATCGTTCGACCCTTCCGCGAAGGACCCTGAAAGATGAGAAATAACAACGGATCAACAAAACGTGAGGAGCTGAAAATAACAACGGATCAATAATGAGAGAATCTGACCCTCGGTTTCTTCGGAGCAGGCCCTAGCTGAGGAGGGGATCGGACCTTTCTCTTGTCTTTCGTAGTAAGGTGTTGCGGTGTGGGAGCAATCAGGTGGTCCGCAGGACGGATCTTCTTGAGAGGGATGGCGTTGATCACGTCGAAAGGACCATAGTCCCCTTCACCCAACACGATTGGGGCCCGCGCCAATCAAGGTACTTCCCTGGCTTGAAAGACCGCAGGGTCAAGTCCTTGTTCGAGATGGGCTCTGCAGAGGGCACCACCGCTGGGGTCCGGGCAAAGTCCTGGAAAGATTGCAAATTTCTTGCCCAATATACCCTGTTTTCTGGGGTGAAGGCCGCCTTGCGCGCGGAGCTGGGAATGATCCTCTCACCCCCATAGTTCGCGGTGAGCTCGTTATTAAACGACTTCAGGAATCAACGGATCCCAGTGAGGAAGTCTTTGGGCGGAGAAGGAGACTCGCGATGGACGCCTTGATCATACCCAAATTGTAACTGAAGCCTGTCAGGTCTATACAAGACCACGATGAGGCCCTCGACGGACGGAGTTGGGAGATAGCCGGGGGTGACCCATGTGAGAAAGTTCAACTTGTGGGTTCGAATGCTATGAGTCTGAAAATCCACAATAGTGTCTTCCAGAAATACAGCAGGACCTATCAAACCATCAACAATTTGTGCATAAGGACGCGGTTTAAAAGAAGTTATCTCGTCGCACCAATCCTCGAACAATTGGCTCGAGGAAGCCTTGCTCCACCTCATAATCCTGGGCGCTCTCTCGCTCAACCGAAGGATGGGCATACCCTTGGCATCAAGAATGATATCACCAGAAGCATTCCTCTCCTGAACAGTCTTCAAAGGAGGGAGATCGTGGGGAGTAGGGGCAACCTTGGAAAGTACATGTAGAAGAAGCCGAGCAGGAAAGGGATGTAAACCATAGAAGTAATCTCATACCTCCCCATCGATTGCTCAAAATCTTGGACGGTGCGATCCAGCTGATGGTAGAAGTGGCCCAGAAACATAGGGCCCAAAGGAAGCTTCCTTTCAGACGCAAGGATGGTCGCGAGAGGAATCATCTCGCGGCGGGGTCCCTCGTGTGGAAGGTCAGGGAAAAGGAAGAGGGACAGAAACTGAACAAGGAAGACCGCCAAGGATAGCGGACCTCCATGATAGGAACTCATCGTCATCGCGAACTTTCCATCCACTTCAACAGTGGCGATGTCGCGAAACCAGTACCGCTGCCAGGAGCCCCAAGTTGTCTTGTTGGCTTTTGGAGGTGCTCGGACCTTCCCCATGTTGTCATAGCGAGAACCAAACTCGCCAGCCTTCTTAAAATCCCCCTCTATAAACTCGATTGCCGACTTAATGTCAGAAGGAAAATTGGCAGGGTCGTAATGATACTCGCCGCGAGTGGGAAGGGCCATTAGAGTCTTTGTGTCAAGAAGAGTCGGGGCAGCCTCTCCAAAGGGGAAGATGAAGGTATGGCTAGTTGTACTCCAGCGAGACACCGCGAAGTCGAGATCGCGCTGAGGGCGACTCGCGACAAGATATCGCGAGAGATGCACAGTCTTCAATAAACCCACCTTATCTAGGGTTACTCTGTGCTCGAAGTTGTCGAGAATCGTGGCCACCCAGTCGCCCCAATCCCTTGGGGGCTGAATATTGGCCTTGTACTGGACCTGAGAAAAAGGGAAATCACCCCTCTCGATCCTCAGCCTCACCAACGAAGATGGGTCGACCATATCTGCCTCCGAGGCGCTAACTTCATCAGAAAGCGTAAGGTACTGGGCGTTAGGATTACCACGGAGAGGAACGTAATTCTGGACGTTGGCCCAAAAGATATTGCCCTCGGACCTCAGATACGGAGCCCTCCTCCATTCGCTAGCAGGAGGCAGTGCAGTCTTTGCCAAAAGAGCCTCAGCATCAGACTCATGCTTTCTGGATCGAGTCATGACTTACTCAAAAGGAGAAGCTAGGGTTTTGTAGAAGTATGAAGCGGGGGAAGAAGAAAGACTTGAGAGCTTTTCTGAGAATAGCACAAGAAGATTTCGGAAGGCGTAAAGAAAGCTCTAAACCCCTCCTACAATGAGTATTTATAGGCCAAGCCTCTCTGTCTTCAACGGTCGAAACGGTGTCAGCAGTCCAATCGGCCTACAACCTCGAAACCGAGAACGAACACCTTTTGGAGGGAAATGCTAAAACGACAGACTCTGCTGACGTCGCACGCGCGCGATACAACGCGTCGAGCACCACGCGCCGCGAAATCACGCTCGCACGAGGGGCTTATGTAGGAAAGGTCAGCGCGTGGGGTGACGAGGCAGTTGACCAACCTATAACAACTAGCCACGTGTATCGTTAAAACTCAACAGACATGTCATCAGTTAACCAATAATGATGACTAAGATGGAGCCCCACCGCGAGAAAACGACCTCGCGGAAGAAGAACATAGCAGAATTGAAGATACCCCGAGCAAGGGATGCCCTGTACGAGGGAAACACTACCAGAAGAAGTTCACCCCTCGCGAGGTCCTCGGCAAAGAGGATTGACGCGACGGGATAGAGTGAACACTCACGCGAATACGCGAATAAGCTCGCGACGGTACCTGACCAAAAGGCAGGGATGGGGAAGTCGATACGAGTTCAAGTTAGGCCTTGGCGCGAGCCAAAGGGCTCGCGACCATGACCAGCACCGCGGGAATAGGGGAGAAACAAGTGGCTTGGTGGCTTTAAGGGATTAAGGGTCGCGACGAGGGAAAAACGATGCACTGGAATGACCTAATGGAAGCTTCCTAACGGCCAGTGACATCACCCACGTCGCCCAGGTATACGGAGAGAGCACGTGTCATCATATTATTGGGGAAATGTCTGCGGCCCCATGATTGGGTGTAGATCCCTATAAATATGAGGCATTCATTCACAAATGAGAGAGAGTCAATCTTCCTTAGAGCACGGAAATCTAAGAAAAGGAGAGAAGGACTCAGAGCTCTGGAAACGAGAACATTGTTCTTGCTAGTACTCGCGAGCCCATCTTTCTTCTAAGACTGTGATTCAAGGACGATGATGATCGAAATGGGAATGGACTGAACGTTACTGCCTTCTCTTTCTGTATACTTGGCTTAATCCTTTACCCCTCTACACACTCTCTTATTCTTGTTCAATTGTTAGCTATTGTCTGCCTCTCCAAGTTAATTTTATTCATTAAATCACCAAACCGAACCTACAATGACTTTTGTGATCTAAAAGAGCGCCACATTACATTTTGAAGATAACATGCTGAGAAATTTTTAATTTCTTTTTGCTTTCTAATTGTTTATTTTTTCTTAAAATCTCTAGATATTGAGTTTAGTACTGAGTATCATTTTAGATAACTTTTTTTTACAATACTGAACCTTGAAATTTCAAAATTTTGATGTTGCTATTAGCCTTCCCCGTGTATGAAATCCTGGTTATATCCCTACTTTTAGACATAATTTTTTTATATTCTAAATGTTGTTTCTCTTGTTTGGACAAATGACTAATTTCATTTTTCAGGACAAGTGATTCATCCAAAAAAAAATTGGCTCAAATTTGACCAAATTCAGAAGAATGATAGAAAGGAAAGTGACAATAATGCCGGATGGTTAAAAACAAAGTACCCCACCAATGATTAATTCAATCACGACATCAAATGCTTATGGTACAAAGACCTAAGTATTCGTGTTGATTAGAGACCAATACTAATAATGTACATATGTGCACATATAAAATATCCAGTGCACGCTAATTTACTGTTCATTGTCCACATCTACTCTTTGAAGTTCGAAATTCCAAACTAATACTCCAATACTAAGTATATTAAAGAAGGAAGCAGGCCCTGTAGTGAGGTAACTGACTCCAGGGTTGTAGTGAGCTTCATCCGACTATCTATCTCGGTATTAACTGCTCGGATTTAATCTAAACTACAAATGATCAAAGTTGTTCATTGTTAGGATTAAATCCGAACGTTCAAAACCAAGATAGACGGCTGGATGAACTCACAACAGGAACCCCGTATAGAGTGGGGTTTCTCGATGGATGGCTCAAGTGGCAATAAGGATGATGTATAAACCTAGATATTACAATCTCTTGAGTCAGGCTGCAAAAGAGAAATTTTTATTTTTAGTTCTACTCTAGCCTTCGACCAGATGGGAAAGGTGGAGAGTCGTGGTACACTCAAACTGACTCGGATATATGAGTCGAAGTATACTTAAACTGACCCAAATACCCTTGACCGTTGATTAGGAAAAGAAAGATTATAAAGTGGGGTGGGTGTGGCTTTTGTACTGCATAAAAGAAGGATCCTATATCCATCAACACTAAGCATATGCAGCTTTCATCCAAGCATGCCATTCCCATCCAAAGGCTCTAGGACAAAAACAACATGGAGAGAGAGTAAGGTGGGGGGAATGTTGGTACACTTTTCGATACATAGAAGAGAGAGAATGAAAAGAGAATGTTAGAATGTTTGTTTATTTTTGAATATTGTGTGCATAATGCATAATATTATTGTTTCAAACCAAGCATCATGACCTTACTATATATATAAATGTGTGAGATTATTCCCATTTCTAACTCCTTGTCCTTTTCTGCCCCAACCTCTTCCTTTCTCATTCCCCCAAGAAATAAAAAGAGATAATTTGGGGACAAGAAAAGTTTGAATTAAAGGATTTCAAGCAAATTAGGTGGTGGTGTAGTTTTTTCAAGCCAACTTTTTAGGGTTTCTTTTAGCCTTTTTTTTTCAAAATTAGTGGGATTTTGTTTGGCTATGCTTTTCCTTCTACTTACGAGGCAAAAACAATTAAAAAAGTTTGGAATTTTTGAAAATTTCCTTTTTAAACCTTAGGAGGTTGGTCGAGTACGAACTTAACGGCAAGTAAGAGATCAGTTATCCCTCAAACTTGTAGGTTTGATTCTCACCATTTTGAAGCGTTTAAGACTGTTCCTACCTAACTACCATTGAAGTCATTCCATTATCCTTCAACGTTTATCCTCTTTTCAGGACTTCGATTGAGTCAAAATGCATGTAAAATGATCTAAAAGGCATGAATCAAAATGTATGTAACATTACCTAAACACCTGATAACCAGAGTGTTTGCCACTTGTATAATTTTAGTAGAATCAATTTTACCATAATTTAAGCTGCATGAAATTACTAAAAATGTTAGATATCGATGGGAGAGCCCACTAAAAAAGGGGCACCCATATTCTTCTCCCAATCTTAAAGGGGCTTTAGTTTTTGGGGACAAGCTGGACAGAGGCATCAGTACCCCAATTCCATTATTCCTCCAAACACTCCCTTCCATGTGCTAGTTTCTAATCATCTTTTGTCCTTTCTCTCCCACCCTTTTCCTCTTTACCTCCACTTTGGCCTCAGTCCTCTCTCATACAAATTCAACCAAAGTACTCATTAGATTGACCACATAACCTCTTCCTCTTGGACTATTCAGCTTAGCTCCTGATTCCCCTATCATCCTTGGAATGATTTTATTATCACTTTAAAAAAAAAATACCCATGAATAAAAAAATTTCCCAAAAGACTAAATTACCCTTGTAGTACTCATGCTGTATATATATAGGCATGCAGGTTATATTGATGGTTGAATGAGCAAAAAAACAGCTCAAATGGTTATGGAAAGTAGTGATCAAGTAGTCATTCATTCTTCCATTGCTCTGTTGCAGGAGAGGTTTAAGAGGTTGAGGAGAGTGAAAGAGATGAGACAGAGGAAAGAGATGTTGAGAAAGTTGTGGGAGTCTGAAAATTACAGTGCTGAAAATACCCATTGTAAGCCATCATCCAGGTGTTTTTTTGAAACAGTACTGAACCCACCACCACCAAAACCATCTTGCCAGTTGGTTTCTTTGTCCCTCTGGCCTAACTCAGAGATCAAACACACCAACTTCAGGGGAGTTGATATCCTCAAACCAGAAACGATGATGAAATCATGGCCCGGTGAGAAACCGTTGATTCGCGCTCTGCCGATCAGATTCAAGGGCTCAGATTCTGAAGTCGATACTTCTCTTCATCTTTAGATAACTATGTATATACTCCTTTTTTTTTCTGTGGTTTTGGTAATGTACTAATGGTTTAGTAATGGTAATGTCAAGCGTGGTTCCTATGAGATTGTACCATCTTTTCCAAACTATATGTCCAAGGCTTTTTATTGATAATTACCTTACACTATCAGTGCCATATACACACATTTATTTGTGGAAGAGAGATTTTGGATGGTGTGAGTATTGCACATGAAAACATAATGATATGCTCTTCCAATCAAACCTCACTTGAGACTTTCAAAACTAAGTTAATTACTCTATCTTGATGGTAAGATACTAGTTGAGGTGTTCTCTTTGGTGGCTCCTTGCCATCTTGGATGGCATTTTTTTCCCGGTGTGCCATTGATCCATTAAACTTTGTACTTTTGTGTCCAAGAATTAAAAAAAATAATTTGACGATCGAAAAAAAAAAAAGATACTAGCTGAGGGTTATTGGATCCTAGGGTTCGCTGATTTAATGGTAAAATCATAGAATTACCGAAACAGTTAGCCCAACGGTTGTGTAGCCGGACTTTTAGTTAGTGTGAGGTAGTGAGTTCAATTCCGACCAAAATAAGTTTGCAAGTTGATATTTTTAATCAGTGGCCGAGCCACTAGAGGTCCAGTGTGGGCATAGGCCCAAACTGAATTCTTGCTGATATATTTTTTTAGACTTTGTATTTTTTCTTATAAATTGATATTACAGCAATTCCGGGCAAAATGAGATCTCTAATGCAAAAAAAATAGCACCACTAACCATTTGCAACTCTCCAATGCATAATATCGAAATTCATAAGTGGTTGTGGCTAAACCATGGATTATATGTATTATACTTTATTAATTATATACAATTTCGACAATAGTCTTGTTTCTCGTCTTTGTCGATAGAATCAACAATGGAAGACAAATTTGAAGGTATAGGGATAAAATTTAAAAGAAATTGGGTCTAATTGGATCAAGAATGTTGAATATTGACATTTTAATTATTGTGTATCTAATTGCTCTTGGACTTGACCGCTGAGACCATTCAAACAACTCATTTGTTTTCATAATATGTGGAATTAATTACTTCCTTTCTCAGTAAATATGTTAGCTGCTTTAATATCTATAGCACAAACGTTCTTTTGTTACTCCCTCCGTCCCGAAAAGGATGTCCAAAATCACTGTTCACGCCTCTTAAAAGATTATCTATATTTTTCAACGTATAATGATTTACGTATGCAATATGGATCTCACTTAATTCTATTAAACAATGTTTTTAAAATCACAATAAGCATTTTATAAATTGCAAGATGTAGATAATTTTTTGAGAATAGTGAATAATAATTTTGGACATTCTTTTTGGGACAGAGGGAGTATTATATTACTCATAGTGATTTTATTTTTATTGTGTTGAAGTGCGTTTAAAAGGTGCTCTCACTATTGTTGATTTCCGGCTACGCTACTGTTTTTACTGATGGGTTGGCTTAGGGTCATATCATAGGAGACAGATTCTTCTGAAAACTACGAAAGAAAACAAAGTTGCATCAGTGCAGTGCAGTAGAATTATTGGTGCAGGGATAAGAACTCAAATCCCCAAAATGCTAAAAGGTTGCTTTATGTTTTGGATGCTAATAAAACAGGAACACCAAGGTCTTGGGGAAGCTAAAATGAAGGACCTGGCTATGGGTACAGAATTTTTTGTACAAAAATTGTACAAATCACTGTTGGGGACCCACTTTTGGGTCTCATAAGAGTGATCCGAACCGTTCATTATTCTTAGAACATTTTTTCGAGGGGCCCCACAAAATTTCAGCTCAATCGGACGGTTAGAAGTGCTTGAACCAAAGTCCCACCGTTTCAATCACTTCTAACCGTGTGGGACTTTGGTTCAAGCCCTTCTAACCGTCCGATTGAGCTGAAATTTTTTGGGGCCCCTCGGAAAAATGTTCTAAAAATAATGAACGGTTTGGATCACTCGTGTGGGACCCAAAAGTGGGTCCCCGAGAGCGATTTGTACAATTTCTGTACAAAAAATTATGTAACTGTAGGTTTACCCTAAAATGAATGTTTGTCCATTGTAGCTAGCTTGGGGGTCGATTGGCTGAGGGGTTAACAGGGGTACTAGTTATACCCCCTAAAATAATCTCAGTCCCACCTGTTAAGACATGGTTTGGGAGCAATTTACAATCCCGGATAACTTAATGTACTACCCCCTTATACCCCCTACCCAATTACCCCCGTACCCCCATTTATCTCCCTTTTCGTTGTCTTCCACTCGATCCCAGACCTAGCAGCTAAAACACTGTGGTGGGTTTTGAGATCTCGGTGCTCTGGCGATTGTGAGGCGATTTGCTCTTCTCCACCGATCTGCTCCACCGATCTTCGATTCTCCACTGTGAATCTCCGGCGACAGAAGTCTTCGTCTCTCCAGGTAACTCTTTCACTCCTACTCATCCCGATCCAGTCCTCTCTCTCTCTCTCTCTCTCTCTCTCTCTCTCTCTCTCTCTCTTTCTCTCTCTCTCTATGGGAGTTGATCGAAAAATAAAAAGGTTTTCAGTTTCATGTTGATTTTAAACAGGTTCTTTGTGGATTTGATGACTCTGTTGTACATCTATATTTTGTCGTGTTCATTATCATGTTCACTTTGTTGGTGTTTTGAGTTTCACTTTCTATTTGACTGTGTTTATGTCCAGTCCATGTTGTAGAGGGCAATGATGATAGCCCTGAGCCCATGTGTGTGTGTGTGTGTGTGAATGCCCAGAATTTGACTGTGTTTATGTCCAGATTTGGGTTTGACAGAAGTTTATATGTAACATGCGCCGATTGGTTATGGGTTTAACAGGGGTACTATTCGGTGCAATTGTAGCAATAGTCATCCAGTTTGTGATAATTAAATTACTTACACCCCGTTTGGATGGGGTATTATTTTCAAGGGGATAAGTTTTAGAGGGGGATAAGATAAGAGGGGGTATTATTTTTGGAGGGGGCCCCAAATTGATGTGATGTTTATGGAGGGGGGATAAAAAAGTAGATGGTTTCGATGAGGGATTAAACAGGGGGATAACTTTTGGCTTGATTTGGATAACTTAAAAATAAGAGGGGGTGGATGATGGAAAAAGCTGTCAAATGACTTATTTGCTCTTGTGGTGTACCAAACCTTTTATTAATGGTTAATTTAAATATATGATTACATGAAATAATTTTTTTTAATTTTTGGATGATTTTATGTTTAATTAAGTTATTTCACCGGAAAAAAATATTTTTTTTTATTTTTTTATAAAACGTTTTTTTTTTAATTAAACATTTGAATGGTTGGTTGTCCATAAAAAAAATTGAAGAAAGTTATTTATTTATTTTCATTTGTTGGGCTATCTTATTTTGTTTTTTATTACATCAACACTATGAATAATAAATGAACAAACTAAAACATTTATTAAATGGGTCACTCATACAAAAAAAAATTACAAAGAAATTTTATTGAACTCTCAAATAAAATACAAATTTATTTGAGATACAACTAAAAGGACTTTAAAAAAACGAACATGTGGTCTCAAATAAATATACTAATTTATTTGAGATTTATTACAAGGACAATAAAGTGCATTACTACGAGTTTATTTAATAAACTTTCACCAATTTCGATCTACTGACGTTCAAAGCAAAAGCTCCATCCGTCGAACAATGGAAATTGTTTGTCCTTGATATTCATAACCAGTGGATGAACCTACATAAAGAGGGGGGAAATTGAATGAGTATTAAATAATTTGACTAATATTAAATATGGAAAATATTATAACTTACTTGCATATAATTAGTCCACACTTCATTTGCTGCAAGAACCTTTTTTTCATTTGCATCCCAAGAAAACCCTTCATGCATAAGGATTTGATGACTAAGGTATAATAAGTAGACTTCCATGTCTTAATCTTACCTTCTATGTGAATTTCCGTTATACCACTTTCGGGGTTAGACTCGGCCATTTGATTTTTCAACACTTGTAGGTAATCGGGACGAAACCCGAAATCTGATTGTCAAACTTCCATCTGTACAAGGCTTGTCAGGCATTGTAGTAAAGTCTCCTCCTCATCGGAACTCCAAGTCCGACAGGGGTTGGTCGTACTCCGGCGTGGCCTTGGCCTTGACATGATACAAAAGAAAATAGGCAGTGTTTGTATAAGAGGTTGGAATGAAGAATTGAATCTAAGATAGGCCTATTTATTGGTGTTTTTGTTGACTTGAAATATTAGTTGGAAAGTTCAGTACTTAACGGTCAACAATAACATGGGTACCTACCCTTTCAGTTTGAATACACCAAAAAAACATACTTTAAACATGTTACTTACCATTCTTCATTCAATGAGACAAACCAAAAGTTATAGGTTTAGTAGAAGTCAAATATCGTAGTCATATAAAATCTTACAAATTTCATACAAGTTATAGGAATTACCACCACTCATTACATAATACATTCAAATTAAAGCAAGTCAGTACATATGGGTACTAAAAACTAACATATTTAATTACCACAAACGCTATTATCGTTGCCATTGCTGCACCGAGTAAAAACCATGTCAATTTCAGGCACCACGTTTTCTGCACAAGTCTTGTTCCCTTGTCGTCATTAACGACAGCTTCCATAGGGATAAGCAATGGTGCGTGACCTTCCAAATGTTGATCCTCCACATTACCCCTCCTCCCAGCCGAGCTTTCCAAAAACGCTTGGAGAGCGGAGTTGGCGTCCTCCAATGAAGCATACTTCTCATAAATCGCACCCGAAAACCCATTCACCTGTTGGCTACAACTTGCCCAAGTATCATCTATTCCGGGTGTCCTCCCAACACATACGACATAGTATGATTTTTTTCCTGCCATGACTACTAATAACAAACAAAACATTAACGACAAACAACATGAAAAGGACATAATTCTAGCATGTTCAACCGTAAATTAGGGAAAGTAACAAGTAGGCTCAGATACTTCATTGTATGTAACCATTTTTAAAGACACAAGGTGGAGACTGCAACATTAGTTGCCAAAAGGCCATCTAAAGTTGCCTCGCCTGCAAATCCCCGTCTTACCAATACAAATGTATCATCACTGCCCACTCAATTCTACGTAGAAACAAATCCCATACAAATTCCATAATGCAATGCACAGTGACAGACATGCACTGTACAGGATACACGTGTGCAAACTCCATCTAACAAGGCAACCAAAAAATTGCACATGTTTAGGCACTGCACAGAGTGCACTGCACTTAGGCACACACTTGCAGACCTAAACTTGCACTGCACGCACCTGCACTCATGCACTGCACTCACAGCACACACCTGCACTTGCACTACACTCACACACTGCACCAAACACATTCAAATGAACAGATAGCACATAACCAGTTCATCACAGCAGCAGTAGCAATTAACACCTCAGTAATGCCTTTTAAAAAATAGCACAATGCAGGTGTGTGAGTGAAGTGCATAAGTTTAGTGTAGGGCAGAAATTGTAGGGCCTTTGCCCCAGTTATTCATCATAGGCACAATCACTTGACACACTTGGCAAAACTTACACACCTGCACTGCAATTGCACTCACACACCTACAGTAGCAGTACTAGGCCATTGCCTCAGTGATTCATGATAGTGCAATTGCACTCACACAATTACAGTAGCATTACCAGGCCATTGCCTCGCTGATTCATCATTGGCATATTAAAAACCTATTTTAACAGATATTACAGCAACAGCTACAACAGAATAACAAAAGGCTGCTACAATACTACAGGTACAAAACTACTGCACTCACACACCTACACTTGCAATGCACTCACACACATGCACTGCACTTCTGCACACATGCACTCACACTCACACACTGCACTTGCACTGCACTCACACACCTGCAGTTGCACTACACTCACACACACTGCACTCACACACTTGCACTTGCATTGCACTCACACACACTGCACTCACACACCTACACTCACACACATGCACTCTCACGCACTGCACTCACACACCTACACTTGAACTGCACTGCACTCACACACACTGCACTCACACACCTGCACTGCACTTCACTACACCATGCACTGCACTCACACACCTGCACTTGCACTACTTCACTACACCATGCACTTGCACTTGGCTACTCATAGCACAGATAGCGAAACGAAAACCATACTTTAAGGCTTTAGCCATGGGCTCAGGTTTGACATCACAACCACATCACTGCCCAAAAAAATCCAATCACCAACTAATGGAAAAAGTAAATGCTAACAATGCAGCATCATCATACAGTTAACCATCACAGAGCTACCAACAGAGCAACCATAAACATCAGAATGCAGCTACCAGGGGTACAATGTTCTCAGAAATATCAATGGGCTCAGGTACGACATCATTGCCCAGGTATGAGTGCATTGCAAGTGCAGGTCTGTGAGTGCAGTGCATGAGGGTCACTGCCCAGAATTTCATCTCAGGAATATCAAAGGGCTCAGCTACCACATCACTGCCCAGAAAACTAGAAAGATACCACATGGTTATAGAACAGCAACAACAGACATAGCAAAACCAGTTACAGCAGCACAAAGGGAGTGCAGGTGCATCAGTGCATGGGGTAATTTCAATGCAGCAGCAGTTCAAGCCCAGAAACAGATATAAGGCACCAATTAACAGTAACAAACAGCACTGCACTCACCATAATTTCAGGTTTTACCCATGGCCTTAGGAACAACAACACAACCTCACAAATGGGGTCAGGTTGGCATCACTGCCCATAAAACTTCAACACAATGCAGAACCAAACTACAACATCAACTCATGTAACATTACCAATGCCCAAAACTGGGCATCTTTCACACACACCTGCACTTCAACACAGTCATTAAGCATCTGAACACAGTACAAAGGACTCAGATATATCAAATTCATCCATAGGGTACGCATGGCTGCAACGCACGTTGCCCCGCCAAGGTAACTACCTTCGTTGATGACATTTCTAATCATCATTGCCCAATCGAAAGCCAACAGACACCCAAAACCTGTAAAGTCAACATATTCCCATTCATTAATGAAATTTGACCATGAAAGTACATTTTCTTACTTTATCAACAACATAGTAACGAGTTTATCTACCATTGTAGTTTAGCTCATACAAATAGACAAACCACTTACCAACTAATTACATTACAATAGCAAATGACCTTGTGTATAGTACATGAAACATCGGCCACTTCAAAAATTGGGCCACTAAATATACAAAAACTACTGTTTAGTATCGGCCTCTTCAAAAAGTAAGTCAATTCTTTCCCTCAACCTATCGGACCAAAGACTTCACCCCTCCATACGGCCTCAACCCAAGCTTGTTTGACTTCATCACGAGTGTTCAAGAATTGGTCTACCCTCTCATCCTTCTCTCCAATAACGGCAGCCAACTTGAATTATTGTGTCAAAGTAAGATCAAGTTTCTCTAGCAATGGGGGAATCGTCGCACGGCGTGCGGATAACTCTTTCTCATATCCCATTGAGTTGGCCATCTTCCCCATGTGCACCAAGCTCTCCGTGTACCAATTCCCCATGCTTTTATTAAGCTTAACGTCATCACCCAATCTTGTCCTCTTCTTTCCCTTGTTACCTTCCGGCATTGGCCGGAGGCGTCGTGGACGTTGGGATTGCCATACGACGTGCAGCGGTCGATGGTGTGGAACCCGTCGGGGTGGAGGTACGGGGGTGGCTGCCCCCGTCGGGGTGGAGGTGCGGGGGGTGGACGCCCTAGGTGTGGAACTCAAAGGTGTGGACGTCCGGGGGGTGGATCCGGTAGGTGTGGAGCTGCGGGGGGTGGATCCCGTAGGTGTGGAGAATTGACAAATTCTTCAGTAAACAACTCTTCGTAGAACTCCCCTCCCCCTTGCATTAACCCTTCAATAGTAAGATCCTCACTTCCAATCTCGGAAGCATCATCTCCAAACAATTCTTCTACGTTAGCATTTCTTGGAGGCGATGCCTCCATTTGCGTGGGATCCTCCGCACCTACCCCGGTTGCCCTATCTTTCCCAAACACGATTTGCCAATCATCATAGTAAGGGAAACGCTTCTCATACACTTCCTTGGCCTTCTTAGGGTTGGCCTACACAAATAATTAATGTTTAGCACATTCTCATATGCTTTAACATAATCATTAAAGCATAAATAAGTTACCTTTTCATACTCGTTCCACACATCCTCCTCCATATTTAGGCGCTTGTTCACATCATCCCAAGCAAACCCACTAAGCGATAAAATGTCATACAATTTGTGGTACATTGCTCTCCAATACTTCACCTTGGAGTCGATGTGGGGGGAGGCCTTTAAGTGGCTATCCGGTAACACCTTCTCCAATTCCCTCTCAAGCAAGGTGAAGAAACCGGGTTTAAAGCCATTGTCGGCACTCCACTTGTCACATATTTCATTGACCATTATTTTCATTAATGCATCCTCCTCCACTTTCCTCCATACCCTACGTTTCCTTGGTGTCTTTTGGGTAGACACTTGGGGTTCTTGGGTATCCATTTCTGCAAATGCATTTAAATTTGCAACAAAATGTAAAGCACAACGTACATTGTTAACTATAAAACCGTACAATTAATTGAAATATCTTCCAACTTCACATTACAATTTCTTCAACCAATTCATACAAATACGTCAAACCAAGTCATTAATACAAACTCCTAATAACAAGTTCTTCATAGAAATACTAAAAACATGGTTCTTAATACATAATCCCAAAACATATGGTTGTCAATCATGGTGGAAAAACCTCTTGTCCCCCACCATTTGCTAGCCAATGGTTGTACATGGTCGTAGCCAAGCCATCCCTCTCCGCGGTCCATTCATTAGAAGTGTCTATGGTGGTTATGCGGTCATCATCTACCTCGACATCGTGGAGGTGATCTTGTTCCCACCGCGTGTACTCCAACTCAACCAGATCATTAGGCATCTCTCTTTTAATGAGGTTATGGAGAATGCAACATGCTGTGATGATACGGGTTTGAGTCTGGATTGGGTAGTATGTGGGAGACCTCAAGATTGCAAATCTCATTTTTAACACACCAAAGCTCCTTTCAATGACATGCCTAGCAGCGGAGTGCTTCATGTTGAAGTACTCCTCTTTGCTAGCTGGCATGTGACCTTGCCTCCAAATGTTAAGATGATATCGTTGGCCGCGGTACGGTGCTAGAAAACCCTCCCCGTTTGTGTATCCATCATCCACAAGGTAGTAATGTCCTGTAACCAATGGAAGTTACGACATTGAAATAGTTTAAGGGACGGTTTATCAATGTAATGGATTGAACGGAAAGGTGAGGATTTGGAACATACCATGGGGAATTTTCAAACCATTGGGTCTTGCGATGGCATCTCTGAGTATTTTAGAGTCAGTGGCTGACCCTTCCCAACCAGACAAGACAAACACAAATTTTAGGTCTCGGGTACAAACACCTAAAACATTTGTAGCAATCTCACCCTTCCTTGACCTATAACGTGGCTTGTCGGCTCTCTGGGGATTAACTGGCACAAAGGTCCCGTCCAACGCCCCAAGGCAATTCTACGAAGCATTTCAATAGGTTATTGCAAGTAAGTACATATGGTTGATATGAAGTGTAAAGTATATATTATGTACTATCTTTTTTATCGAAAGTGTACCTGAAACCAACTCCATCTACTGTCATGGTAATTTGCAGGTACAGGCTCGGGATTTACAAGAAGCATTCTATGAAGGCGCAACACAGCTTGGAGTACGGCATTGAAATGCCTACTTATCGTTTCAGTGGATCTCCAAAACTGATAATGTGCTTTGTATGGTGCGCGAGGATCCATAAGAAAATAGCTACCCTCTCCTCAACACATACATAACGAGAGTCCCCTAAGCCATCACTTCTCACTAAAATGCACAACCTCAAAAATGTTTGCCTGTTTACCCTCAACTGATCGTGGCAATCAATCTCATTACCATTGACCAGCCTATTGACAGCATTTACTTAGGTCTGGTAGAAATTTGGATTTTGGGCACACTGATAAGCACACAAATATGTAAATATTAGTGGGCTTAAATCCTCGAGTTTTATCTTATTATTATGTTTATTATTAATTTTTATAAGATATTGTGCGTAAGGTTTGTTTTGAGTGTTTTAGGAGAAAACGGGATAAAAATGGTGCATTCGATGCTATGCGGAGGTGTGACGTGCCACACCGGATAATTTTCCAAGGCAATAACTCCACCAAGGAAAAAATGCAAATGAGGAAAAGAAAGTCAGGAAGTTGGTGGACGGCTGGGAATCAGTAAATGGAAACAAATATCGCGGTGTCCAGATGATATCTTGTTTCGCCCCACAAAACACATGCCAAGCACATAAATTACAAGAGTTATACTGTTTTATTCCCGGGATTAAAAGAAGAAATTTGACTGTTCCTGCACCCCAATCGGACACCGTTTTGAACATCAGTCGAGAGCGTCGCGAACCCAGTCAATGCAAGTGTCACAATCAGTGACTCTTTCCCGTTTCTTTTCCCTTTACTTTTTTATTTTTCTTTTTCTTTCTTTTGCCTATATAAGGCATGTGAGGTTCAGTAACGAAGAGTGAGTTTTTTTTAGGAGAAAAAATAGACAGTTAGGATTGAAAAAAAAAACAGTCTATCTTTGTCTCGTTTATCTCTCTTTCTTTTGTCTCTTTCTTCTTCTGTTTTTCTTCTGTCTTTCTGATTTCAAGCCAAAGAGCTGAGAGCTCTTCCCTCTTATACTGTAATTCAATTCAAGGTTATATTGTACTGTAATAAATTTGTAGTTTTTAAATTCTTGTTTTTAATTTCATCTTTATATTTCTTTGCAATTTCAATTTTTAGTTTAGATTCGCTTAATCAAAAGATTGAGGTTTGGTTGTGAGTATGCGCAAACTACTCGGCTGTTTCTCACACCGAACTCGAATCTAAGATTAGTCTTACTTGTGGATTCCTTTGAAATTGAAAGGAGGACACCTTTGGTCTACCCTCCTGTACACATTTCATCGGTACACTCTTAAGACCGATCTTTTTAATCACTTAAATAAGCCGTAATGTTTAGTGTAATTTTTAGCTTTTCCTTGGCGAGTTCTTCGTCAATGGAGGAGTAGTCATAGACCCGGCCTAGGGTGATCACCACCTAATGGCCTAAGTGGATTCGTGATCCTCACACCTGAGCAACAAAGTTTGTTTGTGTTTAATACGGGCTTGTAACTATCGATTTAAAACTCAAGATTGATATGTTTTTTATTATGCGTCGACAATGGCTTTGCCACGCATAATGCTTAAATCGATGTCATTTTGAGGGTTTACCAAACTTCCAATCAAGCCTTGATTAAACCAAACTCTAAAAAAAATAAAAGTATAATTGAATTACCTTCCGGTTGAGCATAGATTTACCTTATGACTCAACTGTGTAAATTGTGAGAATTATGAATCTATTTAGGTGATAGGTGGTGTGAACCTTGGCCCGAGCCTTTTAGTTAAATTTTAATCAAATCTTTAATTTCCTTTTTAAGCTGAAAATCGCAATCACAAACAAATCAAACCAAAAAGACAGTTTGCCGCTTTAAGGCTAAAGAAACCCTCATTCGCGAGTCAACCATCACGCTCAGCGCATTCGGTCTCTGTGGATTCGACCCGGTCTTACCGGTTATCTTGCTACGCGATACCTAGCCCTACGCTTGGGGCGACACCTTTTGCAATACAATCTAAGGTCGCAAGCACACACTCTGGACGAGGATACTGCGCCGTGGATACAATGAACAAGTATGGGCGAAACACCCCCATTGCAGCTTGAATGAAGGTGTTTAACGCTATCATTGCCTCTTGCTCTTCTCTTCTTCGCAATTGTTTTCGGTTAAGTCTTGCCATCCTATTAAATAACTCAAAACTGTTTCATGATGAGTATGACCTAAATATCATTATCCTACCAAACTCATATGCATAGCAAGCCTTATATTTGTACAAGTAAAAACCAACCTGCGAACCTAATGTAGTTTTTAAGTTTTCGTTTTCGTCTTCTCCAACAAAACCGTAGTTGGTTGAAGCATTTACATAATGATAATAATAATAATATTAATAATGATATATATATATATATATATACAGTATTATATATACAGTAATATAAAATGTGAAAAAAATTTAGTATATATGTGTATATATATACAAAAAACTTCCAATCCAAACTCCCGGATTTTATAACGTCCGGACCTCCACCTTCCCAATATTTTTTTGAAAATCCGAACCGTTAGATGTGTTTAAAACGTGATTTTAAGGTCCAACGCGAAGATTTGGCAAAAAAAAATAACCGGAAGGGCTTGATCGGGCAGTTTTTCATAAAGCTGTTTTTATAGCGTTTTTGTGAAAACCCCGATCAAGCCCTTCCGGGTATTTTTTTTTGCCAAATCTTCGCGTTGGACCTTAAAAACACGTTTTAAACACATCTAACGGTTCGGATTTTCAAAAAAATATTGGGAAGGTGGAGGTCCGGACGCTAGGTCCGTAAAAAGGGGTTTGGATGTGAAGGGGTTCCTATATATATATATGTTAATGTATATATTTTTTTCTAAATACCTTACAATATGTATATATATATATATATATATATATATATATATCGTATATAATACTGTATATACTGTGTAAATAGTTCGAGTACATCATGACAAAGGTAGAGAAAGGATTAATGTCACTCATACAAATACGATACAAACACAAAAAACCCTTCATGTATGCGATACAAACACAAAAATGTCACAGATCTGGAAAAACCCTACGAAAATAGATCGGATAAACTGAAGAAATGGAAATCTCAGTCATCGATTGAAGGTACAGAGTACACGTATGTAACGTTTGAAGCCATACCTGAGTGATGAGAAGAAATCGCCAAGAAATCGCCCAGAAATCGTCCAAACCGTTCCTCTGCTCGAAACACCACAACCCTAGCACAGATTGTGAACGATGGAGTCGTAAAAGGGGATAACAAGGGTTATTTTCGTCAATAACCCTCCCCTTCTACAAGGGGATAACTTTTGGGCAGGGTGGAGGTAGCCCAAATTTTATCAGGGAGGAGGAGGTCGCGGCGTAGATCCGAAGAGATATCAGGGAGGAGATGAAGGGTTCCCAACAACAACATAAGCGTGGGCCCCCCCTCTTAAGAGGGGGTGAAAAAATATGAGGGAGGCATATCCCCTATCCAAACGCCCCCTTAGTTTGTAAAATGTTGGTTCCATACAAGTCTAAAACATAGACTGATTTGTAATGAATGCAACTTGCATTTGATACTTTGGAATATGGCAGTATGCTACTATCTTGATTTTGTAATGAATGCCAAGTGGTGGTTACATTTTTGTTGTTAACATCAAATTTTCAATGTTGAATGACAAATATTGGTCACAATCTAATTTTGAACTTCACATGCAAAGTATAATTGTGCCTACCCAATATTCAATTTAGAATGGGTGCTAAGTACATTTCAACTAAATTGACTAATTGTCCACCACATTGCAAGTAAATTGACTAATTTGTCTACGTATCATAGATGATGTTAGGATTATAAAAAAAAATAATAATAACAAATAAGTGGAAATACCAACAAAATAATTTGTAAGTTGTATTCCTCACAAATTCAAAAAAAAAAAATACTAAGTTTTATTCCGTACAAATAAAAAAAAATCAGATTTTTTTATTACAAAATTTAATTATAATACCTTCCAATTTTTTACATTTATAATTTATTTAATTCGTCTTTTATTTATATAATTAAATTAATGTTTAATCTACAAATAACCATGAACAAGGGTAATTAGGTCATTTGACTGGTTTTTATAGGGGTGCTCACGGTCCGGATCGGTCCAGATTGGCATGAATCCAATCCTAATCCGCGAGTCACGGTTTTTTGAAAATACAATCCGTGTCCGATCCAAAAGTCTCACGGTCCGGATTGGCATGAATCCAATCCGAACCGCGAGTCACGGATCGGTTCCGGATTAATCCGCGGATTTTCAACTTATTCGAAAAAAAACAACAAACAAATGCAGTAAGGCACTAGCACGTAGCAAATGCACTAAATAGAAAGTTGGAAACCCCAATAAAAAACAACAAACTACAAAGGCAGTAGAGTGTAATACAAATACTTAGTTACATCAAAGTCCAACATAAAAAACAACATTTGAGTGAACAATTTCAAAACACAAGGCAGCAAGCAATCACTCTGGAATCAATTTCAAATCACTTCAAATGCAAGGCAGCAATCACTCTGGAATTGGATCAAGTGAAACCTTTTGTAGAGATAACAATGTAACCCATTTCATATAAAAATATCAAATTAACCATATTTATATAACTATAAAAGTCATAAAATTATATATATATAATTTTATATAATAAAAATCTCACGGTCCGGATCGGTTAATCCACGGTTTCAAAATCAAAATCCGTGTCCGATCCAAAGTCACGGTTTTTTATTTTTTGAATCCGTGTCCGGACCATTAATCCACGGTTAAAATCCAAAAGGTACGGATCGGTTCGGTCCGGACCGGATTCACGGTTCACCGGTTTTTTTTAGCAGCCCTAGGTTTTTATAATATCCACCCAACCTTATACCTCCATATAAAAATCAAAACAAACCAAGTACTATTTTATCCACCTTTCATCCAAACCAAGTATTATTTTATCCACCCTCCATAAATGTCACATCAATGTGGGCCACCCTTACTAACTAATACCCCTTACAATTTAATCCCACCAAAACCTATCCCGCATCCAATCGGGCCCTTGTTGTACTAATGTTTATTTGGTTCATCATGGATTCAAATTTCAAAGCACACATTTCTGGGTTCACTTCAATTTTGAACAACTTCTACTGCAATGCCGAACAGAAGAATGTTGAAATTGTACAATTTTTTTTATTGGCATAGAAATTTTTCATTCAAAATAAATGATAAAAAAATAAAATGGTAGAAAAAGAAATGCGTCGATCATTCCGGTTTCTACTGCGTTCTTAACATGCAGTTGATCTTGTTCATTCAAATCTACTCTGTTTTTGTTATTTAGCCTATCTTGTTTCGAGGACTAATTCACTTCGAACCAACTGAACTTAAATTGGTGAACATGATGTTATTCTCTACAAGTCATCAAGGAACGCAAACTAGAAAACAACGCACTAAGTTAGCTTATGTTGTACTACCATTCACTCTATTTGTTACTGTAATAGGCTTTGAGCAATACTACAATTAGGGATGGCCATCTCTGCCGACCCGTCCCGATCCAATCCGTCCCCTCTCCGAATGAGTAAGGGATTCGGGGAATTTGTTAGGGATCAAGTAGGGGATGGTATAGTCAATTCCTGCCCCGGGAATGGTCTAGTCAGTCCCCGCCCCGATCTCCGCCCAGCCCATAACCCCGTTAACACATATATGTGTTTTATAACTTATAAGGGGTTCTGAACTTCTAATGCTAAAAAAATGGAGTAAAAAATAGTGCTCATATAAATATTTCCATCTCTCACACAGTCACACTATTCCAGTATGGGAAAAAAGAGATAATGTTAAATGGTTATGTAGCTATTAAATCTGTGCTATTTGGCCGCCATATGAAGTGAGTTTCACCTTTGATATTCAACCGACACCCGCCAAATGATATTGCATTTAGGAAGCAAGAATTGAGATGTTAAGGTTTGGATCCCCGATTCCCCGTGGAGATTACCGTTCCCCGTTGGGACAAGGATGGAGGTTAAAAAAAAATCCCCTGTGGAGATTAGGGAGGGGATGAGGATTGATATGGTTCAGGAATTGGGAATGGAGGTAGTGGTATCCACCCCCTACCCTCCCATGCCCATTCCTAACTACACTGACAACTATATTGAATGAGCCCGAAATTTGCTGATGAAAAAATACAAAGAATGAGTCCAACATTTAAAAACTCAACTCCATGTTCATAACATGTAAGATTGTAGATTTAAAGCAATTACTTGCAGGCTTTTGAGCAATTATGCCATCATCTGCAAACCTGGGCCTCAATAGCTTATTTTCTACTCTACTGTTCCTAGTCCCTTATTGTAGATTTCAGTTTTTCTAAAATTTTAAGGTGCTATTTCCTTTATTGCCTCATGTTCTAACTCATTTGAAGTACATAGATATGGTATTCTTGAGGATAGTTTTGAAAAATAACCAATTAAAAATTCTAAACTTTCCAAGAGGAACAAATATTTTAAAACATCCTAAACTAGAATAGTACACTAATGATCGGGAACGGAGAGAGTATTTGGATCCCTATCCTCTCAATTCATAAGTGCAATGGAGATTTCTATTTCATTTAACGGAGCTAATTATCACTTCATTTCGCAACGAACATATAAGATAAAGTTGAATTCTTTACTTGAATGAAATTTTACCTAATTAAATTTGTTCATTAGATTTTGCACTTGAACAACAAGAATTACTAGTCATTCAAGGGAGTATATGTCATTCTACACTCTAATTTTCTTGACTTTACGGATGATTTTTACTATTGAGTTATGATGAGTGTTCATTCATTTTTTAAATTTACTATGCTATAATATGCGCAGATCAACCGAATATTGAAGTGGAATTCTAACGTGAAGCTGGAATTTTGTGTTCCGATTATTAGGATAGACAATGCTTTGTTAAATTAAATTACATATAATTTGATTTATTGGATCCATTAACCTTCAAATACTGCTATTACTTCTTTTTTTTCTGAATTTGAATTGTTCATGCTTATTTCATGTATAATTCTTTTTCTTCAACAGTAAATGTAATTAATAAATTTAATTACTTAAAAGAAACATCCCGGTTTCATTTAAGTTAAACAATCTTTTACATTCATTGTGAAATCACAATGCTACATACTTAGAAAAAGCATCTAGAATTTTCCTAGAATTTGAAATCAGTGGCCCAGAATCACTGTCATTTATTTCAAAATTTGGGCAATTTCCTAGGTGGATTTTCTGGGTACGTAAACTTTCCGTTGTGAAATAAGTAAGGTGTTAACTCCATATTTAATGGAATAGAGATCTATGTTTCACCCATAAGATGGAGAGGATGTGGATCCGCAATTTAGGAATGGCAATGGGGCGGACCGGAATCGAATTTTCCCTCCCCCACACCCGTCCTGTTCCTTTTGGAGGTGGACTTGGAGCGGGGGAAATTGAAGATATGTCAAGTTTGGGGATAAATCGGGTCCCCATTTACCATAAAAAATTTTGCTAACTTTGTTCTTTAGAATGTTTTGACCAAAAAATGAGACATTGATAAGTAATGAGAATTAAAAAAATATCACCAAAGTAAACAAAGACATAAAATAGGAGTTAATTATTGTAATAATCTGAAGTTTTTAATAAAATTTAGGATTATTTAATTTCATTTTAATTACTTTAATTGCGTTATTTAATTTCTAATTGCACTTAGGGCCCTTAATTTGCAATTACTACGGTTTATACCCTAATACTTCTAAATTGCTACAAATTCGACCCTAAGGCACGTTTACATTTTAATCGCGAACATTACATTTTTATAAATTCATTTCATACGTAATTATACACGTTCACACACATACACAAGCAATATTAGTACACATACACATATGTGCATACATGTACTTTATACATACATACTCACTCCACACTCAACCAACCACCCCACTACTTATTCCAAATCAACCCAACACCACACTCCACCACAAAATCAGTCCCCTCACTCTCCCCATGACTGATTTCACACTCCCTCGCCCTCCCCCATCGCTTTCTAACCCACTATGGTACTTCTTTCACCCATCCTACACTCCAAACTCCACCCAAAACCCATTTTATACTCCCCCAAACCCAAAATTCGTCCGCACCCTCTACTGCCCCTCTTCTTAAATCTCTTCCTCCTCCAAACTCTCCCAAGAACTCCCAAACCAAGAACACAAAGCCCCATTACCATCCTTCAAGTTTTAGAGTGAGAAAAGTCAAGAAATTTGGATTTTCACTTCAAAACATCAACCACAAGCTCCCACCTCTCATATTCCACTTCAACATCATCCAACACACTCCAAGGTACCCACATTTCACTACCAAATCCACCCAAGGCCGGCCAAAGAGTCCCTCCACCGGTTTTTCGCAAAAACCCGTTTTTCGCCAAATCTTCACAAAACAAGGTAGAAACTCGTACCCAACCTATTCCAAGATTTTGAATGAGTTAGAATAGTATAGGAATAATTTAGAGTTGATGGGTTAAAGCCCCAAGTCAAGGATTTCACGAAACCCGAGTCAAAACGTGATGTGACCCTTTTTACCTCAAACCGTGTTTTCGTGCTTAGTAAACCTTAGATTCATCGTGGTTCATGTTTTTAACTATTCCAAGCATGTTTAAGACTTTAATAAGTGTTTATGTGAGTTTTCCCATTAATTTATTGTGCTTAACCTTGTTCTTGATCGTTGTGTTAAAGTTAGGGGCTTAAAGTGTAATTTAGTGAAAGTTGGCGTGCGTACTTGTGTATTATTTACGAAACCAATTTTTATCAACTAAGTGTAACTACTGGAAATTTAGGAGTTTAAATAAATGACCAAAATGCCTTTCGGGTGTAAAATGACTATTTTGCCCTTGTGTGTGTAAATTACATAATGTGTAGTTTTGTACTTAGTAAAAAAAATCAAGGAATTGCGTTTTGTACAAGTTAGGACTTTATTAACTAAAATAAATTATTTTTACGTATTTACCCTTGTTGGTGACAAAATTACCTTTTTGCCCTTGTATTATGTTTATTTACAAAAAGCCCCCCAGAGTTTGTAAATTACACTGAGGACCCTAGAATCGTGAAATTACTTTTGTTACCCTTATACTTAAAATTTCGATGGCGACCCCTTATTTCTATAAATTACGTTTATGACCCTATATTTTATTTAATTACGTTAAGGCCCCTTGTTTTCAATTACTTTGGTTTGTGATGACTTGTGAACTTGTGAATCGTGTTATTTGATTTTGTGACCCTTAGAATATCGTTATCGCTTTGCTTCTACTGTTAAGTGCACTTCCCATAACGTGTTAAATGTTAGAATGGACAACTAGGTTCCCGGGTTGGGTGATCGTACGCGGATATCACATAGACGATGAGGTTCATGAAAAAGTGAATTGGAATTGATTGATGGGGAGTTACCCCGAGATTGTTGTTGAATGACAGTTCCGCCAAGTGATTGTTTCGGAGGATTGTTTGGCAGTCTGCCTTGATTTCGAAACCCTAGGATGTGACACTCTGTGATTTGCTTCATTTGAATTCTGAGGCGTTATAAGGGTGGACGTATTATAGACCAGTTTCAGCTATATACCTACAGGACCTGGCAGTTTCCATACGTAGCCCGGTGGTACAGTTTCATCCCTGGGAAATTCATCATTGCGAGGCGACTGACGGTAGGATTAAGTACGTAACTTATACCTTCCGTCAGGGCCCCCGAGTGAAGGGCAAATAAGGGGGGAGTAAATCACAGTTTGGTCATAGTCCTTAGTGGTTAACCGAGAGGAAAGTTCTCTAGGTTGAGAACTTAGATGAATATGTAAGTTAATGGCTAGTAATGAAATCAGTTATGTGTTTATTTTCTGCTTTACGATTAATTACTTGCTTATTCCTTTAATTACTGCTTTTCAATCATATATGTTGTACTTGTATGTTAAGCAAGGGTTGGGAGGGTTAGAGTAGCTATTGAATGGTTTATCGCTCACGGTGTTACACTTTGTGTGACCCTGGTATAATACTATGATGTTGCTTCGCGACTCGGACGTATTATGCCAGACTATAATCAAGCAGGCACCGTTGGTGTCGAAGGAGACGGTTATTTCGGAGTCGATGGTTTTCTGGCAGACCAGGCTCAGGAGGAGCCGTGGAATCCAGAGTTGAACCTTAATCTGTAGAACCCACCCCTTTATTTTTAATGTTGGGTCTGTAATATTAATTTCTCAAACCGTACTAAGTATTTTGTAATGGGCTGCACTTCACGTTTTCCAACGTGTACTCTGATGGAACTCTTTTTATTAAATTAATCCTAATTAGTTGTCTTAATTAATGCTTTCGAAAATCGGGGCGTTACAATTATCGGGTATTTTGTATTGATTATATCAAAATAACGAAATACACACACACACACACACACACATATAAATAAGTAATAACTATAAAGAATTGGTGCAAAGTGCATTATACATGTTTATACCATGCCCAATCCACCCCACCTTTTCAAAAGCTCTCGTGTCCACTCTATGAAATTTGTAAAGCCTAAGGTCCATGTACAAAAGTCGTGTTAGAGCATCCCCAATGGAATACTCAAAAAGAAAAATACTCAAATTAAGGTATTTGGATATTCAAAAAAAGGCTAACAATAGCATTGGGATAAATACTCAAAGTTAGCAACATTTTTTATAAATACTCAAATTTTAGCATTTGAATACTCAAAACTACCAATATTTTCCAATAATTAAACTTGGATACTCAAAACTACCAACATTTTCCCTTCTTTTGATTATGGTAAAAAATGAACCATTGCACAACTTCACATTGCTAACTTTAGAAACCCATTAGATGAATACTCAAAAGATGATGTGGCAACATTTGGGTATTCACATTTAAGTATGTCATTGGTGATACTCTTATTTACCACATTCAATTCATAAAATAGTGGCAATTACCTCCGCTCCGTCCCCACCTCCAATCTCCCCGCCCCATTTGCTTATCAGATCGGAGCTTACCCACTCGGATCGGGCCCATCGGGGTAGGGAGATTGGAGGCCGGGACGGAGCGGAGGTAATTGCCATCCCTAAATTTTCCGCATCCCTTAGCCTACAAATTACCAAAAAGGTCAAAAACTTTCCTTGAAGGTACGGATTCCCCTCGAACCTCTATACTAATATGCAGAAAAATTCCTTCGGGACACAGGAAAGACTCCCAAAATGGGATAGCCTAACTTAAATCACCTAAACACATTTTAGTAGTTTAAGATGTTTTCAATTTCATTCTCACTCTATGTTTTTACTCTCAATTCTTTGCTTTCGCAAATTCTAGTAGTTTCAGATGTTTTTCAATTTTCACTTTCACGTTCTTGCTTGCTTGCGTAAGGCACATTATGTGACTTGGTTTGCTATCTGATTTTGCTTATTTACTTGACAAGTAAATAAGAAGATAGATTATTTGACAAATAAACTACCAACCAAAATAAAAATAAAGAACCAAATGGTAGCCAAACAATATTATTACTAATTGTTTTGCATTTTGATTAATTCAAAACCAAACAAGCCCTTAAAAATCCACAGAAATCCAATCAGGGCCAATCCCATCCTTATCCGTCCTCAAATAATAAAAAATAATCTGGGTGCTTGCTAATGAGTTTAAAGAACCAAACAATATTAGTATTACTTATTGTTTTGCATTTTGATTAATTCAAAACCAAACGAGCCCTTAAAAATCCACAGAAATCCAATCGGGCTAATCCCATCCTTATCCGTCCTCAAATAATAAAAAATAATCTGGGTGCTTGCTAATGAGTTCAAAGAATACATTATTAGTTTGTGAACATCAACGTCATATGAATTGCACAGTGAAAAGTCAAAGCTGAGTTCAATGTTCTAATTGTGACAATTATCCATACACTACACGCTAAAATCAAAGACCAGTTTAATTAGGGAAGCATCAATTCCTATGTTATTATTATGGTCAAAGAAACGGTCTATAAATTTGACTTTACCACTTCTTATGGCATTCTAATGGGTGTCTAGGCTAAATAATTCAACAATAATAACATAACCCATCCAGTCCCCAATCAATAGAGGTATGGGCGGAGGAGAGTTGAAGACAGACCTAACCGTTGACAATATTTAAGTGCATCATCAAACAATGCATCCTAAACCTCCAAGAATTGAAAAGTGCAAATCATGCTCCAAAATTAGGGAGGGCAAGCCTAGAGATCCAAATCAATTTTTGTACTCATTACCATGCTGAATAACTAAGTCACGTTATTATTTTTTTGTCCTTATTCTATTTTTTCCCATTTATTAGTTTCACGTCGATTTTTTTGTGGATTATTAGTTCGTATCAATGAAAGGAAAAAAAATTATGATCAAAATCTTTAACAAATTCACAAAAAAAAATCCAAAACAAACGGACTTTTTGGATTAGTTTTATCTTTATTCACAAAATTCTAGTTCCTTTAATATTTTTTACTTTTTGATATACGGTGCCACCCTTTTTTTTTTGCCAAATGAGAGAATTGATATAGATCAAAGCTAGTATACAAGGGATACAGTTTCAAAACAAACATAACCGACATATAAACAACATACAAAACATAAACTGCAATAAGTACAGAGACCACTACCACAAAAAGTCAGGTAACATCCTAAGCAACCTGGCCTCCGTCCCCTATATCTGGATGAGAAATGAAATCAGTGGGAGCTTGCTTGGCAAGCAAATGAGCTCTCTCAACCTCCTTGCATGGGACTTTGGAGATCCTACAAAAGGCAAGATGCTGGATCTCGGATATGAGGTTGTCGATCAAAAAATTGTCGACCTAATCTTTGACATTATTAAAATATGCACTAAGTGAATGCGCTAACTGCTATCATATCTAATACAACATTAAAATAATTAGTACTACAAACATTATTAAAATCATTCCCTGTAGACCATAAACTTTCCAAGAGCTAAGAGTTCTACTTGGAGAGGGCCACGACTGTAAGAAGATAATGCAGTCTGGGAAATCCTCCAAATCAAGACTGTAAGAAGATAAGCATTGGGAGGGCACGTTTGCAAGACTAGCAGTAAATCCCAAGCCAAATCAGGTTTTTGTCCTTTCATTCTCCATCAATAACTAAGTCAAGATTTTTATTTTTTTGTCCTTATTCTATTTTTTTCCCATTTATTAGTTTAATTCTTGATTTTTTTTTGTGGATTATGGAAGATTATCAATGAAAGGATAAAAATTATGATCAAAATCTTTAACAAATTACCCAATTAAAAATCCAAAACTAAACGGAATTTTTGGATTAGAAATTTTATCTTTATTCATAAAATTCTAGTTCCTTTAATATTTTTTACTTTTTGATATACGTGTGACTTGATTAGGGAACAATTTCTACCATTTTTTTTTTGCCAAATGAGAGAATTGATATAGATCAAAGCTAGTATACAAGGGATACAGTTTCAAAACAAACATAACCGACATATAAACAACATACAAAACATAAACTGCAATAAATACAGAGACCACTACCACAAAAAGTCAGGTAACATCCTAAGAACCTCAACTGGCCTCCGTCCCCTATATCTGGATGATTTTAAATGAAATCAGGATTTTTAGCTTGCGATTATTTTGGATCGAAAGCAAATGAGCTCTCTCAACCTCCTTGCATGGGACTTTGGAGATCCTACAAAAGGCAAGATGCTGGATCTCGGATATGAGGTTGTCGATCAAAAAATTGTCACTGTAGTGGCTATCATATCTCCCTGCTAACTGCATGACAACATTAAAATAATTAGTACTACAAACATTATTAAAATCATTCATTGCAAGACCATGCAATTGCTTTCCGAAAGAAAGCTAAGTAAGTTCTACTTGGAGAGGGCCAAGACTGAAGTCTTCAAGATAATGCAGTCTGGGAAATCAAATCTCAATCAATTGTTTTCTTAAGATTAATTTAAATTAAGCCACACCAAGGTTTGTTGTCCTTTCATTCTCCATCAATATGCAGGAAGCAAGATTTTTGAGAGGTGGTTAATGAGGGACAGTGCTTGAGAGTAAATGATGGGAACTTGCAAATCGGTGAGGATGGGGTGCTCTGACTATGTTTGTGCAAGGAGGAAGCCCTTTTAAGCCCCTGAGTATTATCCCTTGTCATAGCTAAGACAACATCCAGATTGAACTGAATGTTTGAGAAAACCAATTGGTTCCTATTTTTCAAAATAGACCAAAGGGTAGAAATGAAGGGGAAGAAAAGTTGTCCGTCCTTGTGGAAGCAGATGATTCGATCCAACAGCCAGTCCTTGAAAGCTATAGACGAAGAGAAATTAAGGGTTGAGAGAAGGAGGGCACTGTTATTCCATACATTTCTTGTAGGATTACAGAAGCAGAATAGGTGCTCAATAGTCTCGTCTTCAGTACCACGAAGCGGGCATATAGGAGAGATATTTTGCATGCGGGTGTTGAGATTACTGCGCACAGAGAGGATGCCCTGGAGACATTTCCATATAAAAACCTTAATAAGATCAAGAAGTGAAAACCCGGACCTAATATGTTCTGGAAGGGATCCATTTATCGTACAGGAGGCTAATGGATTTCCCATTGCCCACTCTCCAGGAGATGTGCTCTACAATTAGGTCCGACCATGAAAGATACTCTTCCAAGCCCAAGAAGAGTTAGAGTGAGGTTTCACCTGAAGGAAGTTAACCTTAGAGCAATATCGTGGCAAGAGAATTTTGGAGGCTAGGAGAGAAGGGTTGTTGAGAAGCCCCCAACACGGTGCCACCCTTGGATACACACATATGATACATAGATGTGCCTTGTAATCGTTATTCTTAGGGGCTAAGCCGGATTAAATTTTTTGATATACAGTTTGCCTAGATTGTACATTCGGCTTCATTTGAATCCATTTTTTTTGGTATTCAGGACCTGGGATAGCATATGAAACCACCTGATAAAATTTGGCCTCTCCAATCCCCTGACTTACCATTCTTCTTTTTACAAAAAAATCATTATTAATTAAGATAAATGCAAACATTATTTATGTGTCCCTTCTAATTACCCTCAAAACTTATTTCCCTAGGAAAAAGGCCGTTAGGTGAAGGTTAGACAGGAAAACTATGAAAACATAAACACATTTTCATACGTTAGCTAGTGTACATGTAATTTGATTCTAAACTATTTTTTGGACTATTTGTCGAACTTCACTATTATATTGGATTATTTGGTTATTGGAATGAAACAAGATCAATTACTTTCATATGTGTTGACTTGTGATAATTGGTTTACAAGAGTCGGCCAAGCAATTTATGGATCAACACTATTTTCTCTTAATTTTCTTTCTCAATATATAAAATTCTCGTTTTGCCCCTGCTTATTTAGTTATTATTCTACCTATTATTGTCACTTTTTGTTTTTGTTTTTGTATTAGCAGATGTCAAGTCTCAAACTCAAGACCTTGGTGAAGTTGGAACAAACACCCAACCGACTAAGCCACCTTGCAAGTTCTTGTCACTTTTATTGTTCCATGCATTCCTTACCCTTCTTCTATCACTTTTCTTTTGGTTCAACGGTCAAGGGTTGTTCGGGCTAGCTTACCCTTGTTCCATGAATCCCTTACTTTTCTTCTATCACTTTTTTTTTTCAACGGTCACGGGTTGTCCAGGCTAACTTACCCACACCGTTACCACTCCCTCCATCCCAATTTATTTGTCCTTTTTAGGAGTTCGTATCATTTTTTAATTGATTATATCTCGTAATTTATATTGTTTTATGTGATACCGAAGACATTGTCTTATAGATTTTTTTTTTATCTATCAGATCAATATTGAATATAAAATTTGTTACCGATTTAAATTTATATCTAATTTTTTACCTAGTTACAATAAAAAGATGGACCAAAATTTGGGAATGGATGGAATATTTTCCCTCTAGGTCCGATCAATGACAGACTATTTACATCGAGATTAAGAATTCACAAAATTGGCAAGTTTTGAACTCATAATGTTTGAGTTCCCAAATTAAGAAGTGTTCCGTTAAAGTTGTTTTTAGAATAAACTGATTTTTTTACGATTTTTTATTTTCTATAATTAGAAGAGAATGATCTGTCTTGAGTTTTAGGAAAAACTGTTTTTCATTAATGGAATACCCCGTGGTCCGAAATCAAACGTGAAACGGTGAAAGCCAAAAAATCGTTACCACAAGCTGTACAAGTCAATGGGGGAGAGGGGAGAAAATCAGAAAATAAGGTTACGAGTATTGACTCTTTTACGAGGGCCAAACTGACCGGTGACCGGCCAACCCAGTCGCCTCCTTGTCTTCTCTCTTTTTGACATTTTGGTTTTCTTCAGCGTCTCGCCACCAACGGCTTGTAAGAAAAAAAAAGAAGGTAAAGTAGACCGAGAGAACATTTCGAGCTCTGCCAATGAGTCGGGTTGACTAGCTAGGGTTTGCTTCCTTCCGAAGAGAAGGCCTTCAAGCGATCAAAGAAGATCTGGTGAGTGATCTCTCTTACTGCTAACCCTAGATCTCGTTTGAATTCGTGTGTCTTCGTCCTGTTCTGATTTTGCTTTCGTCGTTGTTTTTTGTGGTGCACCGATTGCGTTTATTTCCGGCTTTTGAAGTGTTGATGGTGAGGAATTGTTTATTGATCTGGTGTTTTATAGTGGCTGATTATGGATTGGGAAGTTTGGAATCTGGAAATTAGGAGTTGGTAATGTGTACGTGTGCAATGAACTTTTTCTATTGGTTGATTGTTTGATTTTGTGACTGCTGGAATGTCGTATCTACAATTATAGATGGGTCGCTTTTATTGGTTTTGGTTGTGTTTGTAAAGACGTCTGCGGAGTGGTCATTGTAGTTGTCCGCAAACTAGATTCGGAGTTTAGAATTGACTAATTGTTATGAATGTGCTGTTTTCCCTGAATTTCGTAGGAGATTTAGGTTTTCGTCAGATGCTGTTAGTTTGCTTTGATTCTGTTTTTTTTTTTTTGTCAATTTGCGTTCAGTGTTCGATGGTAAGAAAAAAAATTAGAACTTTGAAGCTAAGCATTGAGTTTTCACTGCGAGGTTAGAACATTGGATGCACAACTTCCTGCATTTCTTTGTTTTGGTGAATGATTTGGCTATTATGTTACACGGGTTTCTACTGCTTTTAACAAAGTATTTGGCGTTTCCTATGGGCTCGAGTTTCAATGAACGGAAAAAAAATGTTGTACATATGAAATTTCAGAAAATACACAGCCATCTATTTTATTTTGGAAGGGAATAACTACTCTGTGATCCTTTTTAGATGTTTAATTTCGCCAAGGGGAATTCTTGATTAAGGATATGCGTTAGTCAATGAATTAATGCTGTCTATTTACCATTTTCACTTTCCATCTATTATCTAACTATCTTTATATTTTCTTCTTCAAATACACAAGTGATCTAGTAGGTGATCTTGTTGAGCAGTTTTAAGTGCCTTGTATCCTTTCTGTCAGAATTTTGAACTGCATATTGTCTGATGGGAACGTCTTCTGGGTCTCATCTCCATCATCAGTCTTCACCAAAAATGCTGCCTCCTCGTCAACAGCCTCGACCTGGAGGACTACAGACTTCTCTATCCCTGGTCCCATCAGATGCCTGTGGGTCTCCCAATCCTCAAGAGCGTGGCTCAAACTCTGATCAAATACGCGAATCTCCATCAGAAAGTGCCAGCTCACGTGAAACCTGGCCGACAGCCGATGCCTTGATGGCGAAAAAACTAGAGAAGGAAAAGGAAGGGGAAAATGGTTTTGCTGAACATTCTGTTGTCCGCCATATCTCAAGCTCAGATAAGATGTCTCTGAGAGACGTGACCAGAGAAAGAGTGGAGGTAATATCCGAACGAATGCTACATCTTCCGGATGAGTTTTTGGAAAAGCTTAAGGGTGAACTTCGGAATGTTCTTGAAGGAACAGGTGGTTCTTTGCATAGAGATGAATTCCTGTTTATGCAAAAGTTAGTTCAGAGTAGGAGTGATTTGACAGATAAAGCATTGATTAGGGCACATAGGGTCCAATTAGAAATTCTCGTTGCCATCAAGACGGGGATCCAGGCTTTTTTGCATCCAAGTGTTAGTCTCTCTCAAGCTTCTCTCATTGAGGTTTTCCTTTACAAGAGGTGTAGAAACATAGCATGTGGTAGTCCGCTTCCAGCCGAGGAATGCACCTGTGAAACTTGCTCTATGAGAAATGGTTTTTGCAACCTTTGCATGTGTGTGATATGTAACAAGTTTGATTTTGAAGTGAACACATGCCGATGGATCGGCTGTGATTTATGTTCTCATTGGACGCACACAGATTGTGCTATTCGTAATGGGCTGATTGGTATGGGGCCTGGTGTTAAGACTGGTTCCGTTCCAGCAGATATGCTTTTCAGATGCCGAGCTTGCAGTAGGACATCTGAATTATTGGGTTGGGTCAAAGATGTGTTCCAACACTGTGCACCAAGTTGGGATCGTGAGTCACTTATTAGAGAACTTGATTATGCAAGTAGAATTTTCCGTGGCAGTGAAGATCCCAGAGGAAGGAAGCTCTTCTGGAAGTGTGAGGAACTCATAGACAAACTGAAAGGCGGGATGGCAGAACCTATGGCTTGCAAAGTAATCTTGATGTTCTTTCAAGGTATTCTAAGAATAGCATTTCATTGGATGTGCTTATTTTTTTGGTGGTCTTAACAGCAACGATAAATCATAGCTAAAAATGCAGAAATTCTTAATTTCTTTCATGGGTAAATGTCAATTGCAATCCATTGAACTGACACAAATTAATTGGTACCTGTTGTTGATGTGTTAATACTTGGCAGTGCCAATAAAGATTGAGAAATTGCTTTGATTGAGGCAGCAGGTCGTGATTATTATGTTTATCGATTTTAATTCCTATGTTCAAGACTGTAAAGTCCCTTTAGCATGGTCCCGTGATTTTCTAGAAATGGACTTTGTAATTCCAATTAATAAGTTCGTCACTCCATTTCATAAGATATTTAGGCAGCATAAAAGAGTGATACTATTACAGAGTAGGTGTACAGATTTCCAATAGGAGTTCTAGTTTTGTTTGATGTTTGTGGGACAAGTATTACTGACTTGGATGGAAGGCCAAAATATGTAAATGCACTGATGGACTCATGGTTAAGTTGTGAAATGTGAATGGATCTTTCCATGATCATTGTTCTTTTATGTTCATCTAACTTTGAACGGCATTAGCTGTTAGGAGCTCAGTGGAGAACTATATGTGGCAGGTCATCACAAGAGCTTTTTTTTTTTGTTAATCGTGCTTCCCCGGTTGGTTTTATTTGCTACTTCTTCTTCTTCTTCTTCTTCTTTAAAATAACTCCTTGTTTTGTTTTTGATGTAGTGTTGTTTGGGATGTACAAATATTTTGTATTCCTCACTTTCTGGTTCGTACTTCTTGATAGCCCCATGCAGTGCTCTTAAGCCAGAGATGATAAATTAACTGCTCGAGTGCAGCTTTCCAGTTACTACTTTATTGATTCCAAGTCCTAGGAGCAATTTTATTTCGCATAACAATGTCTCACCCAAAATTACCTTTTCAATTGACTTGTTATGCTATTATGATAGTATTTTTAAACCGTGATATATAATTTCTTGTCCACACCTTTTTGGGGTTTTTCAAAACTGTTTTAACATTAAATATGTGCCTTATTTGAGTTGGTACCCGCGTGACCTGGTCATCTGAATTGTTGGACATTATTTTTGTTGAGAATAAATGTTGGCGCTTCTGTAAAAAATGCAAGACATGTACAAGTTCTGTTCCCTCAATTCAAAACCGTTTGGGGACCCTGGATCATGTATGCTCGTCTGCCTGATATGCTTCTTATTGACGCCATATGTTTTGGAAGTTGATATGAAGGGAAAAAGCAAGATAATCTGTTCAGTGAGGAGTTGTTCTAATTTAAGCATGTCATAAAAAAGCCTTAGAAAGATATCGATATAAGTGGACATGAAACCCAACTCAGAATAGATTGGCCAGTGTTTGGGTTAATGTTTTAAAAATTGCTAGGCACTGGTCGGGCAGAAGAGGGGCACCTAGCGCCTAGGCGCCGACTAATTGGCTGGCTAACACCAGATGGGGATTAGGCGACTAGTTGGCTGCTTGATCTATGTGTTGGACCCCCGCCTAGCGCCTTGGCGGGGACTAGTCGGCTAACTTTTAGAACACTGGTTTGGGTTCCTAAGGTACTATATTCCTGTTGTAACTGAGAAGGATGTATTTTTAAAGAACCAAGTTCCTCTTTCTCCTAATCCTGTAAAGTTTTCTGTTTGTACAGAGCTTGATGTGGACCCATCAAAGAATTCAGAAAGCGAGGAAAGTGGTCGGCTTATAGCTCCCCAAGAGGCATTCAACAGGATTGCCGACGTTGTGAAAGAAGCCATCGGGAAAATGGAAATGGTGGCAGAGGAGAAGATGCGTATGGTAAAGAAAGCCCGCGTTGCTGTTGAGGCTTGTGAGCAGGAACTCACCGATAAAGCAAGAGAAGTGGCTTCTCTAAAGATGGAGCGGCAGAGGAAGAAACAGCAAATCGATGAGCTTGAAAGCATCGTGAGGCTTAAACAAGCGGAAGCTGATATGTTTGATGTCAAGGCCAGTGAGGCTAGGCGAGAAGCAGAGAGGCTGCAAAGGATTGCACTTTCTAAAGTAGACAAGTCGGAGGATGATTATGCCAGCAGATATCTGAAACAGCGTTTAAATGAGGCTGAGAAAGAGAAGCAGTACTTATTTGAGAAGTTAAAGCTTCAGGAGAGTTCAAGGGGATCACAGAGCAGTAGTGGTGGAGGAAGTGATGCATCCCAGATGCTGATGTATTGCAAGATGCAAGATATGCTCAAGAATATTTATAATGTGCCGTCAAAGACAGAGGGCCAATCAAATGACCTCCACAACCTTGGTGCAATTCCTTGAGTAAGTCTTGATGGACTCTGTATGAAGTGTCGCTGTGTCTATTGTCTTGCTTGTAGTTGTATTATTAGCTTAGAAAAGAGAGGGAAATCACATTTCAGAGCCTTTAGCTTTGTGAACATTAGTATTTAAGTGTAATGTTGTGCGTATTGCTATGTCCATTTGGGCAAGTATACCGTGCGTTGGCTTTCTTTCTTGTATGATGTAAAACCTCTCATCTGAAATGGATGCCTGATCGATTGTCTCAACCAAGTGTATGTTTGCATATGCATTGTGCCTTTTGCTCCGCTCTTGGGATGTTCTCCTTCTCTGCTTATTTTCATTGCCTATGTAACCGATGAGTGGGCTTATCGGCTTTAAGTACAGCATTTCCAGAGTTGCTGGAATAACTCTGAGTCTGTGGTTTATGCTGGTAAACCTATCAGTGCGCTTATGTAGAAATAGGAGTTGCCTACTGCTCAAATGGCTTTGAAACAATGGCCTAACTAATGCTTGCATAGTTGGGTCCGCGATGGAACAAAATAGATGAGCCTAAATTTGAATTTCGTAGTTCCTAATTTACAGTCAGTTCAGTTTCACGCGAAATGATATCCCCAAGCTACCGTATCACTTGTGTTCTTATTTTTGCCGCTGTTGTCTTGCTGAATCTGCGTCAATTGATTCTGTGGACCCTGATTAAAGACTTCGAGCAAGCATATGTCCGGCGATTCGGTACTTTTGAACCTGATTAAAGAGCCGTGGGTTGCGTGGCAACTGGTAAATGGTGTGACATCTTGGATTAGTTGTGATGTTCCATTCAGCATTCTCAGAATGATTAGACCAAGCCACGTTACGATTTTGATATCTTCTTGGCTATTTCTGTTTTCTGATCTTTTCCGTTGACAGGATGAGATGTTGGTTGTCGTACCGCAAATTTTAGGATGGATAGATGATAAAATGGCAGAGATTCATCCATGTGTGAGAGAGAGAGGTCTTGAGAAAACATAGCCTTCAGTTCTTTTATTTTTATTTTTTCATTCCACAGTCAAAGGTGTCCGGGTTAACTTACGCGCGTCTCGACTGTTCTCCTCCTCCCCAATTTGGTCAAAGAAAGGCCATCTATGCTGTGACTAGGGTCCCAAGAGGTTGTCTGGGTTTATGGCTCATCATTGTAGCCACTTGAGCTACGTGGGTTTAGTGGCGGAGCCACCTTGAGACCAGTGTGCACATATGCCCACGCAGCCCTTTCCTATTTTGTTAGTTTTTTTTTCTTCAACGGTAAGGGGTGTTCGGGTCAGCTTACTATTCTCCTCCCTAATCCAGTCAAAGGCAGTTTATCCACGTCAGAACTACAGGATTCACAAGAGATTCCTCTCGTGGCCTGGTCATAAGAGGTTGCCAAGTTTCGAAGATGTCAAGATTTACAGCCCTATCTCTTTGTTGCCACTGGATACAAACAAGACATCCTCAACTCGTCAGCATGTAGGTTGTTGTTGAAACTTGACTATTCTCGAAACTCGTGGTTAGTTTATAGTGCCCATACTAATATATAATCCTGGCTACGCCCTGAAGGGGTTGGCCTTCAGTCCTTTTCTCACTCACGAGTGACTGGGTTCTGTTTTTCCTTTTCAAGGCTTGTTTCTGTTCTGGTGTCATCTTTGTGGAGATGGACCATCTGCAATGTGAACATAGGAAGATATATTGCCACAAAATGTGGGGGAAAAAGGATATGACCATCTGCAATGTGAACATAGGAAGATATATTGCCACAAATGTGGGGGAAAAAAGATATGAACAGGAGGGTATGGAGGAGCATTTATGGAAGACAAGGATCATTATCATCAGGGACGGAGCCAGGATTTTACCTTTGTGGTAGCGAAAATAAGCACTTAAAAAATAAAAAGACAAATTGCATTACGAATATTCTTCCACTCTATGAAAAACTATAATAACATAAAAATCTAGTGGTGGCGAGTCTATATAATTTGGAGATAAAAATCTATTTTCTACGTAATAATTGCATTTTTTGAAAACCTTATGGTGACGGCCGCCACCACTCGTCTCCCCTGGCTCCATCCTTGATCATCTTCTTCATCGTTATCGGTAATTAAGATCTAAGGAAAGGAAAGACGTTGCACGTTCTACTGAAGTTGGATAAGGAAGTATAGTCAATTTCACATCTCAATTCTGGTTATTAATTGCAAGCAATTTGAGCATGAGCTGCCATTGCCTTTTTAATTTGGAGTGTAAGATTAAGATATGTAGCAATGTTATGAATCCCGTATCGTACCAGCCGGTACATGCCGAGACGTACCATATTGAAAAAAAAAAAAAGGGATACTCCACACCATGTTCTGTTCCCGCCCAAATATTGTCTGTGTCAGTTGTCCTGGCGGTTCCCGTATCTTGTATGGGACAGAAAATAATTGAAATTTGGTGGATTTTTTGCTTAAGAAAAGAGATTTTCTTGTTCGTAGAGTGAGAAAAGCAAGTAGAGAAGCAAAAAGTTATTTGCGGACCGTCCGCAAACAAGAGTTTACACGCCGAGCATCCAACTCCGTTCATTCCGAGATCTAACGGCCCGGATCAATGTATATTCTCTCCTCATTAAAAGAAAATAAAAAAAAAATCCGTGCATTTATTTGAGCCGTTGAATCTCGGGATGGACAACGCGGATGTACTCAGTGTGCAAACTCCTTATTTGCGGACGTCGGCAAAGAAGTTATTGTCGAGCAAAAATGATGGATTTCAAAAGAAAAAGGAGAGAAGTTAAAGACGTCTCTCTCTCTCTTGTAGCATGTAGGCTTTTGAGAATATCAAGGTAATAAATGTGGTTTTATTTTATCTTCTACAATCTACACTAGGAAAAATGAAGGGACACTTTCTAAAAAATCACTACTTCGTATGGGACGAGTATTTTATAGGAACATTTGGGAATTAAAAAAGGTTCCGGGGGAGTTAGGGGGTGTTTGGAAGTCCTACTTTTTGATTTTTTGGTTTTTGCATTTTTTACTTTTTGTATTTTGGTCATAATATATTTTAAATATGGTAGAGTGTTTGGATAATATATGCAGAATGCATTTTGCAACAGTAGTGTTTTGTGAGATCTGTGATGAAAAGGTTCATTTTTTACCATGTTGCCCTTGGTTATTTATTATGGTATATAACATGTATAAATAATGATTTAAGAAATTTTTTAATGTTATATTGCAAAATATCATTTTGTTTGATAATTGGAAGTCTCTAACTATTTTTTAAGTTTTATGATAATTAGGAAGAAATAATGATTTAAAATAACGATGTGGAAGTTTGGAACAACGATTATGCTTTTTTTTTTTTTTTTGTTCTTCCGTTATTTTTGGTAATTAAATGTCTCCAACAATGTTATTGTACTAGTTTTTATTAAAATAACAATTAAGTTAAAAACCAATTAATTGCAAAAAAATAAGAACACTTCCAACCATCATTAATAAAAAAAATAAAAAAACGAATTTAAGGCAAAATTAACACTTTCATCACAACAAAATAAATAAATTTTAGAAATTTATATTTCACGGAACATTCCTAATCAATTATTATCCATATTTTTACATGCACACATGACTGAAAAAAAAGGTCTCCAACATGAGAGGAATTTTGGCTATTACCCAAGATTGTGGAGGGCATTATTGTCTTTCATCATACCTCCTCAAAATGAACCAAAAAAAGAGAGTGCAAGAAGGACCTCTCACCCTCTTTTTGGCTTTTGCTCTAGAAACGTAAAAATAGAGAAATCATTCTCACGTAAGTCATTTTGCAATGAGTCATCCAAACACTTAAAAGTTGAAAATGCAAAAATGAGAAGGCAAAAAAGAAGCTGCCAAACAGCCTCGTTAATTTATGAATAATTTATGAATAATTTGGAAATAGAGGAATAAATTCTCTAATTTAGAGGATCTCCCAATTTTAATGAACTGATAAAACTAAGAGTTAATTTATGAATAATTTGGAAATAGAGGAATAAATTGCAACTCTATTCTCTAATTTAGAGGATAGAAGATGAGAATCACTTTGATCAGACGGTTCCTTGTAAAATGGGTAGGTATTTGAATGTCAACAGCGGTGAAGATGTCAAAAAGATTGGAGATTTTTTGTAGTTTATGTATTTTTTTATTGTTTTTTTGCTTTAAAATGTAGTTTTGCATAAAAAAATTGATTCAATTAAGTAGTCTTAGCTCTTCTCCGAAAAACCGTACAAAAAAACCTAGTAGTCTCAGCAAGTGGAGTGGTAATCATGCTGGTAGGCATCATATACACCAATCAACAAGGCCAATGGTTACCAATCAACAAGGCCTTAATGGCCATGTTCGGTTATGGTTTTGGAAACCGGTTCCCACTTTTTCAGTGGGGCCCACATGGCAGCCACCCTTTTTCTCTCTCATTCCCATTTTTTAGAAACACTATTCTAGTGCCTAACTTGTGTGAGATGAGTCCGTATGACCACTTTTGATTGAAGACAGTTCTAAAAATGATTATTCATTAGTTAAAATTATTAGAAAAACCGAATGAACCACTTACCGATGAACCACTTATAATTTTTCAAATGAGCTAATTTTTTAGGAGTGAGCCAAAAAAAATTTAAAAAAATAAATGAACGGCACGGATCATTTTTCTGGGTCTTCAAAGTGGGTCTCATGAACCCATCTCACACAAGTTATGCACTAGAATAGTGTTTCTAAAAAATGGGGATGAGAGAGAAAAAAATGTGGCTTTTTGGGAGTCTTTTTGTATGGGGCTTTTTTAAACATTTATGTACTGTAAGATTTATTGAACAATGACCCTAGACCTCATTGTGCATTAGTGTCACGTCTAAATCATGTCCTTAAATGTTACATCTAGTGGCCTATTTGCTACTCGTCTACCACGGCAGATGACCCTGACATTTTCTGTGTTTTTTTTTTTAATTAATAGGAGGTGTTGAGATCAGCTTGTACGCACATCGACTAATCCAGACGCACATTTTCATCGTTAATTCTCGAGACCAATTTAAAATCATTTACCAAGTGGGGTTCCACTAACAAAAATTTTTTCCAAAAAATCAAAAATTAAAACTCCATAAAAATATGAAAACTAACCCCAAATAAATTGACATCACTTTGAAGGTTTGAAGGTTTCAAACCTATGACCTAAACGAGAGAGCAAAAGCCTTGACCAACTAAACGGAACTCAATGGAGATAACATGTTCATGTAGGTGATTCCGGTTGATTGAGACTTTAGATTTAGTTTGATAGGCTTGATTGATTGAACTCTTTCAATATCTGCTTGCATTGTGAACAAATCAAATCTGCATAAAATTGTAGAAATCAAATCTTTTAGAATTCAAATTGGCCCGTGCTTAATGTTGACTTTTAGATTGACTCGTATTTAAACTCGGCCCGTGGTTAATCTAGTTGAGATTCGTTTGACTTTTTGACCCGTATTTACAACTGAACACACTAATTAAACTCATTGCTCGAAGGAGTGTTTGGAAGAAAAATGTGCGAATGTGTTTTGGAAGGGAAAATGAGAAGTAGAAATCAAAAAACACCCAAACCTATTTTTGAGGGGCTTTCCTTTCTTTGTTTCTATTGAAGTAGTTTTGGTGTTTGTTTCAAACACCCAGAATGCAAAAATGAAATCAATAGTTGATTTCTCTTAAACTATTGATTAAGTTGTTGGGCGGGTTGTCTGGTTTGTCGAATCAACCAAGCTCAATTCACAATTGTCAGAGGTAGTCGGGAGTATCTCTTTTGCCCTGCGTTAAGGTTTTTCCTTTGTTTAGTTTGTTTACTTACATTTTTATGGCTTTTTTCAGATTGACGAGCATATTTCTTGTATTGATTAAGTTGTTGGGTTTTTGTAGTTTTGACCCACAATTCATATGTTTCTTGGGTTAGTACTTTTAGTTTGTACTTCATATTTTAGAGCTTATTTGTTATGTATTGAATGTTGAATCAATCAATCTTTATCATTATCACCTAAATTTTTTATTGTTTTGTAGTTTATCTAAGTTCTAAATTTTTTGTAATTTTTTATCATTCTATTTTTTTTATTGTTATCATTCTAAGTGTCTTACATACACTTTGACTAATATTAAGAGACTAATGTCACAATCCACTAGCGGGAAACTAATTAATTATAATTAGCGCAAGCTCCATATGGATTGACGCTTTGAAAATGATACTCCCTTCCGTCACTTAGAAAGAGTAGTGTATTTCATTTTGGTCTGTTCCTAAGGGGGCGTTTGGTAATGTTTGTGTTTCTTGTTTTTTGTTTTTGTTTTTAATAGTTTTCAAAACTTAAAACAAAAATGTGTTTTGTAATTTATTTATGTTTTGTGTTTATTAAAAACGTTTTCAAAATTTCTGAAAAATTTTCAAAACATAAAAAAGGTGATTTGTCTTGTTTTTAGAATAGGGTCATTTAAAAACATAAAATAGAAAAGCAAAAATTTTATTACCAAACATGTTTTTATGTTTTTGTTTTTATAAACAATAAACATGATTTCAATTTTTGTTTTTTAGAAACAAAAAACAAAAATGTTACCAAACGCCTCCTAAATAAGTGTGGTGTTGAAAAGTTAGTGGATAAAAGTTGGTATATTTTCTATTTTGCCCTTACAAGTGAATTCATTTTTGAAAAGTTAGTGGATAAAGTTTAATAATGATTCTCCATCAAGGGCAATAATGGAAAGTGAATGTAAAAGTTGATGTGAAAGGAATAATGATAATACTTTCTTAATAAGTTGAAATTACGAAGCTACACACTTAAAAAGGAAGGGAGCTGACTATCACCTAAGGAATTTCTTACCTAAAAAGGATCTCGGCCTTGCAGGCTCTTAAGTTCCATGCCTTAGAACTAGAGATACGTAACTTACCATAGCATTAAGTTAAACCTGCTGTGGCTTCCATTTGTTCCCACAAGGGCTGAAAGTTCATCCTCCTAGGGAAAATGCGAGAGAAATCGATGGGGATGCACCGATGGTCAGTGGCGGAGCCAGGATTTTTCATCCGGGGGGGGCCATTAGCCATAGGCATTTGATAGCTCGGTCGATGCCTACAACGAGGCCAGAATTGCCCTCTCATAGGTGACATTACGGATAGAGGACTAACATTCGTCCTCGGTCCTTAAAAATCAGTTATAACAGTTGCCAATTAGCTTTGCAATTGCAAGCTTGACGGTTATGTAGACATTGATAATTTGAGACACTAGAAATCAGGGACAGACCCTAGATTCGGTCACGGGGGTGGCACCATTCAATGAAAAACTAATTACATGTTGTATGGAAAAATATGAAGAAAAAATTACTAAGAAGTCATATAATTACATATAAAAAGATGAATAATCCGTAATTTATTCATATAATTATATAAATCGACATGTTTGTGATTTAATTCTTATTGTACATTAATTCCTACTATAGTCCGTAAAGAAACATAGAGTAAAAATGCTAAACTTTGGGAAAAAATTTAATGTCCAAAGGTGTCATGTTTCTCTCCATTTAATAAAAAAAATTTACATCTACCCCTGCCGATGGTGTACCGATCGGCATCAGAAATCCACTTGTGGGTCTCACATGATCAATCCAAATAGTTAGATCATCTTAAAATCATTTTTTGAGGACCCACGCGAAGAATCAACTCAATCCAACATCCTTATGTACTTTCCAACATCCTTATGTACTTTGTCCTCTCAGTGAGTGCTATTTGCAAAAGTAAATATCCATTCTCCATCGTATATGATTAAACACGCGAACTCAGTGACACAACACCAACACCAGTTATACCTACCACAACTACATGGCCCACATATTTTTTTTTCTAAATTAGGTGTCACGGTTAATTTACGTTTACGTAAATTAATGAACAATGATACATACACACCCATTCGGACACACTCTGCCACACCCCCTCTCACATGTGAGGGGATCCACCCGGGACCCACTCCACGTGAGAGGAGCAGGTGATCCGAAATCTGAGTGGGTCTATATCATTTTTGTAAATTAATTTCTGAAAATTAATTCTACCATTTATTAATAAGATATCCATTTAAAGCGAGAAGAAAGCTCCGTGTGTACGAACCAAAAGAGTTGGTCCACCACTTCAAAATCAATTATCACACATTTCCACCTTAATCATTCTAATAAATTCCCCTCCCATCTTTTTGCCATTTGGTTTCCAAGTTCTAAACTCACATTCACACTTGGCTGTGAGGAATCATCATAAATTCCACCACACCGTTTCTTCAATGAAAGACACATCTCCTCACCCCTTATCTCTCTCATTTCCTTGGGACATGAAACTATTAACTACTCCCCCCTCCCCAGAAAAATGAAAAGCCCTAAAATCTCAAAAGCTTTCTTTTCCCAAATAGTCCTTAAATGCTGATCCCAGATGTCAGGTCACCTTCCATTTATTGCCCTTAATTTGTAGCGTAAGAAGGATGCCTTAGGAACGGAGGTCCTTTGTAATCCCCAATTACAGCTGTTCAAAAATATTTTCAATGGTTTGAATTTGCGGATGCTTTTTAACCAGTAAGAAAGTTATGATTTAGATTTGCGGATGTTTTTTTACCGGTAAAAAAATATCCATGAATCCAGATTGTTGATTGTCAAGTTAGACGGATGTGATGCACGCTACAACTCTGTAGCACTCTTGGGCGATACAGGGCCCCGATCCCCTTATGAAGAGTGTGAGACCCCATTTTTTTTTTTACATTTTGCATTATTTTATTTATTTATTTTACATTTTTGTTTTTTTGGATTATGGTTAGAACACTACAAGAAAAATGGGCATTCCCAGCGGTTTTTTTCCCGGCGGTTCAACAAATGCCGAAAAAAAGTGACTTTTACCGACGGTTTTTTAAATTGCCGCCGGCAAAAGTGCCATTCCCGGCGGTTTTCCTGAAAGTGCCGATAAAAAATAAATTTTCAAATTTTTTTTTACGGTACAGTATAAATATTTGTTTTTGTCCAAGTGACACAAAATGCGTGCTAGCTCAGTTTGTAGCACGTGCGTGCGAGGGGCTCAAGGTCTTGAGTTCGAGACTTGGGCCAAGCATTTCAATCAAATATTGCGTGCCACATGGGTGCCACATATAAAACTGTCGCTAATGGCCTGGACTTTTACCGGCAGTTTTAAAACTTTTCCCGACAGTTTTAGTATTCCCGACGTCCGTATAGACTAAAAAAGGAGTGTAAATATCATTCTTGGGGTGTGAAAATCAATTACCATAATAAAAATGGCAAAATCAGCAAACCAAACACCCCTTACCCTTTCTCATTAAATACCTACAAAGTCTGCTACTTTAGGGTGAGTTTCCGATTTACTGAAGCGTTTTGCACCATCAACTCCCTTTTGCTAAAAACACCAAGTTGATTTTAGCAACTTCGTTTTAGCAAAAAGAGTATGGGAGAAAAAATTGACTTTTAACAACTTAGTTTTTACCTATATAAAAAACAAAAATGATTTTAACAATTTTACTACTCCTAAAATTAAATTCTATGGGATTCCCCTTTTTACCCAAGGGGAAACCTGGCCTATTGTACTAGTAACACCTAAAGAAGGGTAATCATTAATCACTCACGTAATTTTTTTGACAAAAATGAAGTTGCGGGCCCTGAGGGTCTATATAAAGGCAGTGGAACTTTAGTGGGTGATGTGTTTTGTGCTTAAAAAGGAGGTGTATTGGAGTGGAGTGGGTGTGAGGTTCAATTGCTGCTTTCTTCCCCTTTGTTTATTTCCTTTTTTCTTGTTTGGGTTTTTGCGAGTGTTTGGTAAAAGATGAGTTATCTTGGTGTTGGTGTGAGTCCTGGGAATGTTCCCGTGTACCATGGGAGCAATTTGAAGGCAGTTGATCGGAAGGTGAGGATTGCAGAGCTGGTTTTGAGGTGCTTAATCTGTGGTTTTGGTGTTCTTGCTGCTGTTCTTATAGGGTCTGATAACCAGACCAAAGAGATCTTCTCAATTAAAAAGAAAGCTAAATTCACAGACATGAAAGCACTTGTGTAAGTCTCTCTCTCTCTCTCTCTCTCTCACACACACACACACAGTTATATTTTTGGTTGGATTTTGATGGAATGTGTTTGTTGCAGGTTTTTGGTGGTGGCAAGTGGGTTAGCTGCAGCCTACTCACTGGTCCAAGTGCTAAGATGTGTGGTGAGTATGGTTAGGGGAAGTGTGCTCTTCAACAAGCCCCTTGCTTGGGCTATTTTCTCTGGTGATCAGGTATGCTACTCTACTCAGTAACTCAGTTCATTTGAATAAGCTGTCTTTCTTTTCTTTCTTTTTTTTCCCCAAGTTTGCTCATTTCATCAAACAAATATGGTACTTCCTCACTTCATCAAAGTGGGCAGTGGCGGACGCAGGACTCTTGTCCCGGGACCAAAGCGTATATATTCATAAATTAACAACAAAATATCATCCTTATATATTAATAGCGCATTTTTAAGGGGATCTTACTTCATAATTTTTACAAACAAAACCTAAAGTATACTAATAGAAAGTTTGGGATAATTGGGGGTATGGGGGCCGGCCCCGCTTGCACCCCGTAGATCCGCCCCTGAAAGTGGGTATGAGTCAAATTGATCTGAAAGACCTCAGAGTGTAAAAATGGAATCCAAGCTTAAATTTGAAGTCTTGAATTTGAATTAGTAATTAAAAATGGTTTCCCATTTGGAACTCATGGCATGGAATCCATGTGAATTGCCATTAAATAGGGATGGGTAAAAGAAAAACTGTGGAATCCCTGCCATGCTGAGTCTTTTCTCATTAAGTCTGGTTGTTGGTGAAAGTAAATACCCCCAAGTGGAGTCCATGTGCCAGATTCACATTGGTGTGACTCAATCTCCCAAATCTACCCACACCTCTTTGTTTGAATGAAAATTTCTGGGTGCATAGCATTAGGGGTAGTTCCCATTTTTAAGCCAAATGACTTTTAGCCAAATTGTCTCCAAAAAATCTAAAAGTTGATGTGTATCCAAATGTTCCACTAAGAGTGTTTTTAGACCAGGGATGTTTTATAATTGACACCCAAAATGCACACAGTGTGGACACACACACATGTGATGCACACACACATGTGTGTGTGTGTGTTTGGGCATTTTCATGGTAAATTGTGTGTGTGTGTATCATTTTCTTTTAGAATGCAAAACGTGTTTGATCATATTTTTATGCTAATGTATGAACACAAATGTATGTATCATTCACATTTGAAAAAATCCGGAAAAAGACTTTTTCGGTTTTCCAATCATTAATCATATTCGATTGTGAGAAAATGATATTTGGTTTCATCCAAATCATTATTTTATTTTTTTCTCTCTATCTCTCTCCAATCATTACACATCTCTATAAAAACGGAAACCAGGCCTAGGGTGTTACTTTTTCCAAAAACATAAATCATCCAAACACCTACATCTCAAAAAAAGGTCAAAAAACACAAAAACATTTCTTTAAAAGTCATTTGGTTTCTAAAAGACAAAAAACGCTTATTTTTTTCTTTTTGGAAACCCCCGAAGACTATTTTTTCATTTGGCTAAAAACGGAAACCAGACATATTCACATTGTGTTTATTAAAATTTTTGCATTTGTTAGTTTTGCGTTAAATTTCACAAAATCATTTCACGTAAAAATCAACAAACCAAAAAAAAATTAAAAAAAAAAAAAAACAAAAAAATAAGGCATTTTTTTAAGCCAAAGTAAGTAAGCTAATCATGTGAATCTGTAATTACATGTGAATCTCTAATGAAAGTACATTATTCTTCTAACTTTTGGACCAAAGTTCATTGCATGAGTGCCATCTGGGAAAGGGTATTCAACAGGCTGTGGGGTTCTTTTTTATTGAATTGTAGGGAAGTTTCTGGTTGTTGTCAGATTCCTAATTCCTAACACTATTTAGTGCTCCCAGAGAAGAATTTATATAGATAGGAAACAGTGTACGGTGGTGCAGGGACTGTAGTATTAACTATTGTCTGACAATATCTAGTTGGCCATACACCCATGTACGCTAAAATGTTGTATCATATAAAACGGATACCAAAACCAAACCAGTTATGGTTTAAAAAATGAGTTAAAGACCATTCCGACCGGTTCGTTTCGGATAATCCTTTGTTGGGATGAGATTGCCATCCCTAATATCCTTCAAAACTAAATGATATGTTTTTCTCGCACTTTAGCCTTATCGACCATGAAAATTAGATGGATCTGACACTAGACATACATGCAAGTTATTTACATATAGCTAAATTCATTGCTATAAACCGGAATGTTGTTTGCATGAAGCATAATTGAGTTAACTTAAAACTACTAAGTTGGTGATTTGGAAAACGTCTATGTAGCACAATCTAAGAGGCAAAAGTTGGTAATGGACAAGGTAGATCCCAAAACAACCCATTCTGATCTTCAGATCTGCTGAGGTATCAAAACTGATACGGAATGTATTTTATTGTCCACATTTACTAACGCTTCTAATCCCATATACCCCATACCCACTCACCTAACCCTTTGTTCAACATTTAAGCAATTGCAAGCAGAAGCTTCTACTCTCATATTTAGTTTGGTGATGACTCAAAACTGCAATGGGACGTTGTGGGGTTGTTTCCCTCTGCCCTTCTCCTAGTTTGCCTGGCATCTTGACATCCTCTGTCAGTATTTTTTGATAAATCTGTATCTGGCCCATCGACGAGTTATCCCAGGGACCACTTTCATTGTCAACTAGCGGGGGTCCAATTAAACCGGGACAAAGCCCCGTTTAGACTAACTCAACACGGAATTCGAGGGCGCACAGATGGAAGTCGAATCCTAGACCAAAGGTTTGTATCTGTTGTCAAGATACCATGATACCCTACAAACTTGATAACAAAGAAAACATTGTAGACTGGAGGTCCATTATTGTTTCACACATATCATGGTGATCTAACACATTCAGACCTTTTTTTTGTCCCTTCCCAAAGTAGTTGCTGGATTCAATCCAACTGAATCGTACATTGTCCTCCCATCGAGCCAATACATTGTGAATCCTTAGTACTTGGACCATCTAACAAACAATTAAACCATTGACTTGTCAATTTAACGTCATGGGTGAGGACAAGGGTCCTCATGCCGGAAAAGTTTAAGATCACTACTATTAGATTTTCAACGCTTAAGCTGTTAGAGAGAGGGCAGCTTTATTATTTATATTCTCAACAACTACATGAAGTTTGTGAATCGAATTTGGAAATATCCACCATATTTTCATGGGGTTTCCCCACCTAATTTGTCAAACTACCACCTTGCAAGAAATATATAGGCAGCTACTAGTTAAGGTATATGTTTGAGTCTTCAAACGCATGCCTTCAGATCTTCTTATTTTATTGGAGCATGGTTTCTTGCCATAAATTCAGAAATAAGAGTTGTAAGCAACCCAAGATAGATGGAGAATCTGGCCGAGGTTTTGTGGAGTTCATTTTGTGTCAAATGATTATGGTTCCGATTAACAATCTTAGTAAACCATTTCCTGATCAATCTGTGTTTACCCCTCTTGTACAGCTGATGGCATACTTGATGTTGGCGGCAGTGGCGGCCGCTGCACAGTCGTCGGTGTTTGCCAAGTTCGGGGAGCCAGAGCTGCAATGGATGAAGATCTGCACCATGTATGGAAAATTCTGCAATCAAGTGGGGGAAGGAGTAGCCAGTGCATTATTTGCTAGCATAAGCATGGTGCTCCTTTCGGGTATTTCAGGTTTTAGTCTCTTCCGCTTGTACGGAGGAAACAAAGGCAAGAGCAGTGGAGGATGGTAGGCTAATTAGGTCACTCTCTTGTGGTTAACTAAAATCTGCTTCTCACTCAGCTGTCTCATAACCCTGGAGATTCTGTTGCCTTTGTGTTATATAGGATGAGACTCTGCACTTTTGTCACTGTACTAGTTTGTAAAATAAAACAAGGCTATGTTAAACCTTTGGTCATGTGGTATTGTCTATTAGACTTTGTTTACAGAAGACATAATTTTTCCATCTTCATGTAGGGTAGTTGTGGGGATTATGTTCCGAGTTTTCCCGGTTACTGCAGTGATATTTGTAGGTTGATTTGCTTATGCTATGTTTGCAGAAGGAAATGAAAAACATTTGAGAAGAAAATGAATAGGTTTATGGTAAGATTGGATATGTACATTAGTTTTACTACTTCCATTTTTTGTTTATCTAGAAGGTCCAAACAGGGCCAGTGTTCCATTTGAGAAGAAAATGAATAGAGATGCTGATACGGTAATTTTTATTAGGAACACAGAGACAAAGGCCACAAAACAATGGAAACTAAGTAATTTTAAATGATTAAACAAAATTGATATTCTTTAGAAATAAGACACAATTATGGATATAGAGACGTGATACGGTTATCGGCAAAGGCCACAAAACAATGGAAACTAAGTATATAAACAAAATTGATATTCTTTATACATAATATACATTATTAAAAGATGATCCGTCGAAAGACAAACCACGCTATCACTTGCTTATACTAGTTTTTAACCCTTGAAATGAATTTTTATATGACAGAGTGACACCACACTGTGTCCCTGTATGTCTCCCTTGAGACACGCATGTTTTCATCGTACGTGTCTCTCTCGAGATATGCATGTTCTCGGCGTGTCTAAGAGGTGTTCCTCATTTAAATTTTTGTGATAACTGATTTAAAATGTCAGTTAATATGTACCACTTGAGGGTCATGGTGATTCATAGGTTAGATGTTTTTATACTACAAGCTTGCAACCCTCAACTAAATGGTAAACCCCATTTCAAATTAATGGCATGCAGTTTGTAGTGGGTTATTTTTTCGCATAACTTGCTTGTCTATTCCATTTGAAATGAGCTTCGGGTGACTCAAATTTGAGTAGCTTAAATTTTTTAAACACTTAACACTATAACAAGCGCTATTTGGAAATGTAACGAGTTTAAAAAAAAATTGTAAAAATATGATATAGTATTTAATAATAAACTAATCTGAAACAAAATTGTTCAAACTTCGAAGGGAATGTTTAAATCCAGAATTGCAGTAAATTGATGGATAGAGGACCCAATTCCAACCAAATTGGATCAGGATCCTCTCTGACCTGTCCTAGGTCTGTTTTGATGATCGAGACCGTTAATATTTTAGACATCACCGAGAACATTAAGCATGCCAAAATTATGTTAATCGGATATCACTTAATGTGTTCTCAAAACACATTTATCTCAATAAAAAAAGGGTGGTACAAAATTGCAGTGCTTAAAAATCTTGTACCATGTGCAAGGTACAAACATTTTATGCACTACAGTTTTGACACAAACAAAAATGGTTTTGACATTATCATTATCCTAAAAAAAGGGTTTATAAGATATTGTAACACTGGATTAGAATCCATTTTTGTAGAGATAAATGTGTTTTTAGAACAAATTAAATGATATCCGAGTGGCATAAATTTTGACGCGCCTAATGTTCTTAAGTTCTCAACGGAGTTTAAAGTATTAACGGTTCCAATCATCAAAACAAGAGACTCGGAGAGTACGTGGACAATGGCTTCGACAGAAGTCACTGACTCACGGGAAAGATGTGGGTATCAATTGCGCATCGGCTGGTGCACGTGGCTTCCTATGCTGACTCTGACTTCATCTCCCACCGTTAAATTTGTCTTTTTCAAACTTTTTCCGCGAAATTTCACCATCCGATTGGTTAACAGGGTATTAGATCGTCTCAGGAATCGCAACCTATATTTTCCCACCCAAAACACACACACCGACACCGCTCTTCTCCACCGCCTCCCACCCGCATCGCCGCCTCTCTCTCGCCCACCTGGTCCTCCCATCCTATTACTGTATCTATCCATCCACAGCGCTTCAGACATATTTATTCTTTTGGGCTTTAGAGAGATTTTTAGAGAGAGAGAGAGAGAGATGTCGGAGAAGTTCTCGGCGACACTGAGGATTGGAGACCTGAACGACTACATCGCACCGTCTCAGGGTTGTGTTGTTTCTCTCAAGGGACGGAAACCGACACCCAACAAGCCCAATAAATCAGAGGTAGAGACAGACACACTCTGTTAATAAACTGGATAGGGATTTCATTTGCGTATTTCTGAAAATTATGGTATTTTTTTTTTCGGCTTTTTATTGGGAAAGTGAATTTTGTGCTACTTTTTTGCAATTTAGTGTTGGGTTTTTATTTAGGGTTTAGAAAGCAAGCATTTTGTGCTTAACTCAATGTGAGTATTTTCCGGGTGAGAGGAGCAGTTAGTAAGACAAAAGTTGTAGAAGTCTATTGGTTTAGGGTTTAAACTGGCTAGGATTGATTTATATATTTCTAATAATTATGCTATTTTAGACAATAGTTGTAGAAGTCTACTATTTTTTTTTTTCTGTGGGTATTGGGCAAGTGAATTTTGTGTTTGTTTTTTGCAATTCACCGTTGAATTTTTAATTAGGGTTACAAAGCAAGCATTTTGTGCTTAACTCAATGTGAGTATTTTGGGTGAATGAGCAATTTGGAAGATAGAATTAGTAGTAATACATTGGTTCAGCAGCTACACGATCGAAATAATTGGCTCCACCCGTTATCAATCAGATTAGTTGGTGCTCCCTGTGTGTGCAAGGGGTTTACTAGAAAGTTGCTGTCCTGAAAAAAAAATCCTTTTGAGGATTTTAGCTTGTATTAATCCCAAGAACATGGGTTCAATTTTTTTTTGTTTGACAAGTAAATGGGTTCAAAGGATAACATTGAGGGGGATATTGGAAACCCCTCTTTTTAGCGATTGGGCCATGGCTCACTTTTCCCACAAAGTGCAAATAAGCTTATGGAATCCATTTACCTGCTGGATCAATCGGAAAGATCAAGGTCGACTGGTAGTACATCATATGCCTACTGTTGTTGAGACACTTGAGTTGTTTTGGTAGCTAGCAACAGAATTATTTTACCTGACATTCCTTTTCAAAGAGAAAAATTGAAGTATAGTGTAGAAACAAATGGATGTAACTGCTGGGATTGGGAAGATGTCATTTCCTTCTACTGATGACACGAAATAGAGCTTACAAAACAATTGGAATAAGGTAATTGTTACCTATTAAGAGAAGTTTGACTGAGCAAATATGACAAGCTTTCACCTTTCAATCTTGGATCTATCAAAACTCAAGGATAGATGTGGAAGTACATTTCTTGCTGCAGCTCAAAAAAAAAAAAAAAAATACATTTCTTGCCTGGAAGGGTGAAATAGGTGTGTATTGGTATTTGCTTGAACAAATATTGATAATTTCGTTTATGTTTGTCTCTTTACAATTGTCACAATAGGTGAAGCCAGAAAAGGTTGGGTCTGGTACTGATCCATTGCAGACAGACCCTGTAAAAATTTCACTCAAGGACTGCTTAGCATGCAGGTGCTCTCTCTCTCTCTCTCTCTCTCTCTCTCTCTCAGGGTTTTGCGAGGTTTGACTATGCATAGAGGGTGCCAAATTCGGCATGTTTTCTCATGTAAAACTTGACAAAAAAACATACATACTAGTTAAGGATTCTTTGGTTAACATACCAGTTTGTTTGTCCAAAGGATGGTGAGTTCTATTGGGTTTTTTTATTCTAATTGTGCAGCTTTTGATGGTCTCTCGTGCACTTAATTTAGAATTATGGATTAAAAACTATAGATTTTGAAGTTTCCTCCTTTAATGAGTTTACACATTGCTTTAGGTGGCATTCTGATTGATTCCCTCATTTTATTGTACGGTGATTGCTGTATCGAAGTTTTTAGCACACATGAGAGCGATAAAATACAGGAATTGATAGTTGTTGTGACCATGCAGTGGGTGCATAACATCAGCTGAGACGGTGATGCTTGAGAAGCAAAGCTTGGATGAGTTTCTTTCCAATATTGATAAAGGAAAGACTGTTATTGTCTCCCTCTCTCCCCAGTCAAGAGCTTCTCTTGCTGTTTATTTTGGTCTTTCTCCACTTCAGGTGAGTTGTATTGTATTCTACCGGTACTCCATTTGTTTATTTTACATAGTAAGGTAGAGCCGCTTTACGGTAGTCCTATTTACCTATTTCATCATCTTCGGGTCACTATGAGCACAGACAATATCATGTTTTGTAGGTTCTGCTTCCCTGTTAGGTGCTTGATTACCACATCAGATATGCAAAAATAGCTCGGAATATGCACGCATGCTAAGATGGTGATTCGTGATGTTTCTATTCCAATTTTCAGGTTTTCAAGAAACTCACAACATTTCTCAAGTCATTGGGAGTGAAGGCTGTATTTGATACGAGCTGCAGTAGAGACTTATCGCTTATTGAATCTTGTAATGAATTCATATCACGGTACAAGAAAATATCTGATGATGACACATGTAAATCATCCCTGCCAATGATTGCCTCTGCTTGTCCAGGTATATTTCTCCTCCCAATACGGGTGTTTCAATTTCCATTGTGTGATATCACTGCAAATGCAGTCTGTGCAGAAGTTATAGTTGTTCTTCTTAAGGACTTCATTGATTCTTGTTCCGTCATAGTTTCGGAATTTCAGATAGACTGCATAAGTCGGTTTGCTTTTGTGAGAACTTGAAAGTTTCATAATCGATGTAGATATGGGAGATATTGACTGGACATTTTTTTGAAGATTTTTCTAGTCCCCAACTTCCCATTAGAATCATGCCATGTCAACATCTGAACATATTGTTACTTGCAGGTTGGATATGTTATGCCGAGAAAACTCTTGGATCCTACATACTGCCTTACATTTCCTCAGTGAAAAGTCCCCAACAGACTATGGGAGCTATCATAAAGCACCATATATGCCATAAATTGGGTATAAGGTAATATTTCTATACTTTGTTCTAATAGCTTCAGTTAAAACATATTTTTCTCTATCGTTTTGGTGAAAAGCATCGCATTTTGGAGTTCCGCAAAGAAAAATATACCTAGATGTTTGTTTGAAGCATCGTGTCTCTGGCTTCATTAGATGCCTTAAAAGTTGGCTGTCTTGGTCTTTATTTGTCCTTGTATTTCCAAGCTGTCTTGTACTGGTGTGTATATTTTTGTGTGCATGATGCAGTCTTTTAATCTATACTTCCACTAAAACGCGCAAACCATCAAGATGTCAACATGATCACCAAAGTTAAGGGACCACTTCTGTGCCTTGGGTTGTTTTTTTCTCTCTTTATTTGTTTGTTGATTTCTTTTAACTTTTAGCTAGTATCTTGTGGTACCTCTGTGCAGTATTGAGCTTGGACAGGTTCAAGTTTTAATCAGTTCAATTATACCCTGTATTGGACAGGCCAGACGAGGTTTACCATGTGACAGTTATGCCTTGTTATGACAAGAAGCTTGAAGCTGCCAGGGATGATTTCGAGTTCGAAGTACAATCTCAAGGCAAAACTCATGAAAATGCTGTTTTGAAGATTACAGAGGTGGATTCAGTGTTGACATCTGGAGAAATTCTAGATTTGCTTAAGGTAATTCTGAGCCTTTCCAAATTTGATGAAGTCATTAAAATATCAATTGTACTGAGAGAGAGAGAGAGAGAGAGAGAGAGAGAGAGAGATAAAAAACTTTAAAACATCAATTGTACTGGACACAGAGAGAGAAAACTATGAGTAATTTTTTTCAACTGCTTGCTACAGTCACAATCTGTGGATTTCGAGGCCTTGGAAGAATCTTCTCTAGATAAACTGTAAGAACGAGTTTTTTTGAAGTTCCTATCCTTTTGCTTTGAACTCTACATTTGAATTGGTTTTACTTCCCTGTAGGCTAACAAATATTAACGAGGAAGGAAACCTTTACGGGGTCCAAGGAGGCTCCGGTGGATATGCGGAGACAATTTTACGACATGCTGCTAAAACTCTTTTTGGGAAAGAAATCACGGGCCACTTGGACTTCAAGATCATAAAGAATTCAGATTTCCGTGAAGTTTGTCTGGAAGTAAGTTTAGTCTATCCTTGATCATATTTGCATGATTTATGGACATCTGAGGAAGGTCCTCTTGAAAATTTTCCAACTGATGTGATATATTCATCTGTAAGTACTTAGAAAGTAGTGAGGTAGCACTTCTTTTTGAGGAGCTATCTGAATGGGATTTTCCTCTGAAGTGTTAATTAATTTTTATTTTTATTTATTAATTTTTTGGTGGTTCGGTTTGAATGTTGCTTGGTGGTGTTATGTGATAAAACCATTTTTGGTAGTTATAATGGTCTAAAACCATTATCAGTCCTTAATGTCTCGAGGGAGTTTTTACATTCGAAATACTACCAGATATTTGTCGCTTCTTTCCAAACCCAACATCTTCATTTACCCTATTGTTGGAGGTGTTTAGTCATGGCTGTTCAATTTTATATGCTATAAGTATATGATGTGAAGGGATCACTAGCCAAAAAAGAAACAAGCGAAAAAGGATAATACAACATGCATTTCCAATAAATGCAGGCGGAGGGGGAGACTGTCTTGAAGTTTGCACTATGTTATGGCTTTCGGAACCTGCAGAATATTGTGAGGAAAATCAAAATTGGGAAATGTGATTACCACTTTATAGAGGTCATGGCATGCCCTTCAGGTAATATGAGTGTGTTATTGTGGGTTTATATGTATATTCCTTTAAGTTTAGATTACCTCAATTTTTTAATTTTATTTTGACTGGCAAAAGTCAATATTGTTAGAATAGTTAGAGTAGCGCCCATGGAAGAGGAGTTGAACCACTGACCTCATTTCTCCTGCCACCTAAGTGACTCCTGATGCCATTGGGCCAAAGGCCTCTAGGCATATTAGTTCAATTTTTCCTGACGTGGCGTTGTACTTTTGAACCAGTAAGCCTACTCTTTTATGATGCATTACTACCCTCGCAGTCTAATATGGCATATGCCTTGCCTTTCTTTCGATCTACAGGGTGCTTGAATGGTGGAGGTCAAATCAAACGAAAGCCAGGGCAATCTCCCAAGGATTTTATCCAATTATTAGAAACGGCCTATACGGATAATGTAAGTTTTGGCTGGTGTGCCATGGTTCGGACAGGGGCTTTGAATTATCTAAGATTGTGTTAAAATTTGCTGTCCTGTCAATATTGAACTGTCTACAAGAGGAGCAAACTAGCCTGGACATCTAAAAATGTTGTAACAAACTCATTGCTAGACTGGGACAATACCTATTTCATCTCGGTTGCACGAGCGAACCACTCTTATTTATCTTCTTTTTGTTAGAATGTTAGGTCGGCACCTTAGATATACGATTTGATTGTATAACTTGCGAGAGGGTCCAACAATTGCTCGTCCACAATTTTCAGGTTCTGGTAGCTGATCCATTTGAGAATCCTCTTGTAAAAAGCTTATACGATGAATGGCTTGATCAACCTGGTTCGGAGAAAGCTAAGAAGCGGATGCACACGGAGTACCATCCCGTAGTAAAAAGTATTACTGCTGAGTTGCAGAATTGGTGAAGAGCTTTGTATCAACTTTCAATTCCACTTCCTGTATCATCGTCTTCCCAACTTCAAGTAACACTCTTCTTGTGGAGTTTGTCTTGGTTCTTCATCCATACTACTGACTTTCTAACTACACAACGTCGGGTAGAAATTTTGATTTGAGTCTAAATTTGTCTGAGATAACAGAGCGCAAGTGCCAGGACGACATCAGTTATGTATATATGATTTCGTTTCAGTTTTCCCCCCGTATATTTATTGTAATGATGTTACGAGTAATACCTTGCAGAAGAACATAAGCATGTAACCCCCCAATTCTTTAATCTGTCTGGATTCGGGGGTCCATTTATCTCGCCCGTTGTACTATTTTTTCTCTCTTTTGAGACATCTCAGAGCTGTATAGGCCGCCCTTATTGAAACAAGAATAAACAGCTCTGGTTTTTTCATTGTATCGACAATTATTTATTGAATTAATGTATTATTCTTAAAAAAAAAAAAAGTCTTTCAATGGGGATTCTTTATGTTGTTAATTGTTTTGTGAATGCTTTTTACTGAAGATATTCACATTGTTGTATCAAACATTTCTGAATTTTTTTGAACAGTTTCAATCCCAAATACAGATTGTAGCGTGCCTACAATTGAGATCACTAGGCGGTAATGACTCGAGTCACAACGGACCCCAAGTCCCAAAATTAGATAACATTTGGAAAGAACATAAAGGGATATGAAATTGCTTGTGCCAACTTGTTTTTCATATTGGGAACCAGAGTTAAATGTAGCATTGTTAGTGAGTGAATAGAAACATGAAACTTGAGCACATCAAACCTTAATTTATGAGATAGCATTAGATTTTGTGGATTCCACTACTTTCTTCACGACAAATTAATTCACTAAACACCCAAAAAAATTGCAAAAAGTCACGAGTTTTTAGTACTTTATCATCTTCTGATAACTAAACGGGGACTTATATTCGCAAGTGAAAGGAAAATTGAACGAAACAAAATTACCCTAGCGAAAACATTTTACAAACATGGAATAGAAACATTGCATTTGAGCTTTTGCACAGTGATCAAAAGGAGAACTAATTATGGTCCATCACATTCTACTGGTGGCTTTGCTTAGGATGATCAAGCAAAATAAGGAGTGGCAATCAAATGCAAGTTGCTTATTCTCCTAACACTTGCTCCAAATGTCTCAGTCATGTCTAGATCTTCTGGCTTGGTTCCACTTGATAGTTTCCAGTTGAAGTGATACAACAATTGAGCTAGAGGAAATT
>CM029275.1:17230208-17233861 GCA_016920895.1 Vaccinium myrtillus | reverse complement strand
TTCAACATTCGATAGGCCAAACGACAGCCCTGGACACATTCTTCGCCCTGCCCCAAACGGAATATACTGGAAATCGGTTCCTATAAAATCGATAGGATTATTATCGAATCTCTCAGGTGAAAAACTCTCAGCATCTTCCCAATACTCAGGATCTCTTCCGATAGCCCAAGCATTCACAATAACGTTTGTTTTTACGGGTATAACGTATCCATCAATCTCAATTTCTTCCCTACATTCTCTAGGCAATAACAAGGGAGCAGCAGGGTGTAACCTTAGAGTTTCTTTGATTACCAACTTCAAATATTTCAATCCCTGAATGTCAGTTTCGCGTATCCTTTCCTTCCCCTTGACGGCTTGTCTTAGTTCAGCTTGTGTCTTTTCCATCACCCTTTGATTCCTCAACATTTCCGACATTGCCCATTCGATAGTAGTTGAGGAAGTTTCAGTTCCAGCACAAAAAATCTCCTGTAAGGATGTTAAAAGTTAATTTTGCTTCATGGTAAATGAAATATTGTGTGTGTTAAATTAAACGTATCGTGTCATGTCATCTCAGGTTCGGATCAGAATTTTCTCAACATTAACCCGACCTGTTTAGCTTTTCGCGTTTTGTGTCAGAAATAGACAACTGTAACCTGCTAACTTTGTGCCAGGTTCGTGTCGTGTTATCATGTCCTTCCTAAATTCCCGTGTTGTGTCGTCTTCGTGTTGTGTCATCTCGTGTTTGTGTTAGAATTCTCTCAATCCTAACCCGGCTTATTTAGCTTTTCGTGTTATCGTGTTGTGTCATATTCGTATTCCATGTCAAAAATAGCCAACCCTAATCCGCTAACTTCGTGTCGTGTCGTGTCGGAAATCCCCACCCTTAAAATTGAGCCAAAATACTAACCTGAATGACAGCTTTAATATTGTCATTTGTCATGGGAAACTGAAGGCCACCTCTATGCTTAAGTCAAAGCAGGACATCGAGAAGATCTTCCTCCCCTGCTTCACCATTTCCCCCTTCAGATCTTCCGAGGTTTTCTTCATGCTCGCTGATGATGTTTTCGAGGATCTGATCCATCTTGTGATGAAGCCTTACTAATTTAGATCTGAGAAAGTGAAGTGCTTTGAGCGATGGAAACAAATCACATAAATTGAAACCTCCCGACACCTCTATCGTCTCTTTAATCAATGGTATAAGCGCATCCTTGTCTTCGTATCGTTTTCCAAATACCTGCTCTGAACGTTATGTCATTCGTCAATGAGAAAATCTTTTTGGTGAGATTGATTGGCGAACCTGAGGATGATTTGATGGAGTCGATAAGATGGAAAACCTCATCCTCGCGAATGGAGCAAAAGGAGCGGACATTTTTGGCACTCAGGAGTTCCAACATGCAAACTTTACGCATTTGTCTCCAGTAATCGCCATAGGGACAATATGCAATGTCTACATAATTATAGGTCATTATCTTAGCTGCTTGAACTTTGGGCCTATTTGCAAAGGCTAGATCGTGCGTTTGCATTACCTCTTTTGCCAATCGTGGCGATGATATGACAATCGTTGAATTTTCTCCGAGTTGCAGATGCATGAGGGGTCCATATTTCCTCGCCAAGTTTCGCAGTGAATGATGTGGGAGTGAACCAACTAAGTGGTGAATGCTTCCGATGAGTGGTAGCTTCCATGGCCCCGGAGGGAGTTTGGGTTTGGAAGGTGTGTTATAGGTTTTGGATCTTTTTAGTAATTTAACTAAGTTGAATAGGAAGAAGATGAGAAGGAAGAAAGTTGTGACAGATAACGGAAATTTGAGCTCCATTGTTGCAGACAAAGGGGAGTAACTGTTACAAAATCATATGAATCACGTGTTGCACATGTTGTAAATCAATTAGGCAATTAGACAATTAGGAAGTTTGTAATTAGTCTAATTAGGTAGATAGCAATTTCCTTATTATTTCCTTTCCTAAATTATCTTGTACACAGTCTATATATTGTGCCTCCTAGTGAGAAGAATATACATCAATTATAATCTTTCAACATGGTATCAGAGCCAACCCATTGATGAACCCACTGCCATAACCAATCTCAAACTCCACCGAAAGCATTCTACAAAACCGTATCCTACAAAACTCCACCGATTAATCCGTATTACCCTTATTCTCCACCGAAAAATCTGAATCCTACTCCCACCGGAAAATCTGAATCCTCTGCCATATCAATTGAATCCTCACAACCATGACCACCGAAAAATATGAATCATCTACAAAATCTGAATCGTCCCAAATCGTTCATATTCAATCCGAAACCTCTGGTTTCAAACCATCCATCATCCTTACCGAATCCAACTATGATGTATGGTCTCAAATCTTGGAGATGCAGATTGCTGAACATGAAAAGATTGAGTATATTGTGGGTCAAACACCTCAACCGAAGGAAACTGATGCTTCCTACGGGAAGTGGTATGCAGAAAATCAAAGGGTCAAGAGATGGTTGCTTACGTCTATGTCACCGGAAATTATGAAACGCTATCTCCGATTGCCCACAGCACGTGAAATCTGGAAAGCTCTTGCCAAAGCCTTCTATGATGGATCTGATGAGTCGCAAATTTTTTCATTGAATCAGCGAGCTTTTTCTACCAAGCAGATGAATCGACCTCTTTCAACTTATTACGGTGATCTCATAGAAATTTTCCAAGAACTAGACCATCGTGATAGGATTGTAATGAAAGACCCTGATGATATTGTCGCATATCAAAAATCAGTTGAACGATTGCGTGTGCATATCTTCTTGAATGGACTCGACGCAGAATTTGAACAACTCCGAGGTGAGATTCTGAGGAAGGATCTAGTTCTGGATCTTGAGGAAACCTATGCATATGTACGTCGGGATGTTATTCGCAGAGCAGCCATGAATGAAGAATCCAATCATCTGGAGTCCTCAGCCATGGTGGCTCACCGATCCAGGCCGCAACAACGACAAAACAATCCGAAAAAAGGAGCATCTGACCCCCAAAATTATGAACAAACTCGATCATCTGGTGGATCACAGAACCGTAGCTATGAAGTGGGGGCTGCACGACTAGACCGTTTTTGTACTCATTGTAATGGAACCGGACATACAAAGGCACGGTGCTATGAACTAATTGGGTATCCTGAATGGTGGGATCCTGCCAAGGCACCGAGCAAGCGGAATTTAAAGCCCAAGCACCATGCTTCCGTGGCGGTAGCCGAACCTTCCAACAACACTCCTCAGGAGACCTCATCTTTGATTGCTAAGACAGGTAACATTGGTAAGGCTCTTCATACTTCTGCACCTATTAGTAATAGTACATGGATAATTGATTCTGGTGCTACAGATCACATGACCTTTGACGTTAATCACATTCATTCTATGAAACCATCTGAACAACCTATAGTGTCCACCGCAAATGGTAATTCTTCTCCTGTGATTGGAGAAGGTTCAATTACTCTTACCAAAGACTTGAATTTAAATTCTGCTTTGGTCGCTCCTTCCCTCAATTATAACTTGTTGTCCTGTCGCTCAAATAACCAAATTTTTGCAATGTATCGTGATTTTTTGGCCTAACCTTTGTGTTTTTAAGGATATCCGACTCGAGAGGACAATTGGTTATGGTACTAGAAGGGGGAAGCTCTATTATCTTAACCTGCACCAACAAGTT